>JAUIMM010002305.1:0-162228 GCA_031769625.1 Taudactylus pleione | reverse complement strand
ACTGGAAGAACTGCATAGGGGGTCACTACTGGGGGCACTGTATAAGGGCTTGTGTAGCTATCCAAGGGTGGGGGGGGAGCGGGTGCGCAAGGCTGAAGAAATGCCTAGGGTGCCAGGAAACCTTGCACCGGCCCTGGTAACACCATAGTTACCGACTTTGTTGTCCTCCTTTGCGGGAGCAGCTGGGAGGCTGGTTCGGGGGGCAGGGCGTAATTAGGCCCTGCCTCCTTACTTGGAATAGTACGCTATCGCGGGTCTGCAGTGGGGCTAAATGATGCAATTTGCAATGTTTAGCCCTGCCCCATCTCACAGACCCGCAAATTCCCTATTGAATTTTCCCATCCTGCCCGCTTCACTAGGAAGTGGGCAGGCTGCGGGAGATCTGCCTACACTTCCGGGGGTGCTGAGATAGAAAGATAGATAGATAGATAGATTAGGGGTGTGCACCGGCCACTTTTCGTGTTTTGTGTTTTGGTTTTGGATCTGGATCTTTCTTCGTGTTTTGGATCTGGATTGGTTTTGCCAAAACCACCCTTCCGTGTTTTGGGTTCTGGGTTTTGTGTTTTGGATCTGTATTTTTTTTTAAAAAAGCATAAAAACCGCTAAAATCACAGAATTTGTAGGTTTTTCTGCTCCTATGCTATTATTAACCTCAATAACGTTAATTTCCACTCATTTCCAGTCTATTCTGAACACCTCACACCTCACAATAGTGTTTTTATGTCCAAAAGGTTGCACCGAGGTAGCTGGATGACTATGCTAAGCGACACGAGTGGGCGGCACAAACACGTGACCCATCTAGGCGTGAAACTGCAGTGGCAGACAGGATGGCAGTTTGAAAAACTAGGCCCCAAACTGTACATAATGCAAAGAAAAAAAAGAGGTGCAAGATGGAATTGTCCTTGGGCCCTCCCACCCACCCTTATGTTGTATAAACAGGACATGCACACTTTAACAAACCAATCATTTCAGCGCCAGGGTCTGCCACACAACTGTGGCTGAAATGATTGGTTCGTTTGGGCCCCCACAAAACAAGCTGGCAATTAATGTGTCCCTGCACAAACTGGCTCTATGGAGGCAAGATGTCATCCTCATCCTCCTCATCCACCGATTCCTCACCCTCTTCAGTGTGTACATCCTCATCCTCACAAAGTATTAACTCGTCCCCACTTGAATCCACCACCACAGGTCCCTCTGTACCTTCTGGAGGCTGGTCTCCCTGGAAGAGCTGATAATTCATTTTGATGAACATCATCTTCTCCACATTCTGTGGAAGCAACCTCCTACGCCTTTCGCTGACAAGGTTCCCGGCTGCACTAAACACTCTTTCGGAGTACACACTGGAGGGGGGGCAACTCAGGTAAAATAGAGCCAGTTTGTACAGGGGCCTCCAAATTGCCTCTTTTTCCTGCCAGTACAGGTATGGACTGTCTGCCATGCCTACTTGGATGCTGTCACCGATGTAATCCTCCACCATTCTGTCAATGGTGACAGTATCATATGCAGTGACAGTAGACATGTCAGAAATTGTTGCCAGGTCCTTCAGTCCGGACCAGATGTCCAAACTTGGTCCTGCCTGCCCTGCATCACCGCCAGCGGGTTGCTTAGGATACCTAAGTTTTTTCCTGGCAGCCCCAGTTGCAGGAGAAAATGAAGAAGGAGCCGTTGACGTGTCACGTTCCGCTTCAGCTGACAGTGTGTTCACCAGCAGGTCTTTGCACCTCTGCAGGCTTGTGTCGGCCGGAAAGAGAGACACCACATAGGCTTTAAACCTAGGATCGAGCACGGTGGCCAAAACGTAGTGGTCTGATTTCAACAGATTGACCACCCTGGAATCCTGGCAAAGCGAATGAAGGGCTTCATCCACAAGTCCCACATGCCGAGCGGAATCGCTCTGTCTTAGCTCCTCCTTCACTTTCTCCAGCTGCTTCTGCAAAAGCCTGATGAGGGGAATGACCTGACTCAAGCTGGCAGTGTCTGAACTGACTTCACGTGTGGCAAGTTCGAAGGGCTGGAGAACCTTGCACAACATGGAAATCATTCTCCACTGCGCTTGAGTCAGGTGCATACCCCCTCCTTTGCCTATGTCATAGGTGGATGTATAGGCTTGTATGGCCTTTTGCTGCTCCTCCATCCTCTGAAGCATATAGAGGGTTGAGTTCCACCGCGTCACAACCTCTTGCTTCAGGTGATGGCGGGGCAGGTTCAAGAGTGTTTGCTGGCGCTCCAGTCTTCGGCACGCAGTCGCTGAATGGCGAAAGTGGCCAGAAATTTTTCGGGCCACCCAAAGCGTCTCCTGCACGCCCCTGTCGCTTTTCAGAAAATTCTGCACCACCAAGTTTATTGTGTGAGCAAAACATGGGACGTGCTGGAATTTGCCCAGATGTAATGCCCGCACAATATTGGTGGCGTTGTCAGATATCACAAATCCCCAGGAGAGTCTAAGTGGGGTAAGCCACTGGGCGATGATTTCCCTCAGTTTCTCTAAGAGGTTGTCGGCGGTGTGCCTCTTACTGAAACCGGTGATACACAGCGTAGCCTGCCTTGTAACGAGCTGGCATTTCTGAGATGCTGCTACTGGTGACGCTGCTGCTGTTGCTGCGTAAGGTGATACATCTACCCAGTGGGCTGTCACAGTCATATAGTCCTTAGTCTGCCCTGTTCCACTTGTCCACATGTCCGTGGTTAAGTGGACATTGTGTACAACGGCATTTTTCAGGACACTGAGGACACTTTTTCTGACGTTTCTGTACAGTCTCGGTATCGCCTGCCTAGTGAAGTGGAATCTAGACGGGATTTGGAACCGGGGACACACTACCTCCATCAATTGTCTAAATCCCACTGCACTAATGGCGGATACCGGACGCACGTCTAACACCAACATAGCAGTCAAGGCCTCAGTTATACGTTTTGCTTCAGGATGACTGCTGTCGTACTTCATCCTCCTCGCTAAGGACTGTTGGAGGGTCAATTGTTTAGTAAAAGTAGTGGTGTTCCTACTTCCTCTCTGGGATGATGAACGACTCCCAGCAGCAGCAACAGCAGCAGCGGCAGCAGTAGGCGTAGCAATGCAGGATCCTCCAGAGGAATCCCGGATAGGAGAGTCAGTCATGCCAGTGACATGGCCTGCAGGACTACTTCCGATCCTGACTAAGGAGGAAATTGACGAGGAGGGAGTTGACGGTGTGGTTTGCAGGCGCTTGGATACAACAGGACAACAGGATTTAGGTGTCCCTGGACTGCTTACGGTCTTAGCCAAAGTTTCTGAACTTGACAGTAACTTTTTATGAACGCGCTGCAGGTGCCGTATAAGGGAGGATGTTCCTAGGTGGTTGACGTCCCTACCCCTACTTATTTCACCTTTACATATGGTACATATGGCAAGACAGTTGTCCGGATTTGGATAGAAATATTGCCAGACCAAAGAGGTGGAATGTTTGGTCTTCTGCCCAGGCATGACCGTGATGGGCTTTTTCATCCCACGGACAACAACTGTCTCCCCCGGAGCCTGATTTAAACAAACCACATCACCATCAGAATCCTCCTCGCCAACTTCCTCCTCAGCGCCAGCTACACCAGTATCCTCATCCTGTTGTACTTCAACAGTGACATCTTCAATTTGCATATCAGCAAGTGGACTGTGGGTGCTCCTTTCAGCACTTGCAGGGGGCGTGCAAATGGTGGAAAGAGCCACCTCTTCCCGTCCAGTGCTGGGAAGGTCAGGCATCGCAACCACCACCACACTTGGACTCTCCTTGGGGATTTGTGATATCTTCTTAGAAAGCACAGTTCTTCGCTGTGCTTTTGCCAGCTTAACTCTTTTGATTTTTTTAGTGGGAGGAGGGCTTCCATCGTCATGTGAAGCTGAACCACTAGTCATGAACATACTAGGGATCGACCTTAGCCGTTCCTTGCCACTCCGTGTCGTAAATGGCATATTGGCAAGTTTACGTTTCTCTTCAGCTGATTTAAATGTCTTTTTCAAGGTCATTTTCCTGAACTTTGCCATTTGGGATTGTATGTGCCCCCTACTATGACATTGGGCATCGGCCTTGGCAGACGACGTTGATGGCATGTTATCGTCTATGTCATGACTAGAGGCAGCAGCTTCAGCACTAGGAGGAAGTGGTTCTTGATCTTTCTCTATTTTGGTCCTCCATTTATGTTATATCGATTTGATATATATACGTGCGGCTAAACACAGAAAATAATTTTTTTTTTGGTTTGGACTGGAGTGTACTTTGTGGGTTACAGCACCCTTTAACGGTCAAGCCAGCCGGCCCTTTACTTATGACACAGGCGCACGCTTGGCACTACTTTGTTGATGCACGTGCGGCTACTGCGCACACAATTCACAAACACAGAAAATAATTTTTTTTTGGTTTGGACTGGAGTGTACTTTCGGGGGTTACAGCACCCTTTAACGGTCAAGCCAGCCGGCCCTTTACTTATGACACAGGCGCACGCTTGGCATTACTTTGTTGATGCACGTGCGGCTACTGCGCACACAATTCACAAACACAGAAAATAATTTTTTTTTGGTTTGGACTGGAGTGTACTTTCGGGGGTTACAGCACCCTTAACGGTCAAGCCAGCCGGCCCTTTACTTATGACACAGGCGCACGCTTGGCACTACTTTGCTGATGCACGTGTGGCTACTGCGCACACAATTCACAAACACAGAAAATAATTTTTTTTTGGTTTGGACTGGAGTGTACTTTCGGGGGTTACAGCACCCTTTAACGGTCAAGCCAGCCGGCCCTTTACTTATGACACAGGCGCACGCTTGGCACTACTTTGTTGATGCACGTGCGGCTACTGCGCACACAATTCACAAACACAGAAAATAATTTTTTTTTGGTTTGGACTGGAGTGTACTTTCGGGGGTTACAGCACCCTTTAACGGTCAAGCCAGCCGGCCCTTTACTTATGACACAGGCGCACGCTTGGCACTACTTTGTTGATGCACGTGCGGCTACTGCGCACACAATTCACAAACACAGAAAATAATTTTTTTTTGGTTTGGACTGGAGTGTACTTTCGGGGGTTACAGCACCCTTAACGGTCAAGCCAGCCGGCCCTTTACTTATGACACAGGCGCACGCTTGGCACTACTTTGTTGATGCACGTGCGGCTACTGCGCACACAATTCACAAACACAGAAAATAATTTTTTTTTGGTTTGGACTGGAGTGTACTTTCGGGGGTTACAGCACCCTTTAACGGTCAAGCCAGCCGGCCCTTTACTTATGACACAGGCGCACGCTTGGCACTACTTTGTTGATGCACGTGCGGCTACTGCGCACACAATTCACAAACACAGAAAATAATTTTTTTTTGGTTTGGACTGGAGTGTACTTTCGGGGGTTACAGCACCCTTAACGGTCAAGCCAGCCGGCCCTTTACTTATGACACAGGCGCACGCTTGGCACTACTTTGTTGATGCACGTGCGGCTACTGCGCACACAATTCACAAACACAGAAAATAATTTTTTTTTGGTTTGGACTGGAGTGTACTTTCGGGGGTTACAGCACCCTTTAACGGTCAAGCCAGCCGGCCCTTTACTTATGACACAGGCGCACGCTTGGCACTACTTTGTTGATGCACGTGCGGCTACTGCGCACACAATTCACAAACACAGAAAATAAATTTTTTTTGGTTTGGACTGGAGTGTACTTTCGGGGGTTACAGCACCCTTTAACGGTCAAGCCAGCCGGCCCTTTACTTATGACACAGGCGCTCGCTTGGCACTACTTTGTTGATGCACGTGCGGCTACTGCGCACACAATTCACAAACACAGAAAATAATTTTTTTTTGGTTTGGACTGGAGTGTACTTTCGGGGGTTACAGCACCCTTTAACGGTCAAGCCAGCCGGCCCTTTACTTATGACACAGGCGCACGCTTGGCACTACTTTGTTGATGCACGTGCGGCTACTGCGCACACAATTCACAAACACAGAAAATAATTTTTTTTTGGTTTGGACTGGAGTGTACTTTCGGGGGTTACAGCACCCTTAACGGTCAAGCCAGCCGGCCCTTTACTTATGACACAGGCGCACGCTTGGCACTACTTTGTTGATGCACGTGCGGCTACTGCGCACACAATTCACAAACACAGAAAATAATTTTTTTTTGGTTTGGACTGGAGTGTACTTTCGGGGGTTACAGCACCCTTTAACGGTCAAGCCAGCCGGCCCTTTACTTATGACACAGGCGCACGCTTGGCACTACTTTGTTGATGCACGTGCGGCTACTGCGCACACAATTCACAAACACAGAAAATAATTTTTTTTTGGTTTGGACGGGAGTGTACTTTCGGGGGTTACAGCACCCTTTAACGGTCAAGCCAGCCGGCCCTTTACTTATGACACAGGCGCACGCTTGGCACTACTTTGTTGATGCACGTGCGGCTACTGCGCACACAATTCACAAACACAGAAAATAATTTTTTTTTGGTTTGGACTGGAGTGTACTTTCGGGGGTTACAGCACCCTTTAACGGTCAAGCCAGCCGGCCCTTTACTTATGACACAGGCGCACGCTTGGCACTACTTTGTTGATGCACGTGCGGCTACTGCGCACACAATTCACAAACACAGAAAATAATTTTTTTTTTGGTTTGGACTGGAGTGTACTTTGGGGGTTACAGCACCCTTTAACGGTCAAGCCAGCCGGCCCTTTACTTATGACACAGGCGCACGCTTGGCACTACTTTGTTGATGCACGTGCGGCTACTGCGCACACAATTCACAAACACAGAAAATAATTTTTTTTTTGGTTTGGACTGGAGTGTACTTTCGGGGGTTACAGCACCCTTAACGGTCAAGCCAGCCGGCCCTTTACTTATGACACAGGTGCACGCTTGGCACTACTTTGTTGATGCACGTGCGGCTACTGCGCACACAATTCACAAACACAGAAAATAATTTTTTTTTGGTTTGGACTGGAGTGTACTTTCGGGGGTTACAGCACCCTTTAACGGTCAAGCCAGCCAGCCCTTTACTTATGACACAGGCGCACGCTTGGCACTACTTTGTTGATGCACGTGCGGCTACTGCGCACACAATTCACAAACACAGAAAATAATTTTTTTTTTGGTTTGGACTGGAGTGTACTTTGGGGGTTACAGCACCCTTTAACGGTCAAGCCAGCCGGCCCTTTACTTATGACACAGGCGCACGCTTGGCACTACTTTGTTGATGCACGTGCGGCTACTGCGCACACAATTCACAAACACAGAAAATATTTTTTTTTTTGGTTTGGACTGGAGTATATTTTCGGGGGTTACAGCACCCTTAGCGGTCAAGCCAGCCGGCCCTTTACTTATGACACAGGTGCACGCTTGGCACTACTTTGTTGATGCACGTGCGGCTACTGCGCACACAATTCACAAACACAGAAAATAATTTTTTTTTTGGTTTGGACTGGAGTGTACTTTCGGGGGTTACAGCACCCTTAACGGTCAAGCCAGCCGGCCCTTTACTTATGACACAGGCGCACGCTTGCACTACTTTGTTGATGCACGTGCGGCTACTGCGCACTTACAATTCACAAACACAGAAAATAATTTTTTTTTGGTTTGGACTGGAGTGTACTTTCGGGGGTTACAGCACCCTTTAACGTCAAGCCAGCCGGCCCCTTTACTTATGACACAGGCGCACACTTGGCACTACTTTGTTGATGCACGTGCGGCTACTGCGCACACAATTCACAAACACAGAAAATATATTATTTTTTAGCACTTGGGGGAGCACCCCTGATGGACAGGAGCACCCCCTGGACAACACTACAGCACTCCTTAGGACTGGGACACTGCACAGGACTTTGGAGTGGACACAGCCCCTATGGAGAACTGACTGCACAACACAGTCCAGCCAGCCCTATGGACTTTGAAGTAGTGGACACAGCCCCTATTAACAACAGCAGCACAGCACAACACAGCAGCCCCTATGGACTTTGAAGTAGTGGACAACAGCAGCACTACACTACACTACACTACACTACACTACACAGCCCTAACTCCCACCCTCCTCTTCACTGTCCACAGCCGAGTGAGAAAATGCGCCGACGCGGGTACCTTATATAGGATCCAAAACCCGCGAGACTCGGAAGGCGGATGATGACGTTTTGCCTCGATTTCAGATCCGAGTCAGGCGGGAAAAGTCGAGCCTGACTCGGATCGGACTCGATCGGGGGGGCTTGCGGGGGGGGTTCGGATTTCAGAAATCCGAACCCGCTCACCCCTAATAGTTAGTTATGTATATGCCATGTAACTGCTAATGTATAGTTAGTTATATATAGGCCATGTGCCTGCTATGTATAGTTATGTATAGGCCATGTGCCTGCTATGTATAGTTAGTTATGTATAGGCCATGTGCCTCGTATTTATAGTTAGTAATGTATTGGCCATGTGCCTGCTATGTATAATTAGTTTTGTATATGCCATGTGCCTGCTATGTATAGTTATGTATATGCCATGTGCCTGCTATGTATAGTTAGTTATGTATATACCATGTGCCTGCTATGTATAGTTAGTTATGTATATGCCATGTGCCTGCTATGTATAGTTAGTTATGTATATGCCATGTGCCTGCTATGTATAGCTAGTTATGTATAGGCCATGTGCCTGCTATGTATAGCTAGTTATGTATAGGCCATGTGCCTGCTATGTATAGTTAGTTATGTATATACCATGTGCCTGCTATGTATAGTTAGTTATGTATAGGCCATGTGCCTGCTGTGTATAGTTAGTTATGTATAGACCATGTGCCTGCTATGTATAGTTATGTATAGGCCATGTGCCTGCTATGTATAGTTAGTTATGTTAGGCCCTGTGCCTGCTATGTATAGTTAGTTTTGTATAGGCCCTGTGCCTGCTATGTATAGTTATGTATAGGCCATGTGCCTGCTATGTATAGTTAGTTATGTATAGGCCCTGTGCCTGCTATGTATAGTTATGTATAGGCCATGTGCCTGCTATGTATAGTTATGTATAGGCCATGTGCCTGCTATGTATAGTTAGTTATGTATAGGCCATGTGCCTGCTGTGTATAGTTAGTTATGTATAGGCCATGTGCCTGCTGTGTATAGTTAGCTATGTATAAGGCCTTGTGCCTGCTATGTATAGTTATATATGTATAGGCCATGTGCCTGCTATTTATAGTTAGTTATGTATATGCCATGTGCCTGCTATGTACAGTTAGTTATGTATATGCCATGTGCCTGCTATGTATAGTTAGTTATGTATATGCCATGTGCCTGCTATGTATAGATATGTATAGGCCATGTGCCTGCTATGTATACTTAGTTATGTATAGGCCATGTGCCTGCTGTGTATAGTTAGTTATGTATAGGCCATGTGCCTGCTATGTATAGTTAGCTATGTATAGGCCATGTGCCTGCTATGTATAGTTAGATATGTATAGGCCATGTGCCTGCTATTTATAGTTAGTTATGTATATGCCATGTGCCTGCTATGTATAGTTAGTTATGTATATGCCATGTGCCTACTATTGTATAGTTAGTTATGTATATGTCATGTGCCTACTATGTATAGTTAGTTATGTAAATGTCATGTGCCTGCTATGTATTGTTATGTATATGCCATGTGCCTGCTATGTATAGTTAGGTATGTAGAGTGCCATGTGCCTACTATGTATAGTTATGTATATGCATGTGCCTGCTATGTATAGTTAGTTATGTATATGCCATGTGCCTGCTATGTATAGTTAGTTATGTATATGCCATGTGCCTGCTACGTATAGTTATGTATATGCCATGTGCCTGCTATGTATAGTTAGTTATGTATATACCATCTGCCTGCTATGTATAGTTAGTTATGTATATGCCATGTAACTGCTATGTATAGTTAGTTATATATAGGCCATGTGCCTGCTATGTATAGTTAGTTATGTATAGGCCATGTGCCTGCTATGTATAGTTAGTTATGTATAGGCCATGTGCCTGCTATGTATAGTTAGTTATGTATAGGCCATGTGCCTGCTATGTATAGTTAGTTATGTATAGGCCATGTGCATCGTATTTATAGTTAGTTATGTATAGGCCATGTGCCTGCTATGTATAGTTAGTTATGTATAGGCCATGTGCCTGCTATGTATAGTTAGTGTATAGGCCATGTGCCTGCTATGTATAGTTAGTTATGTATAGGCCATGTGCCTGCTATGTATAGTTAGTTATGTATAGGCCATGTGCCTGCTATGTATAGTTATGTATAGGCCATGTGCCTGCTATGTATAGTTAGTTATGTATAGGCCATGTGCCTTGTATTTATAGTTAATTATGTATAGGCCATGTGCCTGCTATGTATAGTTAGTTATGTATATCTCATGTGCCTGCTATGTATAGTTATGTAATATGCCATGTGCCTGCTATGTATAGTTAGTTATGTATATACCATGTGCCTGCTATGTATAGTTAGTTATGTATAGGCCATGTGCCTGCTATGTATAGTTAGTTATGTATAGGCCATGTGCCTGCTATGTATAGTTAGTTAAGTATAGGCCATGTGCCCGTATTTATAGTTAGTTATGTATAGGCCATGTGCCTGCTATGTATAGTTAGTTATGTATATACCATGTGCCTGCTATGTATAGTTAGTTATGTATAGGCCATGTGCCTCGTATTTATAGTTAGTTATGTATTGGCCATGTGCCTGCTATGTATAATTAGTTTTGTATATGCCATGTGCCTGCTATGTATAGTTATGTATATGCCATGTGCCTGCTATGTATAGTTAGTTATGTATATACCATGTGCCTGCTATGTATAGATAGTTATTTATATGCCATGTGCCTGCTATGTATAGTTAGTTATGTATATGCCATGTGCCTGCTATGTATAGCTAGTTATGTATAGGCCATGTGCCTGCTATGTATAGTTATGTATAGGCCCATGTGCCTGCTATGTATAGTTAGTTATGTATAGGCCATGTGCTTGCTATGTATAGTTATGTATAGGCCATGTGCCTGCTATGTATAGTTAGTTATGTATAGGCCATGTGCCTGCTATGTATAGTTATGTATAGCCCATGTGCCTGCTATGTATAGTTAGTTATGTGTAGGCCATGTGCCTGCTATGTATAGTTAGTTATGTATAGGCCATGTGCCTGCTATGTAGTTAGTTATGTATAGGCCATGTGCCTACTATGTATAGTTAGTTATGTATAGGCCATGTGCCTGCTATTTATTGTTAGTTATGTATAGGCCATGTGCCTGCTATGTATAGTTAGGTATGTATAGGCCATGTGCCTGCTATGTATAGTTAGTTATGTTTAGGCCATGTGCCTGCTATGTATAGTTAGTTATGTTTAGGCCATGTGCCTGCTATGTATAGTTAGTTATGTATAGGCCATGTGCGTGCTATGTATAGTTAGTTATGTATAGGCCATGTGCCTGCTATGTATAGTTAGTTATGTATATACCATGTGCCTGCTATGTATAGTTAGTTATGTATATGCCATGTGCCTGCTATGTATAATTAGTTATGTATATGCCATGTGCCTGCTGTGTATAGTTAGTTATGTATATGCCGTGTGCCTGCTGTGTATAGTTATGTATAGGCCATGTGCCTGGTATGTATAGTTAGTTATGTATATGCCATGTGCCTGCTATGTATAGTTAGCTATGTATATGCCATGTGCCTGCTATGTATAATTAGTTATGTATATGCCATGTGCCTGCTTTTTATAGTTAGCTTGGTATATGCCATGTGCCTGCTATGTATAGTTAGTTATGTTTATGCCATGTGCCTGCTATGTATAGTTATGTATATGCCATGTGCCTGCTATGTATAGTTAGTTATGTATATGCCATGTGCCTGCTATGTATAGTTATGTATATGCCATGTGCCTGCTATGTATAGTTAGTTATGTATATGCCATGTGCCTGCTATGTATAGTTAGTTATGTATATGCCATGTGCCTGCTATGTATAGTTAGTTATGTATATGCCATGTGCCTGCTATGTAGTTAGTTATATATATGCCATGTGCCTACTATGTATAGTTAGTTATGTATAGGCCATGTGCCTGCTATTTATAGTTAGTTATGTATAGGACATGTGCCTGCTATGTATAGTTAGGTATGTATAGGCCATGTGCCTGCTATGTATAGTTAGTTATGTATATGCCATGTGCCTGCTATGTATAGTTAGGTATGTTTATGCCATGTGCCTACTATGTATAGTTAGGTATGTATAGGCCATGTGCCTGCTATGTATAGTTTGGTATGTATAGGCCATGTGCCTGCTATGTATAGTTAGGTATGTATAGGCCATGTGCCTGCTATGTATAGTTAGTTATGTATAGGCCATGTGCCTGCTATGTATAGTTATGTATAGGCCATGTGCCTGCTATGTATAGTTAGTTATGTATATACCATGTGCCTGCTATGTATAGTTAGTTATGTATATGCCATGTGCCTGCTATGTATAGTTATGTATATGCCATATGCCTGCTATGTATAGTTAGTTATGTATATGCCATGTGCCTGCTATGTATAGTTATGTATATGCCATGTGCCTGCTATGTATAGTTAGTTATGTATATGCCATGTGGCTGCTATGTATAGTTAGTTATGTATAGGCCATGTGCCTGCTATGTATAGTTAGTTATGTATAGGCCATGTGCCTGCTATGTATAGTTAGTTATGTATATGCCATGTGCCTGCTATGTATAGTTATGTATATGCCATGTGCCTGATATGTATAGTTAGTTATGTATATGCCATGTGCCTGCTATGTATAGTTAGTTATGTATATACCATGTGCCTGCTATGTATAGTTAGTTATGTATATGCCATGTGCCTGCTATGTATAGTTAGTTATGTATATGCCATGTGCCTGCTATGTATTATTATTATTATTAGCATTTATTTATATGGCGCCACAAGTGTTCCGCAGCGCCTTACAAAGTACAAAAACAAATTGTATACAAGTGACTTACAGAACAATACAATACAGGACATGGATAATATATATTGCTACATTAGTGACCATATCACCCAGATAAGCAACAGAGCATAAGCAACCAAGTGTTTGGTGCCCTAGTGGTGAGTAAGAAGTAAATGACACTATAGTAAGGAGAAGCACAAGAGGGTAGATGGCCCTGCTCGTGAGAGCTTACATTCTAAAAAGGTGGGGGAAGACAAACTGGGTTGACACAGATGGGGTAGATGGGGACGAATGAGCATGTAGCAAGGAGTTAGAATGATAGCTGGAAGGCTTTGATGAAGTAGTGCGTCTTGAGAGCCCGTTTGAAGGATTGCAAACAGGTGGAGAGTCTGATGCGGAGTGGGAGAGAGTTCCAGAGGTGGGGAGCAGTGCGGGCAAAATCTTGGAGGCGGGAGTGGGAGGAAGTAATCAGCTGGCATGAAAGGCGGCGTGCATTAGTTGAGCGAAGAGGGCGGAGAGGAGCGTGAAGGGAGATGAGATCAGAGATGTATATGGGAGAAGATTGGGTGAGGGCTTTGTGAGCGAGCGTGAGAACCTTAAATTGGACTCTGAAAGGGAAGGGGAGCCAGTGTAGGGCTTGTAGGAGAGGGGAGGCAGATACAGAATGTTTGGAGAGGAAGATAAGCTGTGCAGCAGCATTGAGGACAGACTGGAGAGGAGTGAGATGGGATTTGGGGAGGCCAGATAGGAGGAGGTTACAATAGTCCAATCTGGAGATGACCAGTGAGTGTATGAGGGTTTTAGTAGCATCCTGGGTGAGATAGGGTCTGATCTTAGAAATATTTTTGAGATGGAAATGACAGGACTGTGAAAGGTTCTGGATATGTGGTTTGAAGGAGAGGGATGAGTCCAGGATAACTCCAAGACAGCGCACCTTGGGACTAGATGAGATAGTTATTCCATCAATTGATAAAGAAATAGTGGGAAGTAAGGTGATGTGGGAGGGTGGGAAGATGATTAGCTCTGTCTTAGACATATTAAGTTTAAGAAAGCGCTGGGACATCCAGGAAGAGACAGCAGAGAGACAGTCGGAGATACGAGTCAGAAGAGAGGGGGAGAGATCAGGGGAGGAAAGGTAGATTTGAGTATCATCAGCATAGAGATGATAATGGAGGTCAAAAGAGCTGATGAGTTCACCTAGAGAGGAAGTATAGAGGGAGAGTAGGAGAGGACCAAGAACAGAACCTTGGGGAACACCTACTGTAAGAGGCTGTGGAGGGGAAGAGGAGTCGTGAGAGGAAACTGAAAAAGATCGGTCAGAGAGGTAGGATGATAGCCAGGAGAAGGCAGTTTCACGTAGACCAAGGGAGTGAAGGATATTCAGCAGGAGAGGGTGGTCCACAGTGTCAAAAGCAGCAGAGAGATCAAGGAGAATGAGAAGAGAGTACTGGCCTTGGGATTTGGCAGCAAGGAGGTCATTGCTGACTTTTGTGAGGGCAGTTTCAGTGGAGTGGAGAGAACGGAAGCCAGACTGAAAAGGGTCAAGGAGGGAGTGGGAGGAAAGAAAAGTGGTAAGGCGGTTGTAGTTTGGAGGCAAAGGGGAGGAGAGAGATGGGACGGTAGTTAGAAAGAAGGTTAGGATCAAGGGTAGGTTTTTTAAGAATGGGGGAGACAAGGGCATGTTTGAATGCAGAAAGAACAGTGCCTGATGAGAGGGAGAGGTTAATGAGGTGGGCAAGATGGGAGCAGGCTGAGAGAGAGAGGAAGCGGAGGAGGCGGGAGGGGATGGGATCAAGGGGGGAGGTGGAAGGGGGGGAGGACCGGATGAGGGCCATGACTTCCTCTCCAGATACAGGGGAGAAGGATGTTAGAGTTGGTAAAGTTGATGGGGAGGGGTGACTAGGGAAAGGAGGAGGTGGAGAGCAGGGGGACTGATTGGATATGATGTCCTGATGTATGGAATCAATTTTAGATGTAAAGTAGGTAGCAAAGTCAAGGGCAGTGAGCAAGGAAGGGAGACGAGAAGGGGGTGGGCGAAGGAGGGATTTGAAAGTAGTGAAGAGACGCTGGGGATTAGAGGACTGAGAGGAGATGAGGTTCTTAAAGTATGACTGTTTAGAGAGGGAGAGCGCAGCACTATAGGATGAGAGCATAAATTTGAAATGGAGAAAATCTGCCTTAGAGCGTGATCTTCTCCACTGTCGCTCGGCAGTTCGAGAACACTTTTGCAGGTATCTGGTGCATTTGGAATGCCAGGGTTGAGGAGTAGATCTGCGAGTGTGAATAGTGATCACTGGGGCAACAGAGTCCAGAGCAGAAGTAAGGGAGGCATTGTATAGGGAGGCGGCTTGTTCAGGGCAGGAGAGAGAGAGGATAGGGGAGAGAAGTGAGTCAAGCAGGGAAAAAAAGGAACCTGTGTCGATAGTGTCAATGTTACGCTTAGTAATGGAGGCTTTTGGAGGTAGAAGAGGGGAAGGAGAGAGGGACAGGTTAAAAGAGAGAAGGTGATGGTCAGAAAGAGGGAATGGGGAATTGAGGTGGTCAAAAATATCACAACGCTGTGTGAATACCAGATCAAGCACATGGCCACTCACATGGGAGGGTGAGGAGGTCCATTGGGAGAGACCAAGTGACGTATATGCCATGTGTCTGCTATGTATAGTTATGTATATGCCATGTGCCTGCTATGTATAGTTAGTTATGTATATGCCATGTGCCTACTATGTATAGTTAGTTATATATATGCCATGTGCCTACTATGTATAGTTAGTTATGTATATGCCATGTGCCTGCTATTTATAGTTAGTTATGTATAGGCCATGTGCCTGCTATGTATAGTTAGGTATGTATAGGCCATGTGCCTGCTATGTATAGTTAGTTATGTATAGGCCATGTGCCAACTATGTATAGTTAGGTATGTATAGGCCATGTGCCTGCTATGTATAGTTAGGTATGTATAGGCCATGTGCCTGCTATGTATAGTTAGGTATGTATAGGCCATGTGCCTGCTATGTATAGTTAGTTATGTATATGCCATGTGCCTGCTAGGTATAGTTAGTTATGTATATGCCATGTGCCTGCTATGTATAGTTAGATATATGTCATGTGCCTGCTATGTATAGTTAGTTATGTATATGCCATGTGCCTGCTATGTATAGTTATGTATATGCCATGTACCTGCTACGTATGGTTATGTATATGCCATGTGCCTGCTATGTATAGTTAGTTATATATATATGCCATGTGCCTGCTATGTATAGTTAATTATGTATATGCCATGTGCCTGCTATGTATAGTTAGTTATATATATGCCATGTGCCTGCTATTTATAGTTTGTTATGTGTATGCCATGTGCCTGCTATGTATAGTTAGTTATGTATATGCCATGTGCCTGCTATGTATAGTCAGGTATGTATATTCCATGTGCCTGCTATGTATAGTTAGGTATGTATATGCCATGTGCCTGCTATGTATAGTTATGTATATTCCATGTGCCTGCTATGTATAGTTATGTATAGGCCATGTGCCTGCTATGTATAGTTAGTTATGTATAGGCCATGTGCCTGCTATGTATAGTTAGTTATGTATATGCCATGTGCCTGCTATGTATAGTTAGTTATGTATAGGCCATGTGCCTGCTATGTATAGTTAGGTATGAATATGCCATGTGGCTGCTATGTATAGTTTGGTATGAATATGCTATGTATAGTTAGGTATGAATATGCTATGTATAGTTAGGTATGAATATGCCATGTGCCTGCTAGGTATAGTTAGGTATGAATATGCTATGTATAGTTAGGTATGAATATGCCATGTGCCTGATATACTGTATATAGTTAGTTATGTATATGCCATGTGTCATTCATGCAGAGATCATTCTCAAAGCTCAAATGAATCAAGAATTACCTTTCGAAGCAACATGTCTCAGGAGAGCACTTTCACTTTTAAGTATAGAATGTGAGGCAGCTAGAAAACTTAACATGGACAAAGTTATTGATGACTTTGCTGAAGCCAAACCACAGAGAAAGAAGTTTGGGTGATTGTCAAATGGAATGGTTTTTTTTTCTCCACAATAAATGCTTTTTCGTTTTTAGTTTTACCAAAATGCCATGGGGGGGGCGCCAGGAACTTTTTTGGCAGGGGGGAGCGAAATTTATAGTTATGCCACTGAATATAGTGCAGGTTAAACATTCACACTCTATTACATTGCCTGAGTTGTATCCTCACAATGGCAAAACATCTGGATGCGTGTTGCTGGGGTCTGAGAAACATGTGAGTTTGAATGTTTTCACTGTATTTCATAGGGTGAGTTCCAAAAATGTGAGTATAGCTCTATACTCACACATTTTCCAAACTCGGACCCTATTACATGTATCCACTACATGAGAGTGTAACAACTGTACGATTACAACATTGTAATCATTCAAACGTTCACCAACCTGTGCAGTGTATAATGTCATTCAGTGCAGGCACCCTCCCTCACCCCCGAATATGCCCAATCTGTCATTATCGGCAGATTGACCTGCATGTTCAGGCGATGACAAATGCTGACAATGACCAGCGGGAACGCACATCGCATGTCGTTGCCGGCATTTTACTGCACGATTAATGAACTATTGAACATTAACGATGTTGTAATCATTCAATCGCTCAATTGTCTCCTGTAGTGGATACACGACTTTAGACAGAGACATTGAGCCAAATGTAATAATAAGCGGATTGTGAAAGTGCCAATATTTGGTGATTAGGTTGGTTCTGCATTTAAAACAATTCCTGCTTTTATCTTGCATATAAAAATCGCCAAAATATCAGCACTGTCTGCAGCCCACAGACTATTACTACTGACCCAATGACTTGCTTAGAATCAGACTCATTCTTTCTATTTGCAAATGAAAAGTTTAAAGTAGATAAATATATATTTGAAATACCAATATAAATATATACTATACTGTACAACACAGAAGCAACCAACAAAGAATGATTGATGTCCACATACTGTAAGCATGGAGAGGAGTTTAAAACCAACTCCTTATACTGTACCAGGGGCAAACATAGAATTTCTAGAGGGGGGTTTGCAAATGATTAATTTTAGCTGGAGTGTGGCCAGTGTATGAATAGGGCATAATCAGCACTAAACCAGCTATAGGGCCATATTCAGATTGGAGTGAAATGTCATTTTCGCCTATTTCAATTATCCCCGTATTCAATTTCAAAGACTTTTCGCAGGTTCGAAAAGTCTTTGACAAAAAATGGGGATAACTTTTCACCACTGAAATAGGTGGTGAAAAAAGTGCAGAATTTGGGTTTAGGGGTGCAGGCTTAATAAAATAGCCTGCACCCTTAGGAATGTCATTTAAAAATAAACTGTGTTAAAAAATGTTAAAAAAAAATCGGGATACTTTAATTTTGGGGTTTAAAAAAAAATAAAAATTAAGGAACACACTTCTAAAATAGCCAAATTAAATTCAGAGGGGTTCCCAAGTATGCAGCAGGTTTTCTTCATTTCGCAGAGTAGAGGCAGGTGCAATTTTGCCAAATTTTTTTAATTAACTTTAGGGACTTAAAAATATGCTTACCCCCAGTTTCATGTATCCCAAATTCGATAGGAATAACTAATTTTTTTTTAAAAAATCTAAGTGCTATTCTTCACCACTTCTTCATAGCCGCAAAAAAACACCAGCCGCGGCTATTACAAACCCCGACTTCCTTCAGCAGGCAAAAATTGGGGAACCCATAGTGATCCCCCATGTCTGGACATCTTTACGGGGGTCCCAGGCACATTTCCCAAAAATTCCCATTTTTTTTGTAGATCCAAACTCGCCAGGTCCCATTTTCGCTCCTTTTAAATTGAATACAGGGATAAGCGGGCACACGCCCGATACTTTATCGCCACTCTAACCTCCGATGTGGAGCGAAAAGTCGAAAACAGACCGCAAGCTGATCACTACAAAAAAAAAAATTGTAAAAAATAAAAATTTACCTACCTGACTACAGGGACCGGTGATCGCGCCTCCGGTGATGACTCCCCTCCGGTCAGCTGGTCTCCCATAGTGCACTTCTGCCCGGTCATCAGGTGAAGGGATATCAGCTGACCGGAAGTGCTGCACTGCTGCCGGGTCATCAGTATGGGAGATCACCTGACCAGAGGAATGGAGAACATCACCGGAGGCCCGGAGCAGGAGGTAAGTGTAATTAAGGGAGAGGGGGGTCACGGGGGGGAGGGGTGGTCACGGGGGGACCGTGATCACGGGGGTGGGCCTTAGTGCCGGGGGTGGCTTTGCACTGGGGGTTGCAGCGGTGACCGGTCGGCGCATGCACGGGCACTTAATCACTGTATTTTTTGTGAAAATACCGTGATAAGGCTCCGAAGGGGATTTGCAGGGACAGAGCTTTATCGCAAGCTCTGACACTGTATGGGATTTGTAGTAAATCCCTGTGATATTGCCTGAATTCGCAATGCGAATTCACTCGGTAATATCACACTACAATCTGCATTCAATATGCGGATTGTAGTAAATAGAGCCCTTAGTGCTCTATTTATAAACATTATTTTTACTAAAATTAAGTGCAAAAGGGTGTTTTGACACCCTTTTCACATTATTTTAGTATCACCTACAGTTACTATAGGGAAATTTGAGTAGAATTCATAAAATTCTACTCCAACCCTTAAGTATCACTTATTTTTAGTAATCAGATCACATTTCCCATAATTGTAAAGGGAAATGTGATCTGCCTGGTAGTTGCTAAAAATAAATTGTGAAAAAATAACTAGGGAGGCCCTGTGATAATAACTCCACCTGGAGGTGGCATTATCCAGGGTCTTCCCCGGTTACCGGACACCTGCTCTTAAAGGCAGAGCAGAGCCGAGAGCCGGCCCCAGTGATCAGCTGTGTGGTCTAAACAGACTGCAAGCTGATCACTCAAAAAAAAAATTGCAAAAAATAAAAAAAACTTACCTGACTCCATGAACTGGTGGTCGGGGCTTCGGTAACATCTCCCCTCCAGTCAGCTGGTCTCCCATGCTGCACTGTGGCCAGGTCATCAGGTGA
Organism: Taudactylus pleione; assembly: GCA_031769625.1. NCBI lineage: Eukaryota > Metazoa > Chordata > Amphibia > Anura > Myobatrachidae > Taudactylus > Taudactylus pleione. The sequence goes on along the minus strand of JAUIMM010002305.1, from coordinate 142,270 downwards.
TCGGGTCCCAGAGCAGTATGGGATATCACCTGAAGGGGAGGACATGGAAGACATCACCGGAGGCCTCATGCAGATAAGTGTAATTAAGGGAGGGGGGGTCGCGGGGAGAAGGGGGATCACAGGGGCAGAGTTTATCATCGGGGTGGGTCTTAGTGCCGGGGGTAGCAGCGGCCGGTCGGCGCATGCGTGGGCACTTTGTCACTGTATTTTTTTAGAAAATACTGTGACTAGTGTGCGGAGGGGATTCACAGGGACAGAGCTTTATCGCAAGCTCTTTCCCTGCAAGGGATTTGCAGTAAATCCCTGTGATATTGCCTGAATTTGCAATGCGGATTGTAGTAAATAGAGCCCATTGCCACTACAAATGCTACAAATACTACATACAGTACACATTAGCAAAGTGTTGCTGTGCAGGAGGTATAATGTAAATGAATGACAACAGGGGCATCTTAATGCCGGAAAAATAGCCACCATGGCCATTTTCCAGTGTTCTGTACAGCGCTGACACCCAACACAGGACCATGGACGGTGAGTTTTAGATAATGTGGGTGCAGGGTGTGCGATGCGGGACCCCCTGGACTCAGGGGCCTGTGCACCGCACACCCTGCACATATTATAGATACGCCCCTGAATGACAATGAGAGCTGCTATGTGTTGACCATTGGATATTGGCATGGCTTCCTGTACCTTAATCACTATAGAGATAGTCTCCAGATCAGGTGGCTGTAACATAATGGCATTGATGTGAATGGACACTAGAGGTAAAATTAATAATGCATGTTCTGTTGCTAGCCTGTTAACTCAGCAAGTTTTTATGTCCACAATAAGCATTATGAGACCAGGATTGGCATGTGTTTGTTCTGGCCTAGATGCCTGTATAAAATAAAAATATGAGAGTCTGTGACCATGTACTGTTAAGCCTCAGTGAGCCATTCCAATGTGTGGGGGGCACTTGCCTGCATTACTTCATGATTAGGCACAGTGGTGTCACTATGGTGGTGTGGGTTCCACTGAGTGTCAACGTGGGAGGGGGTATCACCAAAATGCCGGCTCCTCCTCAGTGACAGGAGCTTCGTGCTGAAGTGTGACATTTTCCTGCAGCACTTGGCTCCTGTCACTGGGGAGGAGCAGGAAGTGGAGGTACAGTCTCCGGGCTCTTACTGTCAGAGGCATAGCTGGCCCTAGACCATTTGGTTCCCTAGGCAAAATTTTGACTGGTACCCCTTAAAAACAGGTGGCCCTCCATTTGGCCACAGGCCTAGTGCCCACCTACTTTATTCAATAGCGACCTGGGCCTAGTACCCAGGTCACTTACACCTAATAGGGCAATAACTCCCTCTAGGGCATAATCCTCCCTATGTAGCCCAGGCCTTGCACCCGCCTTTATGCCCACGGGCCTATTGCCCGACAGTGCTCCCATAGGCCTAGTGCCTGACAACCCTGGTGGTCTGGGGAGGGGGTATATGGTAGGCCTCATGGAGGGCCTACCTGTTCCATTGGAAGAGGCTGTGGGGGGGAGCTTCGTTGGCTCTTTTACTTTCCACCCCCGCAGTCCTCTCCGTTCCTGAGCCGCATTCTTCGACCGCTGGCCCGTCCTGGCCAGCGGCACAGCCTCTTCATTGCTTTTTCCAGCTGGTGCTGCCTATCTTCCTTCTTGATCACGGTGTCTTCTGGCCTCTTCCGAGGCCGCCAGAACTCTTGCAATGATGCTCTCTTCGGGAGGTCTTCACTCCTTCCTCTCCGCCACCGTACTGCCTTTTCCCGCTCAGCAGCGTCTGATACAAGATGCCATGAGTGGGCGGGGCCATGTCATGGCGAGCCGAGATTGGCTCATCGTGTCTGCCTCCTATTGGCTGCTGGCCCATGAGCCGGGTTTGGCTCGGGCCAGAGCCAAACACCCACCACGGCTGACACTGTACCAAGGCTACTGGGTGACAGTAAGTCCACACCTGGAGTCAAGTCCTTCCCTCCGCACCCGATGATTGACTGGAGCTGGGAACACATACTCCGTCCCCGGCACTTGGAGCAGAAATAGCATCCCAGAGCCGGACGCTGATGTGTCCCGCAGGGGACACAGCTCCTCCTGCTGTGCCAATGCTGCGATCAGCCACTTGATCCCAGTATGGCTTTCCACATGGCAGCGGCAGCAGCAGGGCAGGTGGGAGGGGCATGCAGCACCAGTGGTGGGGAACTACGGCAGAGCCCTGGAATGGCCCTAGGCATTTGTTTATTATGCCTATGCCTAGTGCTGGATCTGGTCAGTGGTAAGAGTGGAAATGCTTATAGCATATAACAGTTCACCTAAAAATGTAGTTTTAACCCTCCAATTATTCCTCCATTACATCCAGCTCTGCCTTCCCCTTCTCCTCACATAGTATCAAGGACTCCAAAACCTCATATCTTTTTTTTATTGACATTTTTATTTAACCACTTGCCTGGCACGGTCGTATCAGATACGTCCACACCAGGCTGGGCTTTCCCTGACATGGTTGTATCTGATACGACCAGTCAGAAATGCCCACTAGGCAGCTGTGGGTAGCTAATCTTCCCGCAACCGCCTACATCAGAGGAACCTTCTGGTCCCTCTGCAAGCGTGGCTGCCTCTCTAGCATAGAAGCAGCAGTGCTGTTGCTGTGACCCGATCACTGTGGCCTGCAGTGATTGGGCAGCCATCTCTACCTCCTTCAGTAAACAGCAGTAGCAGCAGCTCTGGTAGCCGCCGCTGCTGCTATGTATCTGGGCCGCCAGCGGGACACCCTCCCGCTGCGGCCCCGGAACTACAGTGATCACATAGTGATCACTGTGTCTGAAGGATCAGCGGTGGCGGCTCTGGTAGCTGCCACCACTGCTATATATCCGGGCTGCAAGCGGGACACCCTCCCGCTGCGGCTCCAGTTCTACAGTGATCACTATGTGATCACTGTGTGTGAAGGAGCAGCAGCCACGGCTTTGGCTGCTACTTCCAGTTCCAGGTAGCACAGCACACTACATCCGGCCTCAGCTCCTCCCCAATGATGCCGATTTTATAAGGGCATATATATATTCTTTAGCGATTGGTCAAGATCTGTGTAGACCACAACTGCTGATGTTTCCTAAACATCGATTGAGGGTTACGATCGGTGGTGCAACATTGATAGTCACCAGCAATGGCAAACAACTTGTTTACAGTCATACCATCGATGGTTCACAAACCATCGATGGTCAGCTGCCATCTCTATTCAGAGGCTTTGTGATATCTATCGATACATATATGTATACAGATATATATATATATATATATATATATATATATATCGAACATGTGTGTATATATATATATATATATATATATATATACATATATACACATGTATGTGTATATATATATATATATACACACATGTATATATATATATATATATATATATATATATATACAGTCAGGTTCATAAATATTGGGACATTAACAGAATTTTCAGATTTTGGCCTCTATTCACCACCACAATTGCTTTGAAATGAAACAAACAAGATGTGATTTAACTGCAGACTTTCAGATTTAATTTGAGGGTAATTACATACAAATCAGGTGAACGGTGTAGGAATTACAACGGTTTCTATATGTGCCTCCCACTTTTTAAGGGGCCAAAAGTAATGGGACAAACTAAACAATCCTAAATCTAACTTTCACTGTTTAATACTTTGTTGCAAATCCTTTGCAGGCAATTACAGCCTGAAGTCTGGAATGCATATACATCACCAGACGCTGGGTTTCATCCCTGGTGATGCTCTGCCAGGCCTCTACTGAAAATGTCTTCAGTTCCTGCTTGTTCTTGGGGCATTTTCCCTTCAGTTTTGTCTTCATCAAGTGAAATGCATGCTCAGTCGGATTCAGGTCAGGAGATTGACTTGGCAATTGCATAACATTCCACTTTTTAGCCTTAAAAAACTCTTTGGTTGCTTTTGCAGTATGCTTCAGGTCATTGTCCATCTGCACTGTGAAGTGCCGTCCAATGAGTTCTGAAGCATTTGACTGAATATGAGCATATAATATTGCCCAAAACACTTCAGAATTCATTCTGCTGCTTTTGTCAGCAGTCACATCATCAATAAATACAAGGGAACCAGTTCCATTCGCAGCCATACATGCGCACGCCATGACACTACCACCACCATGCTTCACTGATGAGGTGGTATGTTTTGGATCATGAGCAATTCCTTTCCTTCTCTTCTCTTCCCATCACTCTGGTACAAGTTGATCTTTGTCTCATCTGTCCATAGGATGTTGAACTGTAATGGCTTTTTTAGATGTTGTTTGGCAAACTCTAATCTGGTCTTCCTGTTTTTGTGGCTCACCAATGGTTTGCATCTTGTGGTGAACCCTCTATATTCACTCTTGTGAAGTCTTCTCCTGATTGTTGACTTTGACACATATACATCTACCTCCTGGAGAGTGTTCTTGATTTGGCCAACTGTTGTGAAGGGGTTTTTCTTCACCAGGGAAATAATTATTTTGTCATCCACCACAGTTGTTTTCCGTGGTCTTCCGGGTCTTTTGGTATTGCTGAGTTCTCCGGTGCATTCTTTCTTTTTAAGAATGTTCCAAACAGTTGATTTGGCCACACCTACTGTTTTTGCTATCTCTCTGATGGGTTTGTTTAGATTTTTCAGCCTAATGATGGCTTGCTTCACTGATAGTGACAGCTCTTTGGATCTCATATTGAGAGTCGACAGCAACGGATTCCAAATGCAAATGTCACACCTAGAATCAACTCCAGACCTTTTACCTGCTTAATTGATAATGAAATAACGAGGGATTAGCCCACTCCGATCCATGAAATAGCTTTTGAGTTGATAGTCCCATTACTTTTGGCCCCTTAAAAAGTGGGAGGCACAAATTGAAACTGTTGTAATTCCTACCGTTCACCCTATTTGGATGTAATTACCCTCAAATTAAATCTGAAAGTCTGCAGTTAAATCATATCTTGTTTGTTTCATTTCAAAACCATTGTGGTGGTGAATAGAGGCAAAAATCTGAAAATTCTGTCAATGTCCCAATATTTATGGACCTAACTGTATATATTATATATATATATATATATATATATATATATATATATATATATATATAATATATATGTATATATATATATATATATATACGTGTATATATATATATATATATATATATATACACACATGTTCGATATATATATATATATATATCTGTATACATATATGTATCGATAGATATCACAAAGCCTCTGAATAGAGATGGCAGCTGACCATCGATGGTTTGTGAACCATCGATGGTATGACTGTAAACAAGTGGTTTGTCATTGCTGGTGACTATCAATGTTGCACCATAGATCGTAACCCTCAATCGATGTTTAGGAAACATCAGCAGTTGTGGTCTACACAGATCTTGACCAATCGCTAAAGAATTGATGGCTTCTAACGATGGTTGAACCATCGATGGTACAGCTGTCAACGGCCATCACTACAGTATAACATAAAAATTGCTAATTTTATGGTATACTGTGTTTAAGAAAAAAAAAATTTCAAATAAAATAGTGATGGATAACTTTAAAATTATGTTCTTGACCTAATTCAATCATAAAAGAAACCGTCAATTTTGGAGCGGGTTTTGGAAAAAGAATTTGTCAGTTAAATGGTTAAATTGGGACAGAAACATGACCTGTTGGGGATACTTTGAGATTGAGAACCACTGATTTAGGTAAAGAGACCAGAATAATATCACTATGCACTTTATTGTTACAAAAACACACACATAATATTAATCAATGTGGCATATTCAATTGGGCGCTAGTTTTAGCAAGGAAAAAACCTTGCACCCCTCCTGCCCAATTTTGGATTACCACGGGTATGCACGCTCCTGATACCCATTGTATCCAATTTTAAAAAAGTGGTTGTAGGGTTTTCAGAGAATAAATAAGTTATAAATATCTTCTTTGTAGTATTATAATATTTTTTGGTCAAAACATTGCAGTCTGACAGGGAGTATGACAAGGGAGGCTCTGCCACCCCTGCCTACCCACACTGCACATCCCTGGTATTAGTGACAGCTACATGTGAGGTAGAGCTGGACAAGGAGGTGCTGGGTGATCTGCACATCAAGGTGAGAAGGAAAAAGACAGCTTCAAGGCTTGGCAGTGAGATTACAAAGATCAGTGAACAGAGAAAGGAGGAGTTTGAGGAAACAGCTTAAAGCAAAAACTGATTGGGTTGCAGGTATCTCTGCATCTGGAGTCACTTACACTTACCGCATGGAGCCAGCAGTTGTTATCATACCTGCCTTTACCCAAGTACAGAGGGAGAACTGATCCTCTAGTGATACATTAGATGAGAACTTTCCAATTATTTCACCAGATTTTGGAATAAAACATTGTTGTTAGATTGCAGCTGAAGTGTGTTGCATCTCTCTGTGTCTGGGGAATCCTTGCCTCTCTGCTGAGGTGTGACTTTAGTGAAGAGCTGTTGCTGAAAGACTTCCCCACCAAGGTAACTCTGATCAGTACATGCACCATACAATTATCACCCTTACTACTTCAGGATATCACATTAGTTTACACCAAGCACTGCACCTGAAGCTCTCATAATCCAATGGAACCAAAATTCTTGCTTGTTACCTGGATTTCCTTGTTGCTTGAAGGACATTTGCTGCTCTGCATTGTTCTTTCTTATACTCACAGAAAAGCCTCAGGCTGCAGGGTAGGACCAGCTTCACTCTAGTTCACAGCACCTCAAGTGGCACAGAATATAAAACACAATGGTCTGGCTAGAAGGATTAAATCAGGTTGCAACATTTAGACATTCAAACAAAATTCTGTCTAAGAGAATAAGGCTGACAAAAAAAAACTCCTTATGGGGGCACTCTTAAGTGCCTCAAAAATGAGTTTTTCTTCCCTGTCTTATTCTCTTAGACATAATTTTGTTTGAATATGTACCTTTGTACTCCCGGGGAGCACCAACAACCTTGGATAACTTTAAGGGATTTTACCGCATCATGTGTAATATTTTAGTCTCTGAATGTGTAATATAACATTAAGGTATTAGGGCAGAATCCTCAGCACAGTCTGGAGTGCTACATTTAGACACACAGGAATACAATGGGGCCAATTCAATTAGAAAAAACTTGCTCTCGTCTGCAAGTAAGTAGAGCTCCAAAAATTTATCTGGATCGGTCTGTAGTATTGCTGTGCACTAACATCATCCAGACAGCTGCCTCAAAAATGTACATGCAAAGTGGCTCTATTTCATAAAGAGATATAAATCCCTATATTACTCCTATACATTAAGGGGTAAATGTTATAGATGGTGATTTCTTAAAACATGCAATTTTGCATTCATCATATGTAATAGGTTTGAGAACTTGCGTCAAACTCACAACAACCATTCTCGCACCGGTAAAACGCCATCCACATGTTGCTCGTGTAAAACATACAACTCTCCAAATATATTATGATGTGAGTCTTAAACTCTTACGAAACTCATAAAAATAAACTTGAGAAATAATAGTCTGATCCCAGAATGGAGAGTTTAATGTGTGACTTTACTGTACCTCAGCATCTGAGGCATATTAAGATGTCCATTATTAATTATTACACTGGTGGCATAAAGTAATGTGGTATTGTAGACATTTTCACTAAACCTCACCTGTAGTAGAATCCTTTATGCAGGTTCAAAGAAGAAGAGTTCCTAAAAATAAAATAAAAACTTTTGTTTAATTTGTGTGTAATACCCCTTTAAGACAGAAAACCAAATTACTGGGTCAAACATTTCGACCCAGTAATTTGCTGCTACTGGTCCTTTTTTCTTTATGAAAGGGTCAACTGTGTAGAAATTCCCGGGACTTTGACCAAAGTTTTTACCAGGGTCGGAGACCTGGAAATTTTGACCCGGATTGACCCTTTCAGAAAGAAAAATGACCCGTGTTGATCAGCAAATTACAGGATAGAAATGTTTGACCTGGTAATTTGCTCTTATGTCTGAAGGGGGGTTTAGGCTGTGCAAAATGACCCAGGATGCAAATGCCGGGTAAAAGCCGGGATTTTGACTTTTTCTGTGTGAAAGTGGTATTAGTTATTGAAGTGTATATTGTTTTTATAGTGAATTGTAGTGCATGCTCGATATATCACTCTTTACAATAAATGTGTTCACTAGGATTTCCAGCGCTGTCGGGCTTCCGCTGCATCGCACTCTGCTCCTGTCGGGCTGCCGCTGACGGGAATCGAACCGCCGGCCATGTGGCCGGCGGTATTTCATACCAATTCCCAATAGAGAATCAAAGGGTGGGTTACACTGCAATATTAAACATAACCCCAGACAGGCTTCACCTCTGCAGCAGATTGACAGTGGGTTTGCCAATAGATCTGCTGCAGTATAGAGGTTTCAAAATCTGACAGGCACTGATGTCGACCCTTAAATGACAGTCAAAACCAATGCATAGTAAATACTGTTTTTTTCAACTGCAAACCGACATTGATAATCATCGATATATACATTGGTTTTTAAATAGACTCAAAACCGATCTTTAGTAAATGTACCCCCATGACGCATTTCTATACACCAAGGTAAATTCACTTGTAGAGAAACAGTATCTTTGCTGTCACATATATTTAATGTAGTGTTGTTGTATTCCATAAATGTAGTCTTTTCAATGCCAGTTTTCTATTAATATATAGAGTTATAGGACATAATTTTTCATTATTTAAAACACCAGGACATGGGGCCTGACTCAGAGATGTACACTAACCCAATGGTTAGTGGTGGGTGCATGTGCAGAATGGCTCCTGTGATCTCACCCGCAGACCTTCCCAAGCCGAGGCATGATTGACATGCTGCAGCATTTTGGGGGCAGTGCGGGGGTGTTCCTGGGCCATGTCATTGCCCAGTTTTCCAGGAGGGATGAGGACAAGGTCTGCATTGGTGGATGTAGATTTCCTGGCCTTGCAAACTGCCAAGACCCAGTCAGGCTGTGGTAGACATCAGCTACCACAGCCTGGCCAAAGGGGCAACCATTGCGACTCATGATCACGATGGTTGAGATGGTGATCCCAGGCTGGGACCTCACTCACAGTGCTGGGATCGCAGATGCAGCCAGGAGGTGTCTGTTTTCTAATGCACATCCTGCTGCATTAGCATTTTAGATGGACAGAATTGTTCAACCGCTTGTGTGTGGCTCTGCAATTCCATCCATCTCTGAATCAGGCCCATAGTTGGCTGAACTCAATCTGCCAAAGACATTTGAAGGATCCACCCAAAAAGGCACAATCATTCTAATCACATACCAATGCTGTATCCATGCATATGGACTATGGGATCATGGTGGATCCAAGCTATGATAATGTTTGGTCTAGGACATCACTATTACTAGTTTGCACTGACCTGGAATATGGCCCCAAGTCAAACAGAGGTTCAGTGAGATCTGCAAACATGATGTGTCACTTGTATTCTCACTGGTCCTATATGGGTGACATGTAATCAAACAATTCAATGAATCACATATGTAGCCTGATGATTCTAAATTGGAAACTTATCTATTCTACATGTCAAAATTTGGTGTGGAGTAACAGATAGAGTGTAAAAAGGTTCAACATTGTCTAGATAGACACCAGATGTTAGACAGTCAATAGGTCCACTGGGAGAAAAGGTTGAAGGGACAAAAGGTTGACACACTAAAGGTTGACATGTAAGGAGGTTGATGTGTACAAATGGTTGACACGGTCAAAAGGTCGACACAAAAATGGTCATTTTTTGTTTTCTAGCCCTAATCTTCACCCTAACACTAACCCTCCCCTTGGTGCCTAACCCTAACCTTCACTCCTGTTGTCTAACCCTAACCATCGGGGTAGGTGCCTAACTATCCTTTTCTAGTGCCTAACCCTGACCCTCTGTTAAGTGCTTAACCCACCCCCCTGGTGCCTATCCCTACATGTCAGGTTAAATGCCTAACCCTAAAAATTGGGGTAAGTGCCTAACACTAACCCTCCAGTAAGTGCCTAACCCTAAAAGAAAAAAGTTTTGACCATTTTTGTGTCAACCTTTTGACCCTGTCGACCATTTGTACCTGTTGACCTTCCTACATGTCGACATTTAGTGTGTTAACGTTTTGTCCAAGTGCACCTATTGAGTGTCTAACATCTGGTGTTTATCTAGACATTGTCAACCTTTTTATTGTCTATCTATAGCCCGGAACCCGCCAAAATGATAATAACACCTACTGTATCATTGCTGTATTCTGACTCTGCTGTACCAATCTAGTGTTCTACTGTAACTATACAGTATATGTTTTATACATATGCTCATAAATATTTATCTCTAACATTAAGTCTCTTACTCTTTTATCGGTGAAAGCTTCACGCCTACATAAAAAAGATTATGTATAAAGATCAATATGGTAAAGAAATATATTTTAATGAAAAAGGAGAACTGTCTTCTCATTTAGTCCTTGAAAACTGGGTGACTATTGCTGGTGAAAAACAATTTGAAATATATTTTATAAACGCGGGAACATTTGATGGAAAGCAAATAAACATTGACTCAAGGAGAATACACTGGAATACTGGAAAAGTATGTTACATAGTTACATTTAGATAAAATGTTTAAAATGGAAAAGTACCACAGCAGGCTGACACATGGGGCACTCGTGGCACAGGTAGTAATTCTGCCATTAACATCTAAACTAGGAACCTAAATAGCCCAATTATGAGCTGGGCCCTCACATTAAAATACCCTTCAGGCATCGTTTCGAGACTGTGCCCTAATTTCAAATTTGAAACAGATGAAGCTAGTGCCACATAAATAAATAACAGTGACATTCAATAAGGGAGTGTGTAAAATAATAAGGAGCTATGCCCATAAAAGCATGAAGCTCACAACCATGGATGTTGCCTTATTATATTTATTGTATTGTGGCAATAGGAGCAGTGTGATACATAGGAACCAGAGGTGTTTAGCTGTTAAGCCCAGGGAAGTCATGCATTTGGAGGATAGAAAATGTGTGTCTTGAGTAATGTCAGTGCATTTCTTACAGCCTGATGCAGCTGAATGTGACTAATCAATCAGAACAGTTGTGAGCAACTCCCTTAAGAAGAGTATTGTTTGCACGTCAGACTGGGAGGGGAGGGGGGGTTTAAGGTTTAAAACACTGTCTGGGGGCATATATCTGGGTGACCAATGCCGGAAAAGTTGTCTGGTGGCTAAAGAGAAGGTCCCTCTTAGTCAGTGATAGGGCTGCTTGGGACCTTTGTAAATGGCTCAAATGAATATGAACTGTATAATGGTTACTGGTCTCCGGTCATCCTAACAAAATAAACCGTAGTGCACAAGTACAGAGTTATAGAAAATCATAAAATCACACAACAATATTAAATGAAAACTCCTAAGCCGCAAACTCCACCCCCCAGCAGCCAACTGATTGGTTGGATTCACAGTGATGGGGAAAATATCACTAATGCCAGGTACACACTAGATGACATGTCGTCTGATCTGGTGGATCGGACAACATATGGTCCACATCGGCCAGTGTGTACCAGCTATGTCGCTGATGATGCTACTCTCGCGCATTGTCAGTGACATCGTGCTTCCTGGTCCGATAGGCGATTTTGTAGGCAGAGGCCAAGCTGTCGAATGCAGTATGCCCCCCCCCGCTGTAACTCCATTGCTCCTGCCATCGGCAAGTGTGTATGCACTTGCCGATGCCGGGTCCCCCCGATGATGAAATTGTGCTCAGTACACATCGGCTAATGTATACCCAGCATAAGAGTTTTTTGAACACACACCTGGCTCTTTATCAGTGTTAAACCCCTGTCAGGCTGAGTGGACTTCCGTCAGCCTTCCCATATGTGACATGCTATAGATATCTAACAATTAATCTTATGTGATATGCCTTACTAGATCTGATTTTAATTCTGTTATTTCTACACAATTTTTTTTTCTGCTTTACTACATTAGTAAATTGTTCTTTCATTACATAATAACCAGCTCAGTAATTACTTGTGCAAACACTGTTTATGTGCCAATAACTGTAAGGAGAAAGCAATAAACCTATAGGAAAAGAGAATATGAATAGAAAGATGAGCTAAAAAATTTTAGAGACAACAGATACCCATCACTCAAACGAAAGAAAAATAAATCCATGCCAAGAGGTAAATAGAGGAACTAAATCAATTAAAGGTTGTACAAAGAAGATGAGCAAAGAATAAACTTTGAGTTGCCCTCTAGAGTATATAATTAACCCAAAAAGAATTTTAATAATAACTATTGCAAAAATGACTCATCTATTCATCTTAAAACAGGTTTAAACTTACATGAAGAAAGTAGTAAACTCTATAACCTGTCCATTTTTGGAAAGAGGATGTACCACCAACCCATCTGTAATGTACAAACATATATTAAAAAGGGCAAAAATGTGGGAAAGAAAAAAGAAAGTAACAAGAATAAAGATAACCTCCGCATCTCTACCTCTAACACAAATAAGAACATGGATGTAGGTATGATTTTTAATTTCAGTTCTAAGATGTTGATGGTTGAAGAAAGGGCTTAAAATGTGCCCCAGGGAAGGACTAGATCGATTTAACACTTTCTTTTATATGCAGAAATTGATATGGAAACTTACCATCAAAATGTTCTTCATAATGAAGGTTTCTAAAGACATATTGGATAAGAAATCAGTAGAAGATACCAATCATCTTTCAGAAAGTTTCTAGGAAACAAATGAGTCATTAGAAAATTGAACATAATAAAATAAGAACAAAATGCCATAAAAAAATGTAAAAAGAGCAATCATTTAAAAAAAACCCACACAAGTGGTGAGGTCCGATAATCCAGGATAAATCAGAATACGAACAAGAAATTCAGAGACATCAACAGGAAAATACTCTAATACATATGCACAATTTAAAAGTGACCCTACAAACAGGATCAACATGTTATATTCCAAGCTCATAAAAGTACATACTACCAACAGCGCAATCTCTAAGCCTGATGCACCAATTCCATTTACAGTCATTTATATAGTGTAATACACAAGATTCATATGATCTGAATAAAAGTTCAGGCATAATCTGTCCAAACACTAAAGTGTCAGCATAAATCAATCACCACCTCCAGTCTATAACCACTAAGACCCATTCATATCTAATTTGGGTATATATGAATATAATAAATATGATGTGAAAATAACTCTCCCACCTTGCCCTCTAAAGGTAGTTCCTTACAACTGTTCTGTTTGATTAGTCACATTGAGCTGCACCAGGCTGCAAGAAATGCCATGAAATTACTCAAGACACACATTTTCTATCCTTAGCTGTTGTGCTAGGGTTGGTATAGTTTTTTTCTTTTGAGTATTTGTCCGTCATATCAGTTTTTTAGTCAGTATAGAGAGGCAGAAAAAGGATATGAATGAGGAGGAGAAGGACCCAGCAGTGTTGGAGGAGGCTGAGGAGGAACCGAGGAAGAGGCTGGTGGCAAAACAGCATGTGGCAGAAACATTTGTTTTTTCATATGAGGAAAATATAGTATTAGTGTCAGCAATTGTGCCCTGTTATGACATGGTTTTAGGTTGCAAGGTATCAAAAACTCCACATAGGCGTCAGGGCCAGTCCATGCCCAATTTTTAGGTTTGTCAAGATTGTTTTCAGTACTCCCAAGGGCACTGTTGCGCGCACCCAAAAAAAAGAAGGGGTCTTAAGACCTCATGGGACAGCAACTAATTCTGTCAAGGCTCCTGCTGAAGAGAGATCAGTCTAACCTGCTATTGTAAGGTGCAGCAAAACTGAAGCAATGGGTACTAGGCAGTGTTGGAGCTGATTCTCTTCCTTCAGTGGCAAATTAGCATCACAGAATTGACAGCTAATGCTGTCAGTCACTGACAGGTCCCCATTCCTCAGGGTTAGTCTAAACTCAGGGTCTGCCTCCACTTGTACAGCCGCCTCCCACAATCCTCTGCTCCTTGATATGCTGTCGGCTGCATGGGTCACAATTAGATGCCTGTCCAAGATTTTGCTCCATCCGGTCACCAGGGATAAGAAGTTTATGTCCCTACATTGCACTGATGTGGCTGCCTCTGACCAGCACAGCCTGGGTCTGCCTCTGGCTCTGCCCATTTGGGAAGCCACACCTCAGACCATTCACACAAGGGCACTTAAGTAACAGCTCCGTCCAAGTCCTCCTCCACTGTCCCTCCAGCTGTGTGCCAATTCCCGCCACAGTGCCTACTGTCACCAATGTAACCAATGTGATTATACACAAATTTGCAGCTAGAGACTGCCCTTCCCCCTAATAAAAAAATGGTGCAGTGCAGGCAGCTGTGTCACAGTGACACAGTCTGACTGCCACCTGCCCATCTGAGCTGCATGTTCCTGTCCACAGCTGGGTCAGGGAGCCCTCCTCTATGTGACACCCTACTCAGCTGCATAACCAGCATATCTGTAGAAATGGTCTTGTGTAATTGCCAACTCTGGAATAATATGCTAACATCTGTAAATGAGGTAGGGCCATATAAACATACTGAGATGTATTGCTGAAAAAGAGGAGGGTGAAAGCAAAAATGTCAGAGGAACAAAAGATGGCACTTAGGACAGGTCATGGTTCCCCTACCATTACTGGTTACACCGAATATGAGGAGGAGGTGAGATGGATCATACCTATACTGATTGGACATGGCGAGAATGTCCATGATCCAGATGCACCCTGTCAGCAGCAGCAGCAAGGTAAACTGCATCTTCCTGTGACTCAATCCCAAAGTATCATGGACACATCATTATTTTTAGATTGTTATGTTATTTTAAAACATAAAATAAAGGCATCTCCTTGACTGATGTACAGGTGGCTCTGTGTATACATAAGCATGGAACACATAGCAGTTAAACATTGTTGAATTCACATTCCTTGAGGATAGTATCAATATTGGAAATGCAGAAGGTGGTCTAAATATGAGAGCAGGTGCAGAGTAATGAAATTGCCCATATGGAGGCACTTTCAGGTGCAGGTTTTCAGGATGTCCAGTGTGGAAACACTGGTGCAGGTTTTCAGGATGTCCAATGTAACAAAAAGTGCACTAGCAAACACACAAGAATCTGACATGATGATCTAACCCAGATGGGAATATGGAGCAGGTTGAAATAGGGCAGTCGCAGGTGCAGCCCATAGCTGCTGGATCAGATAAATACAAAATGCTTGTATGATGCCACAGAGAATATGGGACCAGGCTGGCTGAAACATAGCAGAGTAGCATGACTGGAGAGAGCAGCACCACTTGTGGGACAGCAGTATTGCAGCGGATCATGACAGTCCTATATGAGAGGAAGCTGGCAAGAGAAAGAATGAAGGGAAAAGTGAGCAAGGCACTTGAAGAGGAAGGAGAAAGGACAAGAGGAGCCATCTATTTCCTTTGAATGTGTAGAATCGGACTTATATTTTAGTGACCCCTTTATAGGTTGTTTTCAGCATATTCACTACCTAGTTTTAGCTCTGACAACTGAGTTTAAGCTTGAACGCCCGCTATTGGGGTTATTTGAATGGTTCATGTGGCATCAGACTCAGTGCCTGATTCAGACTTGGGAATAGAGTGAGATATCTCTCTCAACTGATCATCTAGGTAAAACCATGCTGCACTACAGGTGGGGCAGATGTAAAATGTGCAGAGAGATTTAGATTTGGGAGGAGTGTTTCCAAACTGACATCTAAATTGTAGAGTAATAATAAAGCTGTGCAGTATTTGTGGGCTACATGCAAAAGCAGCCAGTATTTACTCTACATGGAAAAAAATGTATTGTATTTACACCCCTTGCATTGCAATATGGTTTGTTCAGGTTCACAGTTGAAAGAGATATATCACTCTATTCCCAAGTCTGAATCAGGCCTTCAGGCCTTAAAGTCCTTTATTTGTAGTATTTAACACTTCCAATAACCTAAGTCTGACACATAAGGGTTTTGACACCCTCTGATTGCTCATGTAATGTGATTAACATACAATTAAGATTTTAGTGCCCTTTACTTGTTTTATTTACAACTGCAACTAACTTCAGAATATTTTATTATAATTAGAGTTTGACACCCTTTATTGATAATACTCCAATTGCTTATTTATTGTATTCCACATTTAGCTAGGGTTATAGTGCCATTATATTGAAGACAGGATCTAGTGCGCTCTATTGGGATCACTTCATTTTAGTTTATTAATAAATTCCTGTCATTTGCACCTACCATACTGACAATATGACCACAATAAGTCCACTTTCTCAATATTTTCAGGTCCACTTTAAGTTCACAAATCCAATGTTACAACTTTGTAACATTATATTGTTTATCTTTTAACAGATGCCACAAGGTCAGTGTTCTGAAAAATGTCCTAATGGATTCAGAAAAGCTCCAGGTGGAGGATATCATGCATGTTGTTATGGCTGTGTGCTATGTTCTGAAGGAGAAATATCCAATGGTATATGTACAGTATTTTACTTTACAAGTACAACTGAAAAATTTATATTTATAATCTTATAGCAATATGATATTTAACAAGATATCATTTTAAAGATGTATGGTATATTCTATCCAATATTTGTGAGTATTCACATAGAGAAAGATGGTGTGAAACGCGTGTTGTGTGCAATAGGAATGAGAGAAACCTTTGCAGGTCAGTTCCCCAAGGGTTTAGATTTACAAAAGAATGTATCAAACCACATGTCACGAACCCGGACTGACTCTCAGATACCACAAACTGGACCAGCTGGTCATGATATTGGCACATCTCGGTCACTTACCAAAATATTACATTTTACTGCCACCACGAAAGAAGATTCACGAGGTCTAAGCATTCTCCGCACAATGATTAATAATTCACCTTCATTTACACACAGGCATGTATCATGGGCCTCACAGGTTCGCAGGTTCAGTAAGTATCAATAGTGGATAGTCTCCAATGCCAACTTTATGCCAATGCCTATTTTAAAGCAAAGGCCAGAGTTTTGATCTCTGTGTCACAAGCACTAGAAATAGTTTTCCCCTATTGAGTGACCATAACAGCTCTTGCACCCCAAGTGTGAAGTAAACAGGAAGTTCCAATTAGAGATAAGCGAGTCCGGTTCTTAGAGAACTGAACCCACTCAAATTTTGGGGATCTGGGACAATCCAAGCCACAGCTTGGATCTCCCTGCCAGCCCCGGATCCCTTTCCGAGGCAAAACCTCATGATCCCGCTGTCGGATTTTCAACATTCAATGGTGTGAGTCAGGATACAATCGTTTCTTGAGGGACAGATCAGCAAAGTAGAGCTGTTAACATTGTGAAGGAATCAGAAGCCAAAAACATCTACAGTATCATTTTGTAATATGTTTAATTGTATTTAAAAATAGAGTGTAAATACAGTATATTCTGCTCACAATTTAAAATCAAAGGAAAAATGTATTTGATGCCTCAAGACCAAATAGGGATTCACTCCAATGACTCCAAACATTATCAGGAAATCCCTCAAAGTCCTACAAATGAACAGTTCAGGATCAGCAGAGATTACATGGGAGGCCACCAAAGTTCTTTTTTTTTAATAAACCAGTTAATTTTGATGTGCTCATATTTAACCCCTCACTGCTAAGGGTTTTCTCACCCCTGTGCTGAGGCTATTTATTGACATCCATGATGTTTACTTTTCAACATTAAATTTTAGATTTTTGTTTTTGTGGTGTTCACAACTATTATAATGTTTTTTTTTAGAAGACTTTGTATTTTCAGATAATACCATTATTCTTTTTAGTTATTCTAATGTCATAAAAATGGAATCCAAATGGCCAAAATGGAGTTTCTATTTTTGAAATTTTGAGAAAAGAAACTAAAAAACAAAGTTGCTATTATTTTCTCTCTTATAAACACCACAAATAAATACTTTGTGGTCCTTGCTTCATTAATAATCCACCTTTCTAAAACAGTAAAAAGCAGGATTTTATGTGTAGGTTTTGCCAAAAAAAAAAATCTGAGCTTTCAGTGAACTTTCATGGAAACTTTTATTTTTGTGTAAGCTTTCAGTTATTGGGCAGGATGCACTCTTCGTAAGCATAACATCGTTTTCGAACACCATATGCTTGAACAAAATCGCAAAGGACAGCTCTCCCAGGGAATCCCTCTCAGGGGGAAGTGCAAATAGAAGCCAAAATGTCAGCATTTTAGCTGATTACATGGAGACACTGTAACAACTAAAGATGAGAAAAATGATTCAGCAATTGTCTTTTATTTTTTTTCTCAAAAAGAATTTGAATTAATGTGTAAAATAAATGTGAAGTGTAGATAATGAAAGGAAGAGAGAGAGAGAGGGAGAGAGAGAATGAAAGGGAGAGAGAGAGAGGGAGAGAGAGAATAAAAGGGAAAGAGAGAGAGAGAAAGAGAGAGAATGAAAGGGAGAGAGAGAAATAAATAGCATGAAATGGAAAGAGAGGGAGAAAGTAAGAGAATGAAAGGGAGAGAGAGAAAGAGAGAGAATGAAAGGGAAAGAGAGAGAATGAAAGTGAAAGAGAGAGAGAAAGAGAGAGAATGAAAGGGAAAGAGAGAGAGAAAGAAAGAGAATGAAAGGGAAAGACAGAGAAAGAGAGAATGAAAGGGAAAGAGAGAGGGAGAAAGAGAGAATGAAAGGAAAGAGAGAAAGAAAGAAAATGAAAGGGAAAAAGAGAAAGAGAGAATGAAAGGGATAGAGAGAGGGAGAAAGAGAGAGAATGAAAGGGAAAGAGAGAGAGAAAGAAAGGGAATGAAAGGGAAAGAGAGAAAAAGAGAGAATGAAAGGGAAAGAGAGAGGGAGAAAGAGAGAGAATGAAAGGGAAAGAGAGAAAGAGAATGAAAGGGAAAGAGATAGAGAAAGAGAGAATGAAAGAGAAAGAGAGAGGGAGAAAGAGAGAGAAAGAGAGAGAATGAAAGGGAGAGAGAAAAAGAAAGAGAATGAAAGGGAAAGAGAGAGAGAAAGAAAGAGAATGAAAGGGAGAGAGAAAGAGAGAATGAAAGGGAAAGAGAGAGAGAGAAAGAAAGAGAATGAAATGGAAAGAGAGAAATAGAGAATGAAAGGGAAAGAGAGAGAGAAAGAGAATGAAAGGGAAAGAGAGAGAGAAAGAGAGAGGGAGAAAGAGAGAGAATGAAAGGGAGAGAGAAAAAGAAAGAGAATGAAAGGGAAAGAGAGAGAGAGAAAGAAAGAGAATGAAAGGGAGAGAGAGAGAGAAAGAGAGAGAATGAAAGGGAAAAGAGAGAATTAAAGGGAAAGAGAGAGAGAGAAAGAAAGAGAATGAAATGGAAAGAGAGAAATAGAGAATGAAAGGGAAAGAAAGAGAGAATGAAAGGGAAAGAGAGAGAGAAAGAGAGAATGAAAGGGAAAGAGAGAGGGAGAAAGAGAGAGAATGAAAGGGAAAGAGAGAGGGAGAAAGAGAAAAAGAGAGAATGAAAGGGAAAGAGAGAGGGAGAAAGAGAGAAAATGAAAGGGAAAGAGAGAGAGAAAGAGAGAATGAAATGGAAATAGAGAGGGAGAAAGAGAGAGAATGAAAGGGAAAGAGAGAGAATGAAAGGGAAAGAGAGAGGGAGAAAGAGAGAGAATGAAAGGGAAAGAGAGAGGGAGAAAGTAAGAGAATGAAAGGGAGAGAGAGAAAGAGAGATAATGAAAGGGAAAGAGAGAGAATGAAAGTGAAAGAGAGAGAGAAAGAGAGAGAATGAAAGGGAAAGAGAGAGAGAAAGAAAGAGAATGAAAGGGAAAGACAGAGAAAGAGAGAATGAAAGGGAAAGAGAGAGGGAGAAAGAGAGAATGAAAGGAAAGAGAGAAAGAAAGAAAATGAAAGGGAAAAAGAGAAAGAGAGAATGAAAGGGATAGAGAGAGGGAGAAAGAGAGAGAATGAAAGGGAAAGAGAGAGAGAAAGAAAGGGAATGAAAGGGAAAGAGAGAAAAAGAGAGAATGAAAGGGAAAGAGAGAGGGAGAAAGAGAGAGAATGAAAGGGAAAGAGAGAGAAAGAGAATGAAAGGGAAAGAGATAGAGAAAGAGAGAATGAAAGAGAAAGAGAGAGGGAGAAAGAGAGAGAAAGAGAGAGAATGAAAGGGAGAGAGAAAAAGAAAGAGAATGAAAGGAAAGAGAGAGAAAGAAAGAGAATGAAAGGGAGAGAGAAAGAGAGAATGAAAGGGAAAGAGAGAATGAAAGGGAAAGAGAGAGAGAGAAAGAAAGAGAATGAAATGGAAAGAGAGAAATAGAGAATGAAAGGGAAAGAGAGAGAGAAAGAGAATGAAAGGGAAAGAGAGAGAGAAAGAGAGAGGGAGAAAGAGAGAGAAAGAGAGAGAATGAAAGGGAGAGAGAAAAAGAAAGAGAATGAAAGGGAAAGAGAGAGAGAGAAAGAAAGAGAATGAAAGGGAGAGAGAGAGAGAAAGAGAGAGAATGAAAGGGAAAGAGAGAATTAAAGGGAAAGAGAGAGAGAGAAAGAAAGAGAATGAAATGGAAAGAGAGAAATAGAGAATGAAAGGGAAAGAGAGAGAGAAAGAGAGAATGAAAGGGAAAGAGAGAGAGAAAGAGAGAATGAAAGGGAAAGAGAGAGGGAGAAAGAGAGAGAATGAAAGGGAAAGAGAGAGGTAGAAAGAGAAAAAGAGAGAATGAAAGGGAAAGAGAGAGGGAGAAAGAGAGAAAATGAAAGGGAAAGAGAGAGAGAAAGAGAGAATGAAATGGAAATAGAGAGGGAGAAAGAGAGAGAATGAAAGGGAAAGAGAGAGGGAGAAAGAGAGAGAATGAAAGGGAAAGAGAGAGGGAGAAAGAGAGAATGAAAGGGAAAGAGAGAGCCTTAGCAGCTGCATTCACTGACAACGACGGTCCCATAACACACTCCTGAGTTGGCCTTTTCATGCACTCACTTCAGGCCACGTCCTAGACACCTCCCAGGAATGCCCAAGCCTTTCTGGTGTCATCCAAAATTAGTGCGATCACATACACAGCAGAGATTTCCAGGACTTTATACCCATGCGCTGTTATAAAAAAAAATGTATACAGCACAAATATCAGCACTGTGGGCCTCACTCAGCTAGGATAGCCGATTCAATAGTGGCTGCAAATGCGCACACAGTTCTGCTGTGAA
Organism: Taudactylus pleione; assembly: GCA_031769625.1. Taxonomy (NCBI): domain Eukaryota; kingdom Metazoa; phylum Chordata; class Amphibia; order Anura; family Myobatrachidae; genus Taudactylus; species Taudactylus pleione. The sequence continues at coordinate 121,203 of JAUIMM010002305.1, read as the reverse complement.
AGTATGCTAATAATTGAAATCGCAAAGCACTCGCACGGACAACATGCAGACACCTGCTTACCCAATCACACATCCATAATACCTTGCAATACAGCTAAAACATCTTTAACATCGAAGCACATTGGAGCCACTCACACATTTAAGGCAGGTCTGACCCAACCAGTGAGGGCTAAGGCTGCGTATGCTATCGCAGTGGCTAATTTATGCACGCACCTCTAACAGAGTTCAAGCTCACTTGCACGCCTGCGTTTCTCCGACCCCCCCCAGTCACCACCCCCAGACAGTACTTCCTGCTAATCACTCTGCGATGGGTCTGCGTACTTACTGCGATCGCAGTCCCGATCACAGTGAGGCATTCGTGCACGCGCACTGCGATGCATAGGCATGCGCATAACACAACAATCGACCATCTGCGTACGCTTTCACAGTTGTCATCCTTGTTGAATGAGGCCATGTGTCCACCTCTGAGTCAGGCCCATAGAGAGAGAGAGAGAGAAGAGAGAGAGAGAGAGAGAGAGAGAGAGAGAGAGAGAGAGAGAGAGAAAGTGATGGAGAACAAAAAGAAAAGAGAGACAAGTAGAGGTCAAAATTGCTGCTAAATATTTTATTTATCTCACATTTTTTTTCCATAGACAACAATTGTGTGAAATGTACAGAAGGTGAATGGCCTAACGACACAAAGAACCAATGCATTGCCAAAGCTCAAGATTTTCTATCGTATGAAAAGGACGCTATATCTTCAGTCTTTTCTGTGATGGCTCTTTTATTTTCTGCTATAATTGTCTTTATAATTGGATTGTTTATTTTATTTCAGAACAACCAAATAGTCAGAGCAAATAATCAGAACCTTAGTTTTATTCTCCTCACCTCTCTAAAGCTGAGTTTACTCTGTGTATTTCTTTTCCTTGGTCGTCCAGTCGATATAACCTGCACGCTACGCCAAGTCTGCTTTGGAATCATATTTACTATTGCTTTGTCTTCTGTCCTGGCCAAGACTATAACAGTTTGCATCGCTTTTAAGGCCACAAGACCCGGAAGCTACTGGAGAAAATGGATGGGAGTCAAACTACCAAATGCTTTAGTGCTGATCTGCTCATCTGTCCAGGTCCTGAATGGTGTTATCTGGTTGTTAGTTTCTCCTCCATTTCAGGAGTTTAACATGGACACTACTCCTGGGACTATCATCATCCAATGTAATGAGGGTTCTGTGCTGGCCTTTTATTTCATGTTGGGTTACATGGGACTTATGGCAGCTGTGAGCTTTGTCCTGGCTTTCATGGTGAGGACATTACCTGACATCTATAATGAGGCGAAATACATCACATTCAGCATGCTGGTGTTCTGCAGTGTTTGGGTCTGCGCCATCCCAGCCTATCTGAGCAGTAATGGGAAACAAATGGTCATTGTAGAGGTGTTTGCTGTATTAGCTTCATGCATTGGAGTATTATGCTGCATATTTTTCCCTAAATGCTACTATATACTGATGAGACCTGAAATGAACAGAAAAGAACTTTTGTGCTCGGGGACAAAGAAATAAACATTGCCTCATAATATAACCCAATACCTTGTAATAGATGTGTAATTCTCATTAAACTGTCTATTGTCAGATGATGGATGTAACTATCAATTATTTTAAACCATATTTGCTAAAATAAAGACACAGACCAAGTTTATAGCATTCAAATAATAGGCCAGCTTCATTTATTTACAATAATGAGTATGGTGGCAGAGGAAAGAATGGCAAACCACCGGCACCCACTTGACTTAGGCAAAAGATGTCCAAAACTTACCAGGGCCAATATCCCAATTTAATGGTAAGTGATATATAAAATACTTGCAAGGGCCAACTCTCCCTTTTTAAGCAAGTGAGACGGTATCCTATACCCATGCCAATGCACCATTTTGGCCCACTCGGTTGAGAGGTGCCGCTGACCCCAGTAGAGTGAAATCAGCATAACCAGTGCATTAAAGGGGTGTGCACCGCTCCTACTGCAGCAATATGGATGCGTTACAGATTGCCGGTCTCTCTCTGCCATGAAATAAAGCCGACACAAGACACAATAGGGAAGGGAGGGTGGGAGATCAGAAACAAAGAGGCTGAATATCCTTACAGACATTACCCATACTCCTAGTTTTCACTCTCCCTTAACAGCAACAACCTATCCCTGTAATGTTAACAACTGTCAATCCTAAATAACCCCTCCTTTAACTTTATTAACCCCATCCATCCCTGTCTAGAGGTTTATGCCTCCTGTTCTATGCAAACCTCTGTTATCTTTTGTTTAGGTTATAATTTGAACAACGGAAGACAACAGGGCTGATGCAGAGATGAAAGTATAATTGAAGAACGTATTGTGCATGTTTTTGCACTGTACAGGCTCCAGAAATAAGAGCACACAAGTACAGACAATGCAGAGTTTTACATAATCCGAACACATCTCATTAGCAACAGAAGAAGCTCAACTGTGGTTGGGTTTGGTGTTCCCATGTAGACAATGTACAGTGGAGGTTTTCACATAAGTGGGTTCTATGCAGATCTTTAGAATTTGAAGAGCTGCAATTTGCATCTCCTACGGTGTATTTGCAAATCCAGAATGATGATTATGACTCGTAGCTTAGCATTGGAGGGTTACTAGCATAGCCCTACAGGTTACAGCACTGCTCTCATTAAACACACCTATAGGAAATAATTAGAAGAAAAGATATTTGTGGGAGTTTTTCAAGAAGACTCTAAGGACCCATACATCAACAATCTATTGGCACAATGCTGTGTTTTGCCGATAGTTTGTGTAAACACCTTGCCAAAAGCTAACATGTTGGAAATCTTCGTTTCACAGATTTTGACCAAAAAAATGTTTGGAATCAGCAAGTAGGTGATTTCTAACATGTTGGATTTTTGCAGATCATCGGGAATCTGATTGCGGATTGGGGAATTTGATTGGGGATTAGAGGAATCGAGCAATTGACGTATGGGCCCCTTCAGGCAGGTATGCTATTTTTCTATGCTGTTGTTTACATTGTGCATGCATGCATGTGTATTGTGAATTGTGCTATTGTCTGAAGTCATTTTACATTTGCAGTACCATTTTAGCTGTTGCACCTGTTTCACAACTTTAAATATGGGTTTATTTTCTGCTTTAAATAACTTTTTTGATCTTATTGAAAATGTTTTTCTTTTCATTTTTTTCATTTCTTAATTCCCCTCTTGATAAGTCATCGAAATGACTTTGAGAAATAGATTTTTTTCTTTTTACCATTCATAAAATTGTGATCTTTTTGTGTTGTTGTAGGGTATTCTATAGGATATCATTTTTTTTCAATATCCAATATTGAATTTTTTTAAATGAAATATGTCATTCAAATATCAAAATTAAAAGTAATATCAACACGTTTTATTAATAACTTTAAAAAATGGATACCATTTTATTTTCCTTTATTATTTTGGGCATCAGAACCAATGACTCCTTTTTCAATTTGCACCTGTTTTCGGAGTGGCCCACCTACTGGAGGCTACAGGTGCTGAGGTTTTGTTCTCTAAAGCTAAAGCTTATAAGAGGCAGATACATACTGTATATAGATGTGGCGGCTAAGGGACTGTGACAATGCCACCAGGGCCCTCTGCACTGCCCCACATACACCCCTGGGTACAAGCAGACCCACATTATTCAGAGGATCTAACAATGATTGAATCTAACTAAGGCCGGGTACACACTTGGCCGATATCGCCATGATTTGGTGTATCATCACGACAAATTGTACATATCAGCTAGTATGTATGCAATGCTGTGCACTCCCATGGGTCGTATGCGATGTCTTCCGGTCGGCCATGCTGCGCAGCCAACCAAAAGATATCGCATGTGATTAGGTTCCAATCATGTAGTGTGTCCAGCCAAATGGACGTCCAGACAATATGTTGGTCCGATTTGGGCAATTTTTAAGTCATATGTTGCCAGTGATTGTTGTAGTGTGTAAGGGAGCAGTGATAAATCATATATGATCAAAAGATGCAATCATTTGGTCATATGCAATATTGCACAGTGGGCCTGATTCAGACCCGCTTGCGAGCACTGAGCGCTTGCAAGCGGGTCGATGGTGCCCTAGTGCGCATGCGCAATATGGAGGTAGCTTCGTCGTGCGCATGCGCGAGACCCTAATAACAATGGGGTATCCGTTGTTATGGGTCTCGCACCAAAGGGGGCATGCTGTCGATGTTGAGTGACAGCGCGCCCCCTTTGGTGGGTGTGCCGGGGGCGTGGCTGCCAGATGGAGGTGTTCCCATGGGAACGCCTACCGTCTGAATCCGGCCACAGTGGCAGGTGGGGAGTTTGACTGGGGCGGTACACCTGTCAAACCGTAACGCAGGTGTCCTAAGGCAAGCTCAGGGAGGAAAAAACCTCCCATGGAGCAGAAGGGCACTAATGATGTCAGTGGGAGTGATTTTGGCTCTGATAGAGCCAAAATCACTCCAGGGCTTGCAGTAGCAAGACCCTACCACAGGGTCTCGTCGCAAGCCCGATGGTCACGATGGTCTTGACCATCGCGACTATCATCTTGGACGCTCGCATAAGCTGTGGGTGGTAACCCACAGCTATGCGAGCGTCCAAAAGGCCACTCCAATAACAGGTAGGAGGGCCCTGATTCAGAGCGAGCACTCTGGTCAGAGCGTCCAGCTCTGAATCAGGCACAGTGTACACTCAATATTGGATGTTCTGGCCTCAAGAGAAATCGGATGTTAAATTGGTCAAATTACAAGTCATTTGGGTGTGTACCCACCCTAAGTGTCATGGCCTCATGACTCAGACACAAAGAAATCTAAACCTGTAGCTTCCACACCTTTTCCATAGAAAACTGACACAAGCCAGCCACCATGTCAATTTCAATGGGCACTCCAAGAATGCCATAGAATAGCCTATCCCAACAGACCCCCAAATCATCCAGCCAAACAACTAGAAAGTCATCCATGTAGTTAGCCAGGCCAGAGTGACCCACACCAGTCTAAAAAGGAACCAAAGCACTCAAAATAGGCACAAGACAAAACACAGCACATGGGCAAACACCTGTCAAGAAAATAACCACCAGGCAAGCAAAAACCTAAGAAAATAAGGACCTTATTCATAGTCGGTCACGAGCGCTAATCGCTCGCAACCGACTCAATGTTGGTCCACTGGGCATGCGCACAACGGAGCCGGCTCCTTCGTGCGCATGCATGAGCCCCTGCTAACGGCGGGTGATCCGTCGTTAGCGGGGTCGAAGCAGATGGAGCGAGCTGTCGATATTGATTTACAGCTCGCTCCATTTGCTGGGTGGGCAGGGGGCGTGCCTTCCCAAATGGAGGCATTTCCGCTGGAATGCTAGCCGTTTGGGGATGGCCCCACTGACATCAGCAGTGATGTCAGTTTTGGAGCTTCCTGCTCGATCAGAGCAGGAAGCTCCTTGGGGCTTAAGGTTGACGAGACCCTACCCTAGGGTCTCATCGTAAGCCCCGATGGTCACGATGGTCTTGACTGTTGCGACCATCTCCCTTAGCGGTCGTTAGAGCTGTGGGTGGTAACCAACAGCCTAACAACCGACATGGAGGCAGCCATTCAGGATACAAGCGGCCGCCCTGTTTTTGAATGACCGCTTGCATCCTACGACCACCTCTAAATGAGGCCCTAAATGTATCCAAATGTAAGGGCAGCAGCCAGAAGTCTGACTCAATGTCAAACTTGTTGAGAAGAGCTCCCAAAACAACAGAATGCACCAAGCCCAGGGCATCTTCAAAAGACTGATAAACAACCCTGAAATGATTAGGGTAAATGGCATCATTGATAGAGCCACGTTCAAAGTATTACAAGTGTTGTATAAGCTGTCTTTTTTATCAAGCACCTTTTCCTGCACAACTCCAGTATGGGAGATGTACAAATGAGACATGGAAGGGAAGGAGAAAAGGCCAACAATGTGACCAATAGACATGTCTGCTATAACCTTGTGAAAAAGAATAACCATATCAACAAACAGTCTTGACAGATAATATCATGTACACTATGCTGCTGGCAATACAGAATAGCAGTATTGGCACATTGCACCATATTTTCCCCCCACGAGCCATACAGTAGGTTCAGTACCCACCTGGTCACCTGATCTCATATGCCTAGTGCTATGACTGGTGGGGGGTATGGTACACTGTGCTAACACTACTATTCTGCACTGGCTGTGGCACAGTATGCAAGACCGGTTTATTGATATCTTTACTGTGACAGAGGAAGGTTAAAAGAATTTGGCAGTGGCTAAGACTACTGAAATTGCCGGGGAAGAGGCTACCTGTTCCTTTCATAACTGGGTTGGCAGTTTTCTTGTCTTTGTGGCCTGGGATCATCTGGTCAACTGTTGCTGGGTAAGGTGGATCTACTCTGCAAGGAGCCACATAAACTTAGACAGATGCTGTGTAGATTAAGAGGAGCTAAAGCATGAAGAAACATCAATCCATTTATCATCATAATCTGCATCTCCAAAGTGCAAATAAGCATCTGAACCAGAAGAACTGGCCAGCACTGACTGCACCAGGAGAATCAGACCTGAAAAGGGACCATCAATGGCATAATGGCTCCTCTGAGAAGACACAACATCAGGCACAGCCTCAGAAGGAGAGACCCCCAAGAAAAGACTGAGGCCCCACCAAGGAAAGCAGAGGCAATGCAGGAGGTAAAGTGGAGGGGCCACAGATGAGAATGAGTGCATACCCACGTTGTGAGTTAAAAGAGCAGGGAGAAGGGGCTGGGGAGCAGGTCACATGGAAGGAAACAACCAGTATCAAAACCCCCACCAGAAGGCACCATAGAGGAAAGTAGATGCAGAGAGGGAAGGAGACTGTCACATGCTGGGAAATTGGAAGGGGTGGACCCGAGCTGAGTTGAGTGACAGAGACACCTGGACCAGAAGGGAGTTTGAATTTAGATGGTTTAATGTAATTCTTTATCATACAGATGAAAGAGGTCTAACTGAGTAATGGTAAATGGTAAATTGGTGCAGAGATGCACAACTGCAGATACTTAAAACAAACACAAAAGTCTCTGAGGTTCAGGGGGTACTGTGGAGGAGAATTGCAGGGTTAAATACTGTTGAACTTGTAGATGAGTTGAATACTTAGTTGAATACTGTAGCAGAGTAGAATATATCTCCTGGATGGAGTATGCAGGATTGGGAAAACACTTTGAATAGAACTCCGGGATGAAGTGTGCTGGATTGGGTGAGCACTTGGAATAGAACTCCAGGATGGAGTGTGCTGGATTGGGTGAGCACTTGGAATAGAACTCCGGGATGGAGTGTGCTGGATTGGGTGAGCACTTGGAATAAAACTCCGGGGATGGAGTGTGCTGGCTTGGGCAGGAGTTCTCCCGGCTGGAGTACACAGGAACAGAGTCACAGGTGAACTGGAAGTGGTACTGGAAACAGCATAGGTCTGGCTAGAGCAAGAGCACTATTGTACTGGCAATGAGACAGAGTCAGGGAAGGGCTTTTATACCCCTGGCCGGATAGTGATTGGCTGGAGTCACTGGAGAGCGCTGCTGACTGGATGGGGTTGGATAACCTGACCTGATCCAAGATGGGCGCACCCATGATCCTGATGTCTGGCATGCAGAAGCACAGGAAGTGCATGGAGAGGCAGCAGGAACAGCTAGGCAACAGCGGGGATGCAAGGACCCTCCTTCTGGCATAGACCCCACTCTGGATTCCCCAGAAAGCAGCGGCCGGTGACTTAGCAAGCCGCGATGACAAGAGCACATGGGAAGATGCAGGGGTCTCTGATGGAGGTCTGTAGCATGGTTTGTGACAGAGCCACAGTAGGGGGCAAGGACCAACCTATAGGGGCAGAAAATAACAAGAGAGGAGCCCCAACAGACATAATGGGGTAGTAAGAGAGAACCTGAAAAACCAAGGAGTGGGGGAGAATAAATGGGGGCTGTTAAACAGTGGCACACCCCATGGGAGAGGGAGCAGCAGCAAGCAAAGGGCAGAGAAGGACACATCTGCTGCAGGGGAATGCATGGGTAGGGCACTACCACAGGCCAAGACACATCCATAATGGGCAGTCAACAGCTCAAAAACAGACCCAGGGGGAGAGAGTAAGAGGGCAGGTACAGCATTTTGTCTGAGGGTGAAGGGCCACCCCCACAGCTTTACCACGTGGAAAGGTGGGCAGGCCATGCTGGGACTAGATTTGACCTGTACTGGAGAAAAAGGTAGGTTAAGGGGCCACAAGGGGCACACAAGGAGAGTGTTCCTAGGCAGCAGCTGTGCGGCTAGGCAGGTGGAGGGGTGGCACTGGCTGGGCCGGAGAGATGAAAGCTTCAACACACAGGCAGTTTGGGGGCTGCAGGAAGGGGTGAGGATGGGTCATTATGCCACTGGAGGGGGTTGGGCAGGCTGAGAGGAAAAATAAACAGAGGAAAGAAGGGAGAAAATGGAAAACGGGTAGCGGCAGGCAGAGAAGTGGAAAAGGAAGAGCGACAGAGAGTGGAACTGAAATAAGGAAAAAGCAGTAACATATACAAAACACACAGAAAAACATTGTGGAAGCTGAATCCTGACCTGAGTGTGAAAACTTCAATTGCAGAGGAAAACTCAACACCCCAAAACTTATATAAACTCTGCTAGCCCCTATCCTTACATTCCTGATGGACAATCACAACCATACCACCAAAGATCCTAACTTTTAGCACATTAAATGAAAAGCTTCCCTATCAAACATCAATAAAAAGCAAATCAGAACTAAATATATTGTGATTAATAAAGCTTAAACTCATCATTTTTTTCCCTCAGGCCAATAAGCCCTTATGTCATTTTATCTGCATGTATTTTTTTAAGTTCCTCAAATTGAAAAGCAATAAAAAAATCAACAGATGGTGACACAAACAGGTTCCATTTTATAAAGTGTTCTTAAGTGGCATTCAGTAGGATCATGTTATAAAGTGTCCTTGTGTGGCATTAGGATCATGTTATAAAGTGTCCTTGGGTGGCATTCTGTAGGATCATGTCATAAAATGTCCCGTGTGGCATTCTGTAGGATCATGTTATAAAGTGTCCTTTCTGTGGTATTTTATAAGATCATGTTATAGTGTCTTTGTGTGGGATTCTGTAGGAGCATTTTATAAAGTGTTCTTATGTGGCATTCTGTAGGATCATGTTATAAAGTATCCTTGTGTGGCATTCTGTAGGATCAGGTTATAAAGTGTCCTTGTGTGGAATTCTGTAGGATCATGTTATAAAGTGTCCTGTGTGGCATTATGTACAGTAGGATCATGTTATAAAGTGTCCTTTTGTGGCATTCTGTAGGATCCTGACATAAAGTATCCGTGTGTGCAGTGGCGGAACTTCCAGAGACAATGGAGTCATTTGCTGCTGGGCTCCATTGTCCCCCGGGTCGTTCCGGTCACTGCTACGGAGATGGAGCGCCGCTGATTGGTGCTCCACCTCCACCGGCGTCAATACGGGGGGTGCAGTTGCACCCCCTATTTGCCAGGTGCCCACTGAGTGTATTACCAGCAGGCACCTGGCTCCTGTTTTCCCCCCGGTGGTAGCCGGAGGAACGGAGCTCACTCCTGAGCTCTGCTTTCAGGTCCTGCAATGCACTATGGGAGTGATGTCACTCCCATAGTTCTGAGGAGCGGGTGCCGGGGACGGAAGGCAGCCGCACTGGAGCGGGGTTTCAGGTAAATACTGGTTTGTAGTTTTTTTTGTATGTGTGTGTGCTCTCGGGGGGGGCTCACTACAGGGGGCATTATTGGTGGCACACTACAGGGGGCATTGTTGGGGGTGCATTACTTGGGGCTCATTACTGGGGGCTCACTACAGGGGGCATTACGGAGGCTTGCTACAGGGGGATTACTACAGGGGGCATACTACAGGGGCCATTACTGGGGGCTTACTACAGGGGGCATTACTGGGGGCACTACAGGGAGTTTACTACTGGGGGCTTACTACAGGAGGTTTACTACTGGAAGCACTGCAAGGGGCTTACTACTGGGGGCAATACAGGGGCCCTTACTACTGGGGCACTGCAAAGGGGGACCCCTACTGGAGGTACTGCAGAGGGGGACCATTACTGTTGGCACTACATAGGCAGCACTGCATAGGGGACCTCTACAGAGGGCACTGCACAGGGGGACCACTACTGGTGGAACTGCATAGGGGGGGTGGCAGCTGGGGCAGGCATAGGTGCTGGGGGGTGGTACATTTTAATTTGTGGGGGCACCAACATTTACCTTGCCTCAGGGCACCTGGGATGAAGCTACGCCTCTGTGTGTGTGGAATTCTGTAGGATCTTGTTATAAACTGTCCTTTTGTAGCTTTCTGTAGGATCCTGATATAAAATGTCATTGTGGGCATTCTGTAGGATGATGTTATAAAGTGTCCTTGTGTGGCATTCTTTAGGATCATGTTATAAAGTGTCATTTTGTGGAATTCTGTAGGATCATGTTATAAAGTCCCCTTGTGTGGCATTCTGTAGGATCATGTTATAAAGTGTCCTTTTGTGGCATTCTGTAGGATCATGGTATAAAGTGTCCTTTTGTGGCATTCTGTAAGATCATGTTATAAAGTGCCCTTGTGTGGCATTTTGTATGATCATGTTATAAAGTGTCCTTGTGTGGCATTCTGTAGGATCATGGTATAAAGTGTAAATGTGTGGCATTCTGTACAATCATGGTATAAAGTGTCCTTGTGTGGCATTCTGTAGGTTCATTTTATAAGATGTCCTTTTGTGGCATTCTGTAGGATCATGTTGTAAAATTCCTTGTGTGGCATCCTGTAGGATCCTGTTATAAAGTGTCCTTATGTGGAATTCTGTAGGAACATGTTGCAAACTGTCCTTGTGTGGCATTCTGTATGATCATGTTGTAAAGTGTCATTGTGGCATTCTGTTGGATCCTGTAAGAAACTGTATTTTTGTGGCATTCTGTAGGACTATCTTATAAATTTTCCTTGTGTGGCTTTCAGTAGAATCATGTTATAAAGTGTCCTTGTGTAGGATCATGTTGTAAAATGTCCTTGTATGGCATTCTGTAGTTTCATGTTATAAAGTGCCCTTGTACGTCATTCTGTAGGATCATGTTGTAAAATGTCCTTGTGTGGCATTCTGTAGGATTATGTTATAAAGTGTCCTTATGTGGCATTCTGTAGGATTATGTTATAAAGTGTCCTTCTCTGGCATTCTGTAAAATCATGTTGCAAACTGTTCTTGTGTGGCATTCTGTAAGATCATGTTGTAAAGTGTCATTGTGTGGCATTCTGTAGGATTATGTTATAAAGTGTCATTGAGTGGCATTCTGTAGGATTATGTTATAAAGTGTCCTTCTGTGGCATTATGTAGGATTATGGTATAAAGTGTCCTTATGTGACATTCTGTAGGATTATGTTATAAAGTGTCCTTCTGTGACATTCTGTAGGATTATGTTATAAAGTGTCATTGTGTGGCATTTTGAAGGATTATGGTATAAAGTGTCCTTGTGTGGCATTATGTAGGATCATTTTGTAAAATGTCCTTGTGTGGCATTCTGTAGGATCATGTTACAAAGTGTCCTTGTTTAGCATTCTGTAGGAGTGTGTTGTAAAGTGTCCTTATGTGACATTCTATAGGATAATATTATAAAGTGGCTCAGATGCATATGCAGAAACCAGATGGATGAGATTGTTGTCTCTTTGGTCAGGCTGTGGTAGCTGAAGCTTACCGCAACCTGACCAGATCCAGGCAGCTTGCGAGTACTGGAGGTCTGCATTCATGGACGCAGACCCTGGCCTTGTCCATCCCAGAAAATGGGGTGTTACACTGTCCAGAAATGCCCCTGCTTTGCCTCCCTAGTGCAGCAGCCTGTCAATCAGGTTGTGATTAGGAGGCTCTGCGAGTGAACTTGCAGATGGAGAGCTGCCCATGCACAGTACACATCCTGCGAATGCGCAGTCCTCCCACCATAAAAGATGTGCACTAATCATTGGGTTAGCGTACATCTCTCAATCAGGCCCAGAGTTTGTAGGGTTTTTTTATGACTTTCTTTTCAAACAATTTTTTTTGTTTTAACATAAATAACATTTGGTCACATATTGCTGTCACTATGTCCTTAAATGTTTTTTTAAAGGAATGTGTGATACATTTGTTCATTTTGCACGGTCAGTGGAGTACACATATATCTCTGAGGGTAATATATTAAATATAAACAATAAGAACATGTATATATGTATTGACATATATTTAATATAATTATCTTATAATCACACAATTTGGGTATCAGTGATTACATACTGTATTACAGGTTAATGAGGTACAATTTAATATATCTTGTGCAAATAGCATCCTCTACCCATTTCACCTGGTAATCTCTCTGCTCCCCAGGGGGCAGAGGACAGTATTTGCACAAGAGACCAGGGGTAATACACAAACCTTATCCCGGGAGGTGACTGTTTATGCCCCTTTATTTGTGAACTTGGGTGTGTGCTGTCCTACACCCCACAATATCTGGAAAACAAATTGGTTTATAAGAAAGGAGTGTCTTCTATAAAAAGTTTCTTCCACGTATGAAAAATTGAGACAAAGCATCACTGTATCAAGTCTATCTGAGTTGCAGAAGGAAACATACTTACATATAAAACACTATACAACAGGAGTGATAGTACAGTAGATTAAACAGTAATAACCTAAATCTTATATAAAATAATTAGAAACGTGCGTTTTGCTTCTCTATCTGAATCCACCAGAATTTTATGAATCCGGACTGATCTGAGTTGTGGTTCTGATCATGAGGAGATTCCTACAGATCCGTGTCACAGTTCTGATCTTCCCACAGTTCGGAATTAGAATTTTAAATCCAAATGTCAGCTTTTGGATTGCAAATATTACATGATTTTAGCTGTGTTTAAAAACTTTTTTATCAATTTAAAAAAAACAACTCAGATACAAAACCAAAACACTTGTCTGTGTTTTAAAAAAACAAAACACACACACAGGCCAGCGCACATCTCTAATAATAATAACTATAATAAATAACACAAAAAGTAAAAATGGGACGGCACTCCGGGTGTTATAGAAATTCAATACATTCAATAAAGTCAAAATTACATTACATGCAACCCATATAATGTTTTGGTAAATAAATGTACTGACACTTTATTTATCGTAATTGTACCCCTGATGACAATGTCTATAACATCAAAACGTTGGACGTATCACATGTAATGTAATTTTTACATCACAGAATGTATTGAAACGCTTCCTGAAAGACCCATTTTTCATAAATATATATATATATATATATATATATATATATATAGTCCACGTTATGCCGGCACTCACAAATAATCCAAACTACACTCCGGTGCCCATCTAGTATACATTACCAATGTCCACCCAAAGAGAAGACGGCACTCAGAGATTATGCTAAAGTAATATTGTATTCCATAAAGGCCAACAGGCCGGGCGACGTTTTGAGGTTTGACCCTCTTTTTCAAGCCCACAAAATTGTGAAATAGACAAATAAACATAGACATTACTTACCCCTTAAGTACCATGGCACTGGGTCTCTCACACCACGCAGTGGGGCCGAGCTGTCTGGCGCCCGGAAGTGACGTCCGACCTACTTCTGGTTCGTGCGTTCCACCGTTACCTGGCAACCGGTGAATGCTGACCAGGTACTCTTCCTGGTACAAACAAACTCCATCACATCAGGAACGGGGGGCGTTCTCACCGTCCGTTCCGTCAGATTGCAGTCCCGGGCACCATCTCCAACCTGGAACCCCTCTGCGGGCCGTGAACACAGTGTCATGGTTAAACTAACATTCAAAAAACCCACAAAAAAAATTACAAAAAATAAGAAACATACATAATCCATAAAAATAGTGACAACCATTCTCATGAGTCAAACATATAACTAGCTCAATCCCAGGTTACCATACTACCCATCCATATAAATTACAAAATGTTCCAATTGATCTTATCATTCAGACCATTGGGTCGAATAGTGTCCAATCTTAGGATCCATTGCGCTTCTCTATTTAATAACACCTTAGCATGGTCCCTCCCTTCTAAGTGTCTCTTTTACATGATCAATAATTAAATATTGAAGCGCCGACAGGGGATGACCAAGATCCTTAAAATGGCGAGCCACCGGTTGATCTGAGTCCCTGCCTGCCAATGCCAGTTTTATTGAGGAAGCTTTAAAACGAGGCTTACCACTCTCTCAGATGATGAGAGTGGCCAGAATCACAAGTGATACTAGTAAAATATCTGCAGCACCAGATGACCAGATTAAGAAATTTGTAACAAGAGGATACAATATAACCATATTGTTGGAACAAAAACAACAAGTGATGCAATTAAAACATGAGGATTTACAGAAACAAAAAAATAGAACCACCCAGCATGTGATACCATGGAGTAGTGATTACACTATAGCAAGTCCAATCATTAAGAGAGCAACCAGGGCTCTGTGGCCGATTGTGGCCACCGATAAAGGCTTACCGGTGTTCAAAAATTGTAGACCTCTGGTGGCATTCAGACGGGGCCGCAATTTACGCGATCTACTAGTCCACACAGATATAACTGGCAGATATATCCCTGTGGCACCCAATGTATAAGTTAAGCCTCCTGGGTGTTACAGGTGCATGAATTGTGTGACACATAAATACCTGATTAACAGTAATATGTTTAAACATCCTCACTTAGATAAGAGTTACAAAATCAATCATGTGCTGACATGTACCTCTTCGTTTGTAATTTATATCATCATGTGTCCATGTGGCCTATATTACATAGGCCAAACCATCCACCAATTTCGAGAAAGAATGGTATTACATCGTTCCTCAATAAAACTGGCATTGGCAGGCAGGGACTCAGATCAACCGGTGGCTCGCCATTTTAAGGATCTTGGTCATCCCCTGTCGGCGCTTCAATATTTAATTATTGATCATGTAAAAGATACACTTAGAAGGGAGGGACCGTGCTAAGGTGTTATTAAATAGAGAAGCGCAATGGATCCTGAGATTGGACACTATTCGACCCAATGGTCTGAATGATAAGATCAATTGGAACATTTTGTAATTTATATGGATGGGTAGTATGGTAACCTGGGATTGAGATAGTTATATGTTTGACTTATGAGAATGGTTGTCACTCTTTTTATGGATTATGTATGTGTCTTATTTTTTGTAATTTTTTTTGTGGGCTTTTTGAATGTTAGGTTAACCATGACACTGTGTTCACGGCCCGCAGAGGGGTTCCAGGTTGGAGATGGTGCCCAGTACTGCGATCTGAAGGAACGGACGGTGAGAACGCCCCCCGTTCCTGACGTGATGGAGTTTGTTTGTACCAGGAAGAGTACCTGGTCAGCATTCACTGGTTGCCAGGTAACGGTGGAATACACGAACCGGAAGTAGGTCGGACGTCACTTCCGGGCGCCAGACCGCTTGGCCCCACTGCGTGGTGTGAGAGACCCAGTGCCATGGTACTTAAGGGGGTAAGTAATGTCTATGTTTGTTTGTCTATTTCACAATGTTGTGGGCTTGAAAAAGAGGGTCTAACCTCGAAACGTCGCCCGGCCTGTTGGCCTTTATGGAATACAATATTACTTTTGCATAATCTCTGAGTGCCGTCTTCTCTTTGGGTGGACATATATATATATATACATATATATATATATATATATATATATATTTACTTACATACAACTCTGATTAGATTAATTTCACAAATGATGATATTCCAACAGATAGGACCTGTTCCTGACATTAACCATCACAAGGAGACCTGTCACAGGTAGTAATAAATAAAAAAAAATAGTAATAAATAATTAATGGTGCTAAATTCCTTTGTAGTAATTCTCACTTCAAGGTAAAGGATTCTCTGTGATTACGATGGTCACTTAAATGAATAGCACATTCCAAACAATCACCGTTATTTTATTTTGACACTTAATAAAATCTTTTGGGGAATATTTTCAATATTATTATTACTAAAATAATGTGAAAACTGGCGTTTTTACACCATTTTCACATAATTTTAGTATCACCTAAATTTATAAAAGGGCTTTTGGAGGAGAACTCGCCATTTTTTTTAGTAAGCAGATTACAATTTCCATACTTGTAATGAGAAATGTGATCTGCTCATTTAAATTTAAATTGTAAAATAATAGTGCAGGGAGCCCTTTAATAATAATAATAATAATAATAATAATAATAATTAAGATGGCGGTATTTTACCCTCAAGTGTTTTGCTTTTGGATCTGGGTTTTTTTTTTTAAATTCTAAAAGTTTTTAAAAACAGGAAAAATCCTGTAATTTTTGCTATCCCAAACATGAATTTCTGATGTAATACCCGATTTCCTAACCATGGAAAGATCAGAACTGTGACATCTGTCTAGATGTCCTCCGGAGATCAGAACCACCACTTGGATCTGTCCAGATTCACAAAATTCGTGTGGATTCGGATTTCAGGAGAACCAAACCATACATCTCATTATGGCTTCCCTCCTGGTTCCCCTACTCCAGGTCTGCTCTGACAGCCAGAACAGAGCTCAGAGTTGGCACCTGTGATCAGCCATGTGTGTCAACTCTAAATAGATCACAGGCTGATCACTGAAGAAAATAAAAAGTTAAAAATGAAAATAATAAAATAAAAGTTACTTGTAACACTGCTGCAGTCGCAGATCAGTGTTCAGCTCCTGTGACCCCCCAGTCAGCTGATGCTATGAAACTCACAGGGGGGGTTCATTTACATTTCCCCAGCAGCTGCTGCTCTCTGCAGCTGCTGGGTGGGGGGTCCTGCCCAGGGTTGTCTTAATAGCAGTGTGGTTCCTGGACAAAGCAATGCACTGGGGCCCCTACCCACCCATGATATGGTATTATTGCAGCAATAAGCCCCGTCATAGTGAGATTTTGTCCTGTTATAATTATAGGATTGTGCAGTGAGTTGATTCATGCTGCGCAGCTCAGCCCTTACCTTTGCCAGGGGCAGGCAGTACTGGGGGTAGGAAGGGAGTAATGGTAGAAGGTTTTACTGTGGGGGCAAGAAGGGAGTTAAGGGCAAGGAGTACTTTAGGCAGTGCTGGGGGTAGGGGGTGGGTCAGGGTTGCAGCTGGGGCAATACTGGGGCTTAGGAGGGGGTCAGGATACAGCTGGGGTAGCACTGGGTGTAGGGAAGGGGTTAAGAGATAGAAGTTGGGACTGTTACCTCCTTCCTCCAGGTGGCCTCCTGCATGTAGTGAGCTGGGACTGAGTGCAGGCAGCTCTTCTGCAGCCTACCAAGGGGGATCCACCGGCGCTGATGTCGGGAAGGACTGAGTATGCTGGCGGGCAGGAAGGGAAGGAGGTGCTCCGAGGTAGTCTTTGGTCAGTGATGGGTGACACGCTGCCAACAGCAATTGGTTGAGAGAGCGGGCCTGCAGGATGTGCTGTGTGTGTTATGTCAGTAGCATCCAATCACTGCTGGCAGCATCTACCAAACCAATCGCTGCTGCTTTCTTCCAGCTTCTTCTCCTCCAGGTCTGGCTGACACTGCTCCACACACATCACGGCTCCTCTGACCTCTTCCTTCCAGGAGCTTTGTGTGATATCATGAAGTCACGCATGCCGACTCCAAAGAGTAAAAAAAAAGAATTATTGATCAGGGGCAAACACAGGATTTTCTGTGGGGAAGGGGTTCTAATATATATATATATATATATATATATATATATATATATACACACATAAACACTAACACACACATATATATATATATATATATATATATATATTATATACAGTATATAACATGTACTGTATATAATATATACATAACACACATATATATACACATTTACCCATACATACATAGACATATATACACGCTATATAACACATATGCAGTATACACACACTAACACATACTGTATATGCATACTAACATACATAAACAAGTTCAGTATGAATAGCCTCCGGTTCAAATACCGACGCCAGAAGCCCAATCGTCTACAATCCTGAGAGGGGCGGTAAGAACCCTAACCCTCCCCCCTAACCCTCCCTTCGTGGTGCCTAACCCCAACCCTTCCCAGAGGGTACCTAATCCTAAACCCCCCTCCCCATAACCTAACCCTCCCTGGGAGGTGCTTAACCCTAATCTCCCCCAGGGGTATCTAAACCTATCCCCCCCACCCCAGGCTAAGTATCATGCTTACCCGTATACTTACCTTCGGGGTGGTGGGGGTCGGGATGCTGACAACAGTATCCTGATGTCCTCGGGATATCGTCGCATCATTATGCCGGGCGTCGGGAATCCGGCGTCGGTACATCGACGTCTGGGATCCCGTCTGCCGGCACATTAAACGTATACCACATACACATATATACACACTAACATACATAAATATAAAGGGATGTACAGGCTCGGATAGGTTCGAATTTGCACGCCAAGTCCAGGAATGATGATGTTTGTCTATGCAAGATGATGTTTAGCCTCCTTCTGAGTTCCGTTTTTTTGGAGGGAAAAATCCGAACTCAGCGTGCAAACTCGAACCTATCCGAGCCTACACATCCTTAATTAATATATATATATATATATACATATATATATACACACACACAGTAACACATACATACACATATATACACACACTACATACACATATATACACACTAACACATATATACAGATATATACAAACTACATACACATATATACACACTAACATACACATACATCCACACTAACACATATATATATATAGGGGTGTGCACCGGCCACTTTTCGTGTTTTGTGTTTTGGTTTTGGATCTGGATCTTTCTTTGTGTTTTGGATCTGGATTGGTTTTGCCAAAACCACCCTTCCGTGTTTTGGGTTCTGGGTTTTGTGTTTTGGATCTGTATTTTTTTTTAAAAAAGCATAAAAACAGCTGAAATCACAGAATTTGTGGGTTTTTCTGCTCCTATGCTATTACTAACCTCAATAACCTTAATTTCCACTCATTTCCAGTCTATTCTGAACACCTCACACCTCACAATAGTGTTTTTATGTCCAAAATCTTGCACCAAGGTAGCTGGATGACTATGCTAAGCGATACGAGTGGGCTGTACAAACACGTGGCCCATCTAGGAGTGACACTGCAGTGGCAGACAGGATGGCAGTTTGAAAAACTAGGCCCCAAACACTACATAATGCAAAGAAAAAAAAGAGATGCAATATGGAATTGTCCTTGGGCCCTCCCACCCACCCTTATGTTGTACAAACAGGACATGCACACTTTAACAAACCAATAATTTCAGTGCCAGGGTCTGCCACATGACTGTGGCTGAAATGATTGGTTCATTTGGGCCCCCACAAAACAAGCTGGTAATTAATCTGTTCCTGCACAAACTGGCTCTACGGAGGCAAGATGTCATCCTCATCCTCCTCATCCACCGATTCCTCAACCTCTTCAGTATTCTGTACATCCTTATCCTCACAGACTATTAACTCATCCCCACTGGAATCCACCACCACAGGTCCCTCTGTACGTTCTGGAGGCTGGTCTCCCTGAAAGAGTTGGTAATTCATTTTTATGAACATCATCTTCTCCACATTTTGTGGAAGCAGCCTCCTACGCCTTTCGCTGACAAGGTTCCCGGCTGCACTAAACACTCTTTCGGAGTACACACTGGATGGGGGGCAACTCATGTAAAATAGAGCCAGTTTGTACAGTGGCCTCCAAATTGCTTCTTTTTCCTGCCAGTACAGGTACCGACTGTCTGACATGCCTACTTGGCTGCTGTCACCGATGTAATCCTCCACCATTCTGTCAATGGTGACAGTATCATATGCAGTGACAGTAGACATGTCAGAAATTGTTGCCAGGTCCTTCAGTCCGGACCAGATGTCCAAACTTGGTCCTGTCTGTCCTGCATCACCGCCAGCGGGTTGCTTAGGATACCTAAGTTTTTTCCTGGCAGCCCCAGTTGCGGGAGAAAATGAAGAAGGAGCTGTTGACGTGTCACGTTCCGCTTCAGCTGACAGTGTTTTCACCAGCAGGTCTTTGCACCTCTGCAGACTTGTGTCGGCCGGAAAGAGAGACACCACATAGGCTTTAAACCTAGGATCGAGCTCGGTGGCCAAAATGTAGTGGTCTGATTAAAAACAGATTGACCACTCTGGAATCCTGGCAAAGCGAATTAAGGGCTTCATCCACAAGTCCCACATGCCGAGCGGAATCACTCTGTCTTAGCTCCTCCTTCACTTTCTCCAGCTCCTTCTGCAAAAGCCTGATGAGGGGAATGACTTGACTCAAGCTGGCAGTGTCTGAACTGACTTCACGTGTGTCAAGTTCGAAGGGTTGGAGAACCTTGCACAACACGGAAATCATTCTCCACTGCACTTGAGTCAGGTGCATACCCCTCCTTTGTCTATGTTATAGGTGGATGTATAGGCTTAAATGGCCTTTTGCTGCTCCTCCATCCTCTGAAGCATAAAGAGGGTTGAGTTCCACCGCATCACAACATCTTGATTCAGGTGATGGCAGGGCTTGTTCAAGAGTGTTTGCTGGTGCTCCAGTCTTCGGTATGCAGTCGCTGAATGGCGAAAGTGGCCAGAAATTTTTCGGGCCACCCAAAGCGTCTCCTGCACGCCCCTGTCGCTTTTCAGAAAATTCTGCACCACCAAGTTTATTGTGTGAGCAAAACATGGGACGTGCTGGAATTTGCCCAGATGTAATGCCCGCACAATATTGGTGGCGTTGTCAGATATCACAAATCCCCAGGAGAGTCTAAGTGAGGTAAGCCACTGGGCGATGATTTCCCTCAGTTTCTCTAAGAGGTTGTCGGTGGTGTGCCTCTTACTGAAACTGGTGATACACAGCGTAGCCTGCCTTGGAACGAGCTGGCGTTTCTGAGATGCTGCTACTGGTGATGCTGCTGTTGTTGCTGCGTGCTGTTGCTACCCAGTGGGCTGTCACAATCATATAGTCCTTAGTCTGCCCTGTTCCACTTGTCCACATGTCCGTGGTTAAGTGGACATTGGGTACAACTGCATTTTTCAGGACACTGAGGACACTTTTTCTGATGTTTCTGTACAGTCTCGGTATCGCCTGCCTAGTGAAGTGGAATCTAGACGGGATTTGGAACCGGGGACACACTACCTCCATCAATTGTCTAAATCCCACTGCACTAATGGCGGATACCGGACGCACGTCTAACACCAACATAGCAGTCAAGGCCTCAGTTATACGTTTTGCTTCAGGATGACTGCTGTCGTACTTCATCCTCCTCGCTAAGGACTGTTGGAGGGTCAATTGTTTAGTAAAAGTAGTGGTGTTCCTACTTCCTCTCTGGGATGATGAACGACTCCCAGCATCAGCAACAGCAGCAGCGGCAGCAGTAGGCATAGCAATGCAGGATCTTCCGGAGGAATCCAGGATAGGAGAGTCAGTCATGCCAGAGACATGGCCTGCAGGACTACTTCCGATCCTGACTAAGGAGGAAATTGACGAGAAGGGAGTTGACGGTGTGGTTTGCAGGCGCTTGGATACAACAGGACAATGGGATTTAGTGTCCCTGGACTGCTTACGGTCTTAGCCAAAGTTTCTGAACTTGACAGTAACTTTTTATGAACACGCTGCAGGTGCCGTATAAGGGAGGATGTTCCTAGGTGGTTAACATCCCTACCCCTACTTATTTCACCTTTACATATGGTACATATGGCAAGACAGTTGTTGTCCGGATTTGCATAGAAATATTGCCAGACCAAAGAGGTGGAATGTTTGGTCTTCTGCCCAGGCATGACCGTGATGGGCTTTTTCATCCCACGGACAACAACTGTCTCCCCCGGAGCCTGATTTAAACAAACCACATCACCATCAGAATCCTCCTAGCCAACTTCCTCCTCAGCGCCAGCTACACCAGTATCCTCATCCTGTTGTACTTCAACAGTGACATCTTCAATTTGCATATCAGCAAGTGGACTGTGGGTGCTCCTTTCAGCACTTGCAGGGGGCGTGCAAATGGTGGAAAGAGCCACCTCTTTCCGTCCAGTGCTGGGAAGCTCAGGCATCGCAACCGCCACCACAATTGGACTCTCCTTGGGGATTTGTGATATCTTCTTAAAACGCACAGTTCTTAGCTGTGCTTTTGCCAGCTTTACTCGTTTGATTTTTTTAGCGGGAGGAGGGCTTCCATCGTCATGTGAAGCTGAACCACTAGTCATGAACATACTAGTCATACTAGTATGACACACACCAGTCGTAGGGAAAGATCTTAGCCGTTCCATCCCACTCCGTGTCATAAATGGCATATTGGCGAGTTTACGTTTCTCTTCAGATGATTTAAATGTTTTTTTGAAGGTCATTTTCCTGAACTTTGTTATTTGGGATTGTTTGTGCCCTCTAGTATGACATTGGGCATCGGCCTTGGCAGACGACGTTGATGGCATGTTACCGTCTATGTCATGACTAGTGGTAGCAGCTTCAGCTCTAGGAGGAAGTGGTTCTTGGTCTTTCCCTATTTTATTATTATCGGAGAAAGTTTGTTTCTCCATTTATGTTATATTGATTTGATATATACGTGCGGCTAAGGCGCACACAAACACAGAAAATATTTTTTTATTTTTGTTGGAGACTAGTGCACTTTGTGGGTTACACCACGCCTTAAGAAAGGAGCCAGCCGGCCCTTTACTTATGGGACACAGGCGCACGCTTGGCACTACTTTGTTGATGCACGTGCGGCCACTGCACACACAATTCACAAACACAGAAAATATGTTTTTATTTTGTTTGGAGTGTACTTTGGGGGTTACAGCACCCTTTAATGGTCAAGCCAGCCGACCCTTTACTTATGACACAGGTGCACGCTTGGCACTACTTTGTTGATGCACGTGCGGCTACTGCGCACACAATTCACAAACACAGAAAATATTTTTTTATTTGGTTTGGAGTGTACTTTGGGGGTTTAAGCACCCTTTAATGGTCAAGCCAGCCGGCCCTTTACTTATGACACAGGCGCACGCTTGGCACTACTTTGTTGATGCACGTGCAGCCACAGTGCACACAATTCACAAACACAGAAAATATTTTTTATTTTGTTTGGAGTGTACTTTGGGGGTTACAGCACCCTTTAACGGTCAAGCCAGCCGACCCTTTACTTATGGGACACAGGCGCATGCTTGGTGCTGCTCCTTTGTTGATGCACGTGCAGCCACAGTGCACACAATTCACAAACACAGAAAATATTTTGTTATTTTGTTTGGAGTGTTCCTTGGGGGTTACAGCACCCTTTAATGGTCAAGCCAGCCGGCCCTTTACTTATGGAACACAGGCGCAAGCTTGGCGCTGCTCCTTTGTTGATGCACGTGCAGCCACGGTGCACACAATTCACAAACACAGAAAATATTTTTTTATTTTGTTTGGAGTGCACTTTGGGGGTTACAGCACCCTTTAATGGTCAAGCCAGCCGGCCCTTTACTTATGACACAGGTGCACGCTTGGCACTACTTTGTTGATGCACGTGCGGCTACTGTGCACACAATTCACAAACACAAAAAATATATATTTTTTATTTTGTTTGGAGTGCCCTTTGGGGGTTACAGCATCCTTTAACGGACAAGCCAGATGGCCCTTTACTTATGGGACACAGGCGCACGCTTGGCGCTGCTCCTTTGTTGATGCACGTGCACCCACAGTGCACACAATTAACAAACACAGAAAATATATATTTTTTTTGTTTGAAGTGCACTGTTGGGGTAACCGCACCATTTAACGGTCAAGCCAGCCGGCCCTTTACTTATGACACAGGCGCACGCTTGGTACTACTTTGTTGATACACGTGCGGCTACAGCGCGCACAATTCACAAACACAGAAAAAATATTATTTTTTTGCACTTGGGGGGAGCACCCCTGATGGACATAGCACCCCCTGGACAACACTACAGCACCCCTTTAGGACTGGGACACTGCACAGGACTTTGGAGTGGACACAGCCCCTATAAACAACTGACTGCACAACACAGTCCAGCTAGTCCCTATGGACTTTGGAAGACTTGCCACAGTCCCTATGGACAAAAGCAGCACAGCACAACACAGCCAGCCCCTATGGACTTTGGAGGAGTGGACACAGCCCCTATGGACAACAGCAGCACAGCACAACACAGCCAGCCACTATGGACTTTGGAGGAGTGGACACAGCCCCTATGGACAACAGCAGCACAGCGCAGCGTTACGTACAGTGTTTGGCTATCATAAAATAATCTTCCAGCAGCCGCCACTAGCAGAGGGACTTCCCTGGCCCCTATGCATCCCTGCACCCTCCCCCAGTGACTGCTGTGCTGCCTATCAGCACTCCAGGACCCCCCACCCAGCAGCTGCAGATGCCAGGGAAATGTAAATGAACCCCCTCCCACCCCAGCCCCCCTCCGAAGAGCAGCTGCAGATGAAATCCTAGTGTGATGGTCGCTGTGTTCCAAACATTGATAGCCTGATTAATCGATGACCAATATAGTAAAAATTGATGTTAATGTGTTTAAAAAAAATTTTTAAATATAAAATTGTTTTGAATATGTATTAAATAGATGTTCTGACCTAGTTCAATCATAAAATATAAAAATTTTGGCGCAGTTTTTGGAAAAAATTCACCAGTTACTGTAAATGGTTTAATAGGGCCACTTTTACAATATATTACAATGGGTATGTGACACACTTTGGATACTACATACTGTCTGAATATTGACTAATCTATCTCTAAGCCAGCAACATGAAGACATATTTTAGTGCAGATGACTTCATGTTGCTTCAGGAATAGTTCCCTCTCATCTCACATCTCTCATGTTATGATCATGTAATTGGAGGATTAGAGAAGATGATAAAAGTCCTCTACATTTTTAAACTGTTATTATACATTAAGTAGCCATCAAACCCAATTGGGTTGACATACCGGTTGTCTCTTTGGGCTCAACTTGGTTCAATACAAATAATGTGTACGTTGACCATGCCGACATTCATTATGTAGAAGTGATGAAATGACAACATGTTAGAATGTCATCTTATCGTCCATGGTGGCCCAGTGGTGACTTACCTGCTCCTGATGGCTGCAACTGTGTCTTTTAGGTCCCGGCGGCCATGTGACCGTGACTTCCATGTTAAACCTTCGATCCTCCGATGTTCAGATGAGTATTTCTTCCCTATCCATTTTCCCTACCCCTAAACTCTCCGCAGCCTAAACATAATGTCGACAATCCGAGAATGACGATAAGTTGCCTGTCAACATTTAACAGTGTGCCATTGTCGAGCTTTTTGCTACATCATTATCATGTTCTTACTTTTATACAGTATTTGTATTGTCAGCCTCATTTTACAAAATGATAGCACAGTACAGGTTGAGTTTCTCACATCCAAAATGCTTGGTACCAGGGGTATTTTGATAATGGATATTCTGTATTTTGGATAATGGGGGTCATTCAGACCCACTCGCAAGCGGCAGTATGCTCACAAGTGGGTCGATGTTCCCCACTGCGCATGCGCACGATGGAGGGTGCTCCATCGTGCGCATGCGCGAGACCCGGACTGCGACAGCCAAGCTGTCACTCCGGGTCTCGCACCAAAGGGTCCGTGCTGGCAATGGTGACTGACAGCATGCCCCCTTTGGTGGGCGTGCCAGGGGCGTGCCTGCCAGATGGAGGCGTTCCCATGGGAACGCCTACCATCTGAAGCCGGCCCCACTGACATCACTAGTGATGTCAGTGGGAGTGATTTTGGCTCTGATAGAGCCAAAATCACTCCAGGGCTTGTGGCTGGGAAACCCTACCGCAGGGTTTCCGTCGCAAGTCCGATGGTCGTGATGGTCAAGACCATCGCGACCATCTTTTTGAAAGCTCGTATATGCTGTGGGTGGTGACCAACAGCTATACGAGCGTCCAGTAGGACGCTCCATTTTAATGGAGGAGGGCCCTGATTCAGAGCGAGCGCTCTGGTCAGAGTGTCCGGCTCTGAATCAGGGCCTATTGCATATCATAATGAAATATCTTGGGAATGGGACCCCAGTATAAACACAGAATGCTTTTATGTTCTATATACACTTTATACACACAGTCTGCATGTCATTTTATACGATATTTTCAAAAATTTTGTAGCTCAAGCTAAGTTTGTGTACAGAAATGAAATTCATTTATGTTTTATATTCACCTTATACACACAGCCTGAAGGTAATTTTATACAATATTTGTAATAATTTGTACCTTAGACAAAGTTTGTGTACATTCAACCATCAAATCAAAGGTTTCATTATCTCAGTGATGACAAAATAATTCTGTATTTCGGAATATTCCGTATTTCAGAATATTTGGATATGAGAGACAACTTATATATTCGTGGAAGAAACATCCAACAGATGAAGTTTGACAACAGTTATTGGATTTAAAGCTACACTTTGTAAGACTGAAAGGAAGGAAGTTTATTTATTATATTAACTATAGATTTCTTATTCTTATATATTATATATTTAATATGATATATTGAATGTTTAAAGCATGAAGCCTACATGCTAAAATCCATTATTCTACAATCTCTGCCATAGAGGCTCATCTTCCTGTGGTCTGTCGTCTAACCTGCTAGTTTATTGTTCTAAGCTAAAACAACATTTTAAGGAACATTATTGGCATGACAATTCTAATAATAATCGGAGATGTTAGTGGTTTGTGGTGAGAGTTATCTCATTGTGTATTTCATTGCCGTCTCTACAGATGATCTCCTCACCCCAGAAGTTGTGCTTCCAACACATATTCATGAAGGTGATTCAGTGACTTTTCAGTGTTCAACACAATACTTTTGTCCAGATGGCTCGGAGTCCCTAGACTGGCAGGACTACGTCCCAGTCAGGTCGTTCATATCTACAGACATGCAGCTGAACCCCAATGGTGTTCTGGTCACAAAGAACCTCACAACCAGCTTCACCTGGATGGAAAACCAGAAAAAGATTCATTGTACAGTTTCTGTTGGAGCCCTGAAAGCAAACAGGGAAATTACCCTCAATGTTAAATGTAAGTAGTTTTTGTTGTTGTTGTTGTTGTTTTTTTAGCAATTATCAATAACTTTCATGTGAGCTCAAGTTTTCTCAGTCTGCTAATGCCACACCTAGGCTTATTAGTTCAACTTCACCTACAGTTTAATGCTAATGATTATAGTATTACAATAGATGTCCAGCAATGAGTGCAGTTTTATTGAAGGCCAGGGGGTGGAACAATAGAGGGTGCTATGACTACAGGGTTCTGAGTTGAAGAGAACCCGTCAATACTGGGTCACCCTACTTTGAGTCACATGCACTACACTCAGGGGCGCCAAGAGGAGGGGGGGAGCTGGTACAAATTACAAGAGGCCTGGGCTTGCTGGAGGGGCCATGTGGGGGCCAGGGTCTGGCACCTACCCCCCTCCCTTCTATGCTGCTGTGTGCTGGGCTGCAGTGGGAAGTTGCTCGCAGCTGCTAAGTAGCAGCTGGTGCAGTCTCCTATTCCTATGGGGGAGCGATCACGCTGATCGCACCCCCCACTGGCTATGCATTGGGCTGAGGGGCTAACCTCGCCCCCCTGTTATTTTCTGTGTTTTTTTCCTAAGGGGGCATGGCCACGCCTCCCACAATTAGGCCACATCCCCTGTCACCCGGGCCTGGCGCGGTTTTTGGCGGCCCTGTTTACACTAAATAAATGGTGGTTTTGTTAGACATGAGTTACAAAATGGTACTCTTCTTTGGGCCTGATTCGTTAAGGATCACTATTGCGTTCCCAGCGCCATAATTGCACACAGGTCTGCTGCGGAAATATGCTAATGATTGCTATCGTAATGCCATCGCACTGCCAGGATAGAAACTCCAACTGCCTCCCACTACCACTATCTCCAATCCGCAATACCTTACAAACCTCCATAAACATTGTTAACATTGAGTACCATCAGCCCCTCATGCAGAATTACAGCAGCCCCGACCATACTTAGAAATTGCTAACCTCATTGCACACAGTAAGTACTCAGGCTGCGAATGCCGTCGCACTGGCCAATTTATGCATGCCCATGCAACGGTGTTCAAACGTTCAGGCCCACCTGTGTTTCTCTGACCACTTCCCCCCCATCACCACCCCCAAATGCTCAGTGCCTGTCAATCACTCTGCAGTGGCTCTCCGTGCTCTGGGTGATCACAGTGGTGTCCTTGCGCACGGGCACTGCAATGCATATGCATGAGCAGTATGCAACATTAGGCCATGGACTAGCCCATGTTGGCAGATAAGACAATAATGAAACATGTAAAATGCTACCATTCCCTTTTTCAATTGGGACACAGAGTTTTCTTTGTTAAGTAAACAAATTAATTGATGTAAAAAAATAATAATAACAATCAATCCATTAATAATAGGGACGTTAAGATTTTTAAGGGGGGATTTGTAGAATATATATATATATATATTATAAGGGCACAGTCGTGCCCTTATATTAAGGCTGCATCCATAAAAACAGAAATCTCCATAGAGAATTCTGGAAGGGGGTCATTTAGTTTAAGTGGCTACACCTCATTGTAGACATAGGAAGTTTCAACTTGATGCGCAGGAGCCTCCAGCAGGTGTACTACTGTGGCTTTACCTGGGTGCAGCAAGATGTCTGAACTTTACGAGCGGGGGCTGCGACAAGGAGGAAAAAAGCTGGCATTCTCTGTGGCAGGGACATGTGGAAGGAGGGGTAGGGGTTAGTGGGCATTAGCTGTGGCTGGAAGCTGGGGATGGTAGCGGGTGTTTGCGGTGGCAGTGGTGTTGGCGATAGGACCCGGGGGAGGTGGCAGCCCACAGATGCAGGCTCAGATCTCGACGATCCATGATACCTGCATCTATGTTTAAATAAACAAACCAGTGTAAAAAAAATGGCGTGACCCCACCCCCCATAAAAAAACTAGCACCAGGTTTTGGAGACCCAGTACTGGTTGTGCTAAATACAGGGGACAAATGACATAGGGGTACCCTGTATTAAACACAACCAGCACCAGGTTTTTTAGAACCAGTCCTGATTGCCAAAATACAGGGGGACAAATGATGTAGGGGTCCCCCGTATTCAGAGCAACCAGCACTGTACTCGGAGCTGGTCCTGGTTCTGGAAATACAGGGGGAAAAATGTGTAGGGTCCCCCTTTATTTACCAGTACCAGCAACGGACCCTTTCTAGCATGGGATTGATGCTACAGCCAGGAAAGCCCCATAAATGGGCCCCCCAGCCGAAGCATCTCCCATGACCACTAGTCAGCCCAGGCCAGGGATCCCTGGGGAGCTGGGAACCCAACCAATAAAGGGGTCCCTCTGTCCAGGGCAGCCACCCCCGCATGCTGGTACTTTGAGAACCACAATTATCAGCATGCATGGCATTATGGGCCTGCTGGTACCTGTATTTCCACAGCAAAACAATATTAAAAAACCACAGAACACACACATAATAGAAAAGTAACATTTTATCAAAACATATATGCACATATACATGTACTCACATATGCATACACTATCTCACATAGTCACCTACTGTATGTATCCCTGCAGCCAATATGTCCTCTTCTCCAGTAGATTATCCAATAGAGTACTTGTAATAAAAAATCCATACTCACCTCACCTCCTATGCGTGGATCAGTTCCTCTTCATTCCAAAGTAGGCAATCCAGGGTCTTGTAAAAAAACACAAAAATGCAGACCCTCGTAGATTAGTAGTGTCATATAAGGACATTACTAGGGGAATGACAGCTCCGCTGTGGAATTTCAGTACGGAAATCCCGGTGAAGAGTGCTCATTGGCTGAGAGAGGCGATGAGCGGTTCTCACCATTGTGTCACAAGAGGATCGGGCACTTGTGGAAATGAACCCGGAGTGGATCCAGGAGAGGTTATGAGGACAGACATCTGGAACTGAAAGGACACTGGTCTGAGATGAGTGTTGCTCATGGATTACCTGCTGGCGAAGAAATGAATCTGACAGAGGTGTATACTCAAAATGGACTGTGGGTACACACAACAGATAACTTGGTAGTCAGGGAGGATCTGTGTTAGACCACAAGAAATGGGGTTTTCCAGTAGAGGAATGATATGAACTGTTATGTGCGAATTCACCCAGGGTAAAGAATCCACCCTATTATCCTGAGAAAAGGACATATAAGCTCTTAAGAATGTCTCCAGATCTTGGTTTACTCTCTCCATGCACCCGTTGGTTTGGGGGTGATAGGCTGTGGAAAATTTTAACTTGATCTGTAGCACAGAAAACAGGGCCCTCCATAATCTGGCCACAAACTGGACCCCTCAGTCAGAAACAATAATACTCAGTAATCCACATAGACGAAATATGTGAGAATTAAAAATTTGAGCCAGTTCAGGAGCGAAGGGCAGTTTTTTGAGTGCTATATAGTGTACCATCTTAGAAAAGTGGTTGATCACTACCCAGATGGTAGTGTATCTATTAGAGACAGGTAGATCAGTTACGAAACCCATGGATAAATGAGTCCAGGGGTGAGTCGGTATGGGTAAAGATTGAAGTTTTCCATCAGCAGCTTGCTTGGAAGTTTTGTGCTGTGCGCATTGGGTCCAGGAGGAAATAAATTCAGAGACTTTGGTTTTCATGGCGGGCCACCAATAGGACCACTGGAGGAATTCTAAGGTTTTGCGAACATCTGTGTGGCTGGAAAAGCGAGACTTATGGGCCCATGTTAACAGCTATTTCCTGAGCTCAGGAACCACAAATATTTTCCCCGGAGGAGGTTGAACATTGATGGTGGCAAGCACCTTGGGTTCCAGGACTGGAGACACTGCAGAATCTTCTATAGGGTTCTCGGACGAGAGAGATTATGAGAAGGCATCAGCCCTCAGGTTTTGCGATCCTGGGTGGAAGGTGAGAGATAAATTAAAATACAGTGGATGTTTTTTTAAATAAAGTACATTTTTGATGGTTTGTATAAACTGCGATGGGATGCTTGGCACCTTTGAGCAAATACCGCCACTCCTCAAAAGGCAAATTTGACTGCCAACAGTTCTTGTTCTCCTATGGGATAGTTCCTCTCAGCCGGTAGGAATTTTTTTGAGAAATATCCACAAGGATGGATTCAGTTATCATTGAATTACTGAGACAGTTCTGCTTCAATAGCCTCAGAAGAAGCATCCACTTCCAAAAGGAAAGGGTTTTCGAAGTCAGGTTGTCTCATGATGGGAGCGGAGATAAATGCATGTTTTAGCAACTTTAAAGCTGACTCAAATTCAGGGGGCCATCGAGAGGGAACCGCTCCTTTCCATGTCAGAGTGGATATTGATGCCACTAAGGTGGAGAAATCTTTAATGAATTGTCTATAATAATTGGTGAATCCTAGGAACCTCTGGACAGCTTTTAGGGAAGCTGGACGGGACCAGTCAAGAATTGTCTGCACCTTCTTATCATCCATTTCCAACCTAGATCCGAAGATTATGTATCCTGAAAAAGAGATGGAAGGAACCTCAAAAACACATTTCTCAATCTAGCAAAACAAATATTTTTTCCTAAGACGGAATAAGACTTCTTTGACATGCATCCGATGCTCCACCAGAGAGGGAGAAAAAAGATATCATCGAGGTACACCACAACTGAATAATAGAGCAAGTTTCTGACAATCTCATTTATGAACCCTTGGAAGACCGCTGGAGCATTGCATAAGCCAAAAGGCATCACCAAATATTCAAAGTATCCATCCCGGGTATTAAAAGTGGTCTTCCATTCATCTCCAGGTCATATTCAGATGAGGTTGTATGCTCCTCTTAAAGCCAACTTTGAGAACACTGTAGATCCCTTGACCTTGTCAAACAACTCAGTGATGAGTGGCAAAGGGTAACAATTTTTCACCGTGATATCACGTTCAGTCCACGATAGTCAATACAAGGACAGAGGCCTCCATCCATTTTGGACACAAAGTAGAAGCCTGCACCAGCTGGAGAGGTAGAAGTCTGATAAAGCCTTTTTGCAGATTCTCCTGAATGTATTCAGACATGGTCTTGGTCTCTGTCAGGGACAAAGGGTAGGTGCAGCCACATGGTGGGGTTTTTCCCGGTGACAACTCAATGGGGCAATCCCAGTCTCAGTGTGGCAGTAAGGAGTCACTCTTAATGTGGGCGTCCACTTGACTTTTGAAGTGCGGCTTCATGGACTCTAGCTAAGCTGTGGGTTACTACCCACAGCTTTAGCGACCGACCAGGTTGATGGTCATGATGGTCAAGACATCAAGACCATCAGGGCTTGTGACGAGACCCTTGAGGTTGGGTCTCGGCAACCGCAAACCCCAGGAAGCTTCCTGCTCTGATCGAGCAGGAAGCTCCCCACTGACCTCACTGCTGAAGTCAGTTTGGCTGCCCACAAAACAGCATGTGTTCCTTAAGGAATGCCTCTGTTTGTGAAACCACCCCCTCTACATGCCTACTAAATGCGGCAAGCTGTCGATCAACATTGACAGCCGCCCCGTTGGTAGCGAGCCCCGGAGCGAGAGAATTAGCACCCAGCTAGGCTGGGAATAACATTGCACTGGCAATGGAGGACTGCAATTCAGCCCTTAAATACCTGGAGGAAGTGAAAAAACAGTTACAAGAGCTCCCAGCAATGCTCTGAGTGGATTGGCCGAAAAGAGTCACCTGTCCTCATCAAAGATGGTGGCGCACATGTTGCGCTGCAGCGCTGCCAGAGTGTGCTGTACTCACACTGGCAACTAGCCTCCAGACCCCTCTAGCATGCAGCACAGATCTCCATATGCCTGTGTCCCCAATAGAGGGACCCCACCAGAGCATCCGCACAGGTAAGTTACGCTGACCCCGACTCTTCACAGCCCAGGTCATGACACATTGACTTCAGTGGTGAGAAATGAGCATGCCCATTTAAAAAAATGGCACCTCAGCTTGTGATGCCATCATTCCACTCCCTCGGCAGGCTTATATAAAGGCACTGTCCAGCCAGTCCATGGGCCGGATAGCAGGACAGAAGACCTGCAGAAGCAAGAATACAACGTGGAGGTCCTGGATGGGCGGCGGCCAGGAAAAATAGCTTAAAAGTCACCACCCCCCAAGTAAAGATGCCATGGAAGTCCAGGGGGGAAGCGGCAGCCATGAAATAGAGCTTAAAGGCCGCTGCTCCCACAGGGGAAGATGTAGAGTATTAAAATATTTTAAAAATGGTGTCTTTGGTTTATTTGAATATTTATTTTTCAGGGGTACTAAAGATACCAGTTGGCCCTTAATGCCCTGTCTGATGGTACTTGTGGTTCTCCAAGTACCAGCATGCAGGGGAGGCTTGCTGGAGCCTGTAGTGCTTCTGTAAAAGACAATATTATAGGTCTTTATTTGCACTATGCTTTACATAATCAACCCGGCACCAGCCAGCCAGGGGTGCCGGGGATAGCCCCCAGGTTATCAGCCTGGGCCTGGGGTGCCCTGGAAAGGGGGATCCTTTTATTTGGGGGATCCCCAGCTCCCCAGGGATCCCCAGCCTGGGGTAACTAGCCGTTAGGGGTGATACTTTGGCTGGGGAGCCCATTGAAAGGTCTCTCCTGGCTGTGGCATCAACCCCCCCACTCAAAAGGGTCACGTACTGGTTCTGGTAGATACAGGAGACCCTATGCATTTTTTATCCTGTATTTTCAGAACCAGTGCTTGTTGCGCTGAATACGTGGGACCCCTACTTCATTTGTCCCCCAGATTTTGGCAACAGGACCGGTTCTGAAAAACCTGGTACTGGTTGTGCTTAACACAAGGGACATCTATGTCATTTGTCCCCTGTATTAAGCACAACCAGTCCTGGGTCTACACACCATATATATATATATATATATATATATATATTTTAAACAGGTTTTTTTTAGACAAAGAAGCACATTACGGGTCTCACTGATCTTGTCCATGCTTCTGTGTTTGTATATAAATACACAGATGCAGGTATCACGGATATTTCAGATCCAAGCCTGCATCCGTGTGCTGCTACCTCCCCCCGGGTTGTGCAGCCCACACCACCGCTAACACATGCTAACCCCCCCTCTATCAGGTCACGGCCACAGCTAATGGCTGCTTCCTTCCCCCAAGCCCACTGCCACTACCGCCCACACTGGCTAGCCATCTTGGTGCACCCAAGTGAATCCACAGTGAGTACACCTGCTGGAGGCTCCTACTGAGGCTGCACAACAAGTTGAAACTTCCTATCTCTATAATGGCAGCTTTGTGAGGTAATAGTTTAAAAACTGTAACTGTACCTGTAATTACCTAAACCCCAAAAGCACCTACCATGGAACAATAGCTACCAAATAAAACAACCCCCTAGTCATAATTTGCCCCCTACCCTGACTTATGCCTTCCCAAATATCCCCCATAGAGAACAGCATGGACCTAATTGAGAGTGTCATAAAAAACTGACAGTAGGAAATTTAGATTACACCCTAATCCTCATTTTTAATGTTTTTGTCCTGAAATTTGGCATGGAGCACCAAGCGACAATTCTACCCAGCCATGCCAAATTTCAGCTCTGTACCTTTAATAGCTTTTGAGGTGTAGCCATTTAAACCCCATGCCCCCCCTCAAGAGTTCTCTATAGGAGAATTTCATTTTGTCCCCTATATTTTGGCAACCATGGCTGGCTCTGATTAGCCTGGTGCTGGTTGTGCTTAATACAGGGGACCACTATGTCATTTGTCCACTGTATTTAGCATAACCAGCACTGGGGCTCCAAAGCCTGATGCTGCTTGTGCTGTGGGGGCACATAATTTTTTTTTGTTATATTACACATTTTTAACAGATGCATGGATGAATCTCACTGATATGTCCATACATCTGTGTTTTATTGATTAGATTTTCTCAGGCACATGCCCAGCACCAATGAGTCCCTCTGTCGCCCGCTGGTTCTGTGCACGGCCCTGTTGCTGCCACTGCTCTGCACCCCTGCTGCTGCCACTGCCCCACACACCTGCAGCTTGCTCCTGCAGCCGTCTCTCTCTCTGCACCCCCAAAACTCTTAATGTGTGCTGTCTGCTCCTCCGCCCATGCTAGTGTACCTATTTTTTGTCCTTCTGCCCTGCAGGTGGCCCAGTTTTCTCATCAAAACCCTGATGGTTAATAAAGTATTAAAAAAATAGCAATGAAATTCCATAGACAAAAAACCTTACAGTTTCACATGACCCATTAAGGCTTCTTAGACATTATCTGAAATTTCACAAAACCTACCTAATTTGTGCCACTCAACTAAAAAACACAATGAAATTACGATCAATAAGGCTGACGCCTTAATGGACTGTCCACACATAACCTCACACATTGTCTTTCTTTCATATCCTCCTGACTTTTGGCCGACATTCCTGTGTCACTGGATAATGCAGCCCATCAAGAAACTCTGCATTCTGGCTGGACCAAATTGAAATATGCAGCACCTATCCTTGTGTATCAATGCCTATTTCCCTATAGATTGTAAGCTTGCGAGCAGGGCCTTCCTACCTATATATCTGTCTGTTATTATCCAGTTTTGTTCTATTAATGTTTACAATTGTAAAGCGCAATGCAATATGCTGCGCTATATATGAAACTGTTAATAAATAAAATAAAATAAATATGCCCGTAGAGTGCATTGTGCACAATGTTATTTTACCCATGTTAAAATAAGCAAATGCTTTTCAGGAAAAGTCTCCAATGGGAGATGTAATGTTGAGGACACAGAAATGACTTTTAGCAGTAGCTGTTACCTACAGTAGGTGTCACTAGGGAATACAGTAATGAGCCAGCTAATTCTTTTAGTTGTTTTTATCCATATGTTAAGTTCTAAGCATCTAGAAAATGAGATTGCAGCATCGTTCTATAGGCAGAGAAGCCTTATCTTACTGGAACTGAAAGGATAGACCTGTTATATTGTAGCATGATTATTCAAAGTATTACCCATCATTTAGATTGTAAACTCCTAGAAGCAGGGTCCTCCTTCCCACTGTCACACAGCCCTCTTCTCTAGCACTTTTATGACAGCCTTTACCTTCAGAGCTGTACTGTG
Organism: Taudactylus pleione; assembly: GCA_031769625.1. Classification (NCBI taxonomy): domain Eukaryota; kingdom Metazoa; phylum Chordata; class Amphibia; order Anura; family Myobatrachidae; genus Taudactylus; species Taudactylus pleione. The sequence goes on along the minus strand of JAUIMM010002305.1, from coordinate 85,226 downwards.
TATGGAGAATTGTGTTGCTAATTGTTACTTGTGTTCTGTTTATATTTTGGTTACTGTATTGTAATGTAATGTTCGGTGTACCCTTTACTGTATGTACGGTGCTGCGGACCACTTGTGGCGCCCTATAAATAAAATTTAATAATAATAATAATTTATATAGCATCAACAATACACAGCTATTTAAATGAGCAGCAATAGAAAATCTATATTTTGGAAAGGACTTATTATATACACCCCTTAGATATATATTGAGAAAGGGGCATATATTAAACAAACAGATTCATGGAACTGTCCTCCCATGATGTCTACATTTAGACGATCTAAAATTGGCACAGAGGCAATCTAAACATCACAGTAAGGGGCTTACTCAGAGTCAGTCTGACACACTATTTAAGATTTTGTGACACAAATTGGAAATTAGTGTACATTTTGCATTTGAGGCCTTTCAGAACCCTTGTCTTTTTTCAGTCTCAAACTTAACAGTGACTTTATACTGTGAATGATCGGTCGCAAATGGTAAAAAACACCCGTTTATGCAAAACCAATAGAATTGATGCAATAGTAGAGAAAAACACCTGACCATTTTTTGCTGGTTTTGCTTTTGGTTATAATTCATCGGCAGGGTTTTGTTTTGGTTTTTGTTTTGACAAAATGTGTGACTGGTTTTGGTTTTGGATTTTTTTCCAAAAATTGGCAAAGAAAGCTAAAATCATTTTAGCCTTTTTTTATTCCTAGAGTATTATTAACATCAATAACATAATTTTCCACTCAATTCCAGTCAATTCTGACCACTTCAAAGCTCACAATATTGTTTTCAATATTGAATTATGCGACTCGGTGAGAGCTATCATACCTACTTCCCCTTGCAAAGTATTGTTTCACAGTCAGTTGTTTTGTTTTAAATAGTAGTCTTCTTGGTACCCTTCTGGAATGAAGATCCATCTCCAGCAGCAGCAGGCCTAGCACTGAAGGATACTTCTACAGAATCCTGGATAGGAATGGAGTCACCTAGCCTTAACAAATTGGATGCAGGACTACCTCCGATTATTACTGTGAATATTGAGGATGAAGGTGTTGGTGGTACAGATTACAGGTTCTGGGATCTAGTTGAATTTAAGAGAAGAGAGCTACAGTACCTGATGCTGGACTGCTTGTTGTTATTTTTTTAACACCAGTTTCTGATGTTGTCGAATACTTTTCATGAGTTCACTGCAAATGACATTACGGAGGAGGTTCCTACCTCTACTTATCGTTGTTTTACAAACATTACAGATGGCTTGACAATTGTTGTCATGATTTGGGTAAAAATAATTCCACACATAAGAGGTGTATTTGTTGGTCCTATGCCCAGGCATGGACAATCGCCTTCCTCTTATCATGACCAAGAGCTGCTCCTACTGGTGCATGACTCCCAATTTTCAGGTGTGTTCAGATTCCAAGGAAACTGAACGACTCATCTCTATGCAATAGTGCTGTAAAAGTGATTATACACTGCAGTACAAACTCAGGAGGGTGAGTAACAGCCAAGGAGTGAGAGCCGCAGTCAAGTGGAGGGATCTGCAGCCAAGGTAAGGGAACCCCAGTTGAGCAGGATGAGGAGGGTAAGTCACTGCCAAGGGGAGGGATTCACCACCAACTGGAGGGAGCTGCAGTCAAGGGGGCTGAGCCGCATCCAATAAAGGTGAGTAGCAGCCAAGGGGATACACAGCCAAGGTGAGGTTACGGCAACCAAGGCTAGTGAGCTGCAGCCATGAGGAGGGAGTCACAGCCAAGGGAAGTAATATGCAGCCAAGAAGGCTGAGTCAAAGCCAAGTAGAGGAATCACAGCCATGGGTGGTTAGCTGCAGCCAAGGGGGGTGAGCTGCTGCCAAGGAGAGGGATTCACAGCCATTGTGATGGAGCTGCAGCCAAGGTTATCTTGCTGCAGCCAAGGGTAGGGATCTGCAGCTAAGGAGGGTGAGCCGCAGCCAAGGGGAGAGAGTCACAGCCTAGGGTGGAGTTCATCCAAGTTAGGTGAGCCGCAGCTAATGGTAGGGAGCTGCAGCCAATGGTAGGAACATGAAGCAAAGGTGGGGGAGCAGCAGTTGAGTAGGGTGTGCCACAGCCAAGGGGAGCCTCAGTTCAGTCTGTGTTTGAATAATGTAGTATGTGTAAGTTCCACATTCCATATGTGTTCCATGCTGCCGGAGATTGGTCATGTGAGAGATGAGCCAGAAGCTGTGTGTACCTGATTAAAGCAATCCTCTTAATCACAGTCCTGTGTAATGATCAAACCTGGTAGTTGGAACACGGACCGGAAGTACCGCATTCCATATGCATTCCAAGATGCCTGCACTCAATCACGTGGGAGGAAAACTGGAAGTTGGAGGTTCCACACGCATTCCAGATATCCGGAAGCTGACAAATAAATACATTAATTCAAAAGACTCGTAGATTAAAAATAACTGCCTTCTATACATATTTTGAAACTGGATATTTACTAATAAGTAATTGTTGTCATAAAAAGCAGGACTAATTAATCAGATAGAATACATACTGTAAGTCCCACTTCAAATTCTGAAATAATAAAACAATAAAGTGCAAAATGTACATTAATTCAGAAACTAGTTTAATTCAAAGTCTGAATTCAAACCATCTGGTATTAAACTCCTCAACTTAAAAAGTTTTTAAGTTGAGTAGTTTAATTCCAGATGGTTTGAATTCAGACTTTGAATTAAAGTGGTTTCTGAATTAATGTACATTTTGCACTTTATTGTTTTATTATTTCAGAATTTGATGTGGGACTTATGTATTCTATCTGATTAATTAGCCCTGCTTTATATGACAACAATTACTATAACTATTAGTATATATCCAGTTTCAAAATATGTATAGAAGGCAGTTATTTTTAATCTATGAGTCTTTTGAATTAAAGTATTTATTTGTCAGCTTCTGGAGATCTGGAATGCATGTGGAACCTCCAACTTCCGTTTTGCCTCCCATGTGATCAAGCGCAGGCATCTTGGAACGAATGTGGAATGCGGAACTTCCGGTCCATGTTCCAACTACCAGGTTGGATCATTACACAGGACTGTGATTAAGAGGAGTGCTTTAATGAGGTTCATCTTCTACATGACCAATCTCCAGCAGCATGGAACGCGGAACTTCTGGTCCGCATTCCTATTATCCATTTTGATGGTTATGTGGGATCACGATCAATAGGATTTACTGGCTCTATAGAGGTAATTTTTTTCTTTAAGCTTTTTGTTTGTAAATGAGCGATTTAAATGAGTTTTGTGGCCCGTTTTGTCTCATTATATTGTATACGTAAAACTGTGACATCACTTCCGGGAAGGAAGTATAAATATGAGCATTAGCCCACTTATCCATTACACCTTGATAAAGATCCAAGGAGGATCGAAATGGCATTGGTGGAGAGATTTGTGGGCAATCTATGGACTATAAGAGAGACTTGGACTGATATTTTGAGGTATACTAGTAGATCCATTACAGGTTTTAGTCCGGACCTTTTACCTGTTAGAGGAGATACTTTTGTTATACTTACTATTTTCATCCATCATTTGTTCAAGGATTTTTACCTTATTTCATTTGTTTTTATTATTTGTATTTTTAATAAACCACTTTTTGAAGTGATACCTCAGCCTCCATTTCAACAAAAGCCCCCTTTTTATCTATGGCTTTTTATTGTGGAGAAGATAACTTTATATGTTGATCACAACTTCCAATTACGTGAGTTGGGGTATGCTTACCTTTCAATCTTTCATGTGATACATGGTGAAGTATTTTGAAAGATACCTTTATGTATATTTATTATTCAACCATTAAGTGAGTTTATGGTACGCTCATTCCTATGAGTTATGGTGGTGAGGATCTATCCTATTTCGATTGACATCCACTCTTGGAAATAAAAAATGGACATCACACTTTTTCCTTTCCAGAACATAAAAGGATAAATTTATATATTTTTTGTGTATTGACATTACTTCACATATGGTCTTTTTATTTGTACCTGAATTTAATATATTCCACGGAGTGGAACATCTCCAGAAAAGGAGAAATCTCCATGTCAACGACCTCTATGATTTAAGTATATCATTCATATCTGTATCACCTTAGAGATATAGCAAAGTCCACAGCAAACCACAGGCACAGCAGGGATCTTGCAGGAGTCCAAGAAATACCTGAAAGTAACGTTGCACAGACACTGAGACACAGTTAGTAACAGGCTTTATACTAGAGGTCTGTGATCCATAGAAAGTTCAGAAGATGTGACCCAAATGGAATCAGGTTTAAAATAATAAGCAATAAGAAATCCCACAACCTGACAACACCTTTGAGACAGACGATCATTTTAACTCTCTATCCCCTGTATGTGGAGAACGCCAGCAACCAGGATAGCTCCTCCAATGACCACAATGGAACTTTGGCAAATGTAGTTTATCTTTATGTACTGAAATAGTCACAGTCCTGACAGTACCCCCCCCCTTTTTGGGTGGTCTCCAAACACACACCAGGTTTTAAAGGGAGTTTAGCATGAAAATTACATATCAATTTTAGGAGCATGGACATCAGAGTCTTTAATCCAAGATCTCTCCTCCGGGCCTTAACCCTTCCAGTCTATGAGATATTGCAATTGATTTTGATGCTTACATGAATCCAGAATCTTATCGATCTCAAACTCCACACCTCGAGAAGTTGTTATGGGAGGTACTTTAGGCAAGCTGTTGTGAAATCAATTAAGAATCAATGGTCTAAGCAAGGAGACATGAAAGGAGTTAGGTACATGCATGGTTGGAGGTAACTGTAACTTACATGCCAATGGGTTGATAATTTTTCAATACGAGAAGATCCTATATTCTGGGGAGCAAACTTCATAGTAGGTACTTTAAGTTGGAGATTTCTAGTAGACAACCAGACACGATCCCCAACAGAATATTTAGGAACAGCCGAACGTTTTCTAACAGCAAAAATTTTATAATTATGAGAGGCTGTCCTAAGACACTTATGTACCTGTCTCCAAATTCCAGAAACATTTTGGGGAGTACGTTTAGCTGCTGGAACGTCCACTGTAGGAATTGATTGAAGCTCAGGAACTCGAGGTTGCTGACCAGAGTTTGCGAAAAAAGAACTTACACCTGTAGCAGATGAATAATGAAATATATGGGCAAAATCAGCCCAAGGCAATAAAAAACATCCAATCATCTTGAGAAGAGGAAATATACATTCTCAAGAAGGTCTCCAACTCCAGTTTCACTCTTTCAGTATGTCCATTTGACTGAGGATGATATGCAGAAGAAAACTGTAATTTAATTTGCAATGATGAACTTAAGGCCCTCCAAAAACAAGCAACAAACTGGACACCCCAATCAGACACTATCTCAGAAGGAAATATATGAAGATGGAATATCTCTTTAATAAATATTTATGCTAATTTGGGGGCTGATGGAATTCGAGCCAAAGAACAAAAATAGGCCATCTTGGTAAAACAATCCACCACTACCCAAATAACCATACACCCCCTAAACTCAGGAAGATCTGTGATAAAAATCCATGGAAAGATGGGTCCATGGTTGGGTAGGAATGGGTAGTGGATGGAGCGGACCTACAGGAGACTGATTGGAGGATTTATGTTGTACACACTTAGAACAAGAACGTATCAACTCTTGGACGTCTTTTTTCATGGAAGGCCACCAATAAGAACGTTGCAAAAATGTGTACATTTTATGAAGCCCTGGATGTCCAGAGAAACGAGAATTATGAGACCAAGAAAAAAGTTTATCTTGTAACTCAGGTGCCACAAATATTTTGCCTGGAGGAGGATCCGGAAAGATGGAGGTTGAAGAAAAGGCCAGAGGGTTTATTATAGGATTCCTTTGATCCTCATTTTGTTCTTCCTCTTCCAACATCGAGCAAGAAAGTGCATCTGCCTTTTTATTCAATGAAATGGGATAGAAATTAACACCACCTAACAGCGCTTTCCCAGTAAACACAATGCAAACATAAAGTCACCATAAATAGAGTTCAATCAAAGTCCATTTAGCAAGGAGTTTTCCACAGTATTCTGTAATGGGGGATGATTCCTTTCCAGATCCTGTTGTTTACTGGAAGAGTGCTGTTAGGTGGTGTTAATTGCTCGCCCATTGCATGATCATTTTGAGTATTGGATGCACTACTCTACTTTTCACCATTTATAGCTGCACTGCTAGTTATATTGTGCACATTATTATCTTTGTGTTTTATTGTTTTTGTTCAATGAACCTGGATGATTACTGAGGACAAAATCAAAAGGAGAAAAGAAGAGTGCCCAACGAGCCTGTCGTGGGTTCAAACAATGGGCAGTCTTCAAATACAACAAATTCTTATGATTTGTAAAAATAGTAACGGGATACTTTGCGCCTTCTAATAAATATCTCCATTCCTCCAATGCTAACTTAATTGTTAACAACTTTTGGTCCCCAATGGAGTAATTACTCTCAGCACTGGAAAACTTTTGAGAAAACAATCAACAAGATAATGTTCTCCCATCTGCAGCCACTTGGGTCAAAACAGCCCCAACTCCATAAGTGGAGGCATCCACTTCCAGCATGAATGGTTTCTCAACATCAAGTAGAACTAGAATAGGGGCCACAGAAAATGCATCTTTAAGAGTCTGGACGGCATCCAATGCCTCTGGGGACCACACTTTGGGATTAGCCCCTTTTTTGTCATAGCAGTGATTGGAGCCACAATCGTCAAAAATTCTTTGATAATCTTTCTGTATTAATTGGCAAAGCCTAAAATTCTCTGAATTGACCTTAATGAAGTGGGCAAAACCCAATCTTGAATAGCCTTCAACTTCTCGGGGTCCATCTGAAGTTCAGAACCAGAGATAATATATCCCAAAAAGGGTATAACCGGAACTTCCAAACGCACCTGGAGATCTTACCATAAAGCTTATTAGCTCAAAGGTGGCTTAATACCTGATTGAAATGGGTACTATGATCAGAAAGATTCCTGGAAAAAATCTAAATATCATCAAGATAAACAATAAATTGATAAAGTATATTTCGGAAAATTTCATTCACAAATTCCTGGAACACTGCGGGAGCATTACATAATCCAAAAGGCATGATGAGGTTCTCATAATGGCCATCTCACGTATTAAACCCAGTTTTCCACTCATCACCTTCTTTAACTCTGACCAAGTTGTAAGCTCCCCTTAAATCAAGTTTAGTAAACAGTCGAGACCCCTTAACTCTGTCAAACAATTCTGTAATGAGAGGCAAAGCATATTTGTTTTTTACCGTGATCTCATTTGGACCTCTAAAGTCGATACATGGATGAAGACCACCATCTTTTTTCTTAACAAAAAAGAAGCCCGCTCCAGCAGGAGATGAAAAAGGCCTGATAAACCCCTTTCGTAGGTTACCTTGCACATATTCCGACATGGCTTGAGTCTCAGGAACAGAGACAGGGTATACTCGACCTTTGGGTGGCATTTTACCAGGAATAAGTTGAATAGGACAATCCCAAGGACGATGCGGTGGAAGTTTATCTGCTGCCCGCTCAGAAAAGACATCAGCAAATTTATGATAAGGCTGTGGGAGAGAAGGTGGAACATCTACTTTCACTTCAGCCATTTGTACCACATGAATCAAACAATTTAATTTGCATTTAGGACTCCAAGAAAGAATATGAAAACAAGTCCAATCAATATGAGGGTTATGAAGAGTTAACCATGGTAAACCAAGAACTTTATCATACATAGAAATAGGTAGTACCAGAAACTCTAAACTTTCTTCATGCATAGCTCCTACTCTCAACTTCATAGACTTTGTTTGATGCGTGACATATCCATTAGAAATTCTAGTCCCATTTACTGCAGAAAGGGAAAGAGAACAGGTTAATTTGACAATAGGAATTTGTAATTTTTTAACCAATGACAGCTAAATAAAGTTACCCGCTGCTCCAGAATCTAGCAAAGTAGAAAACTCTTGACATAGAGACCCAAAATCAGGACTACCCACAGAGATTAAACAATGCTTTTTCGGGAAAACTTTTGAAAGCACCCCTAGGTTGTCTTCCCCTCCAACAACTAAGGATGACCGTTTTCCCAGCCTTATTGGACATTTAGCCAAAAAATGTTCAGAGGATGCACAATACAAGCACAAATTAGAACACCTCCTACGTTGCTTCTCCACTCCAGATAGCTTAGCTTTATTAATTTGCATAGGCTCATCAGATGTATCATGGAAGGAGCAAGGCTGGGGAAGAGAACTTTTAGAACACTCAGTGCGATTCCTCTGAACCACTCATTCTCGCATGCGCAAATCAATTTTAATAGTCAATGAAATTAACTCATCCAAATTCTCAGGAAGATCCTGATTCACTAACTCATCTTTAAGTTTCTCAGAGAGACCATTCCAATATGCTGCTCTTAACGCCTCATTGTTCCACTTAAGTTCTGCCGCTATAGCTTCAAAGCGAACCACATACTGACCAACTGGAGCTGTTCCCTGTTATACTCATAAAATGTCCACAGACGCAGCCACTGATCTTCCAGGGTCATCACATATCCTTTTAAAAGTGGAAACAAAAGCTTGGTAATTAGACATTAAAGCATCATTTCTCTCCCATAAAAGAGAGGCCCACTCGAGAGCAGCACCAGACAATAATGACAAAATATAAGCCACTTTAAAATGAGAGGTGGTAAAACTTTGGGGTAATAATTCAAAATGAATCTCACATTGGTTGAGAAATCCTCTACAGGTTTTTGGATTACCATCATAAGAGGTAGGATTCGGTAAACATAGATGAGAAGCAGAAGCCCCTGATATACTTGCAATAGGAACCTTAAGTTTATCAAGATGTGTGGAAAGATCCTGTAAACATTGTAAAACTTTAACTTGAGTATTTTCCTGTACTTCCTGATGGGCAGTCAAACCTTGAAGCACCTGTACCCCAGTAGCCTGTTCCAGATCAGGATTCATTTTTAGGTCTGTGCAAACTGTCACGGCTGCTGACACTTGAGACTCCTGGAAGGAGTCAGGCCTACTGGGCACTATAAAATGAGGTGGTTTTAGGAATGACCTTTATGAAGTCTCAGTAACAAGGAATAAAAGTAAATCAAATTTATTCACAGGCAAAATATATAGCAACGTTTCACATAAAGTCTCAACAACACAGAAGTTCAGATATGCAGTAATCAATATAGGAGTAAACCCCCATATGTAAATAAAGTCTCTGATACTAATGTGGTAGGGAACCCCGAGTCCAATATGAGGCTAAGACTTCAGGATGGTATGATGGACATTACTATGGTTGAGCCCTGTAGTGTGATGAAAATCTGCGACAGGGTTGAGCCCTGCAATATAGTGAAGATCCGGAACAGGTTTGAGCCCTGAGATGTGGTGAAAATCTGAGACAGGGTTGAGTCCTGTGATGTGAAGCAGGGTTGAGCACTGTGATGCACTGAAGATCCATGACCGGGTTGAGCCGTGCAATGCAGTGAAGATCCGGGACAGAGTTGAGCCATGAGATGTGGTGAAGGTCCGGAGCAGGGTTGAGCCCTGCAGAATGACGAGGATCCAGAGTGGGGTTGAGCCCCATGATGTAGTGAGGGTCCAAAGCAGGGTTGAGACCTATGGCATGACAGGGATCCAGAGCGGGGTTGAGCCCTGAGATATAGTGAGGGTCCAGAACGATAACTGTAACGGTGCAGTTGACAACTATAGTAAAGGTGAGTTCAATGTCCATGGAAATAGAAGACAACAGGCAGAGTAAATAATCCAGCAGGGAATGCAATCACAGCAATGGCGCAATAACAATACTTAGGCAATGGCAATGCTGAGCTCTGTAGTGCAGCTGGCATCCAGTATCAGAAGTTTAAACGGAACACGGGCAGAGATATAGCAAAGTCCACAGCAAACCACAGGCACAGCAGGGATCTGGCAGAAGTCCAAGAGAGACCTGAAAGTAATGTTGCACAGACACTGAGACACAGTTAGTAACAATCTTTATACTAGAGGTCTGTGATCCATAGGAATTTCAGAACATGTGACCCAAATGGAATTAGGTTTGAAATAATAAGCAATCAGAAATCCCACAACCTGACAACACCTTTGAGACAGATGATCATTTTAACTCTCTATCCCCTGTATGCCAGGAACCAGGATAGCTCCTCCAACGACCACAATGAAACTTTAGCAAATGTAGTTTATCGTTACTTACTGAAATAGTCACAGTCCTGACACTGAGGCTCCTTCTCATCTGTAAATTATCATTAATCACCTGCCTTGTTTCTTCATTGGTTTGCCTTCTGGTTCATCGTTGGCTTGCCAGTTATAGCATGTCTGTACGTGTCCTTCCTGTTCCTGACAGTCATGTTTCTGCCCACCTGTGCCTGTGTTTTGTCCCCTTTTCATAGATTCTCAGCCTCCTCTTCTACCAGCAGCAGTGTTCTTTGGGTCAAGTCACACTTCAGCCCTCAAGGCCACATCACAGTCGGCTTACACCACGGCTCTCAAGTCCACATCACAGTCTACATACTTATCAGCTCTCAAAGCCGCACCTGGGCCCTTAAGGCTGCATCACAGTCTACATACTCATTGGCTCGCAGGCTGCACCTCAGCCCTCAAATCCACACCTCGGCCCTCAAGGCTACATCACAGTCTGCTTACCCATCAGCTCTCAAGCCACACCTCAGCTCTCAAAGCCGCTTCTCGGCCCTCTAGGCTGCATCTCACAGCCTGTATATCAGGTTGTGGCACAGGATCGCCCATTACTCGCCTCAGCGCTGGCTTCACCTGATCTCTAGAGTGGTCAGATGACAGGTGTGGTGACAAGTGACACAGTGAGGATTATACCTGGTGTCTGCTAGGACTTCCATATGTAGTTTCTGTGGTTGCCATCTAGGACACAGCCATGACAGTCTGTTTTCACCTGGCTAACCCTTTACACAATGGTAGCATTGGTTGCTATCAACTGACAGTGTCCTGCAATGGACAGCTACCTTAGGCTATATACTGTATATCAGGCTCTGGACAACACTAAGTTGCCTATACAACATTGCTACTTCCAGTGTTAACTTACTGTTGCAGAGATCCAGGTTCTAAGCTCCGTTCCTTCTAGGGACTTTGGGCTGTATTCAGAGGCGGCCGTATGGTCTACGACCGCACGGCTGCCTCAATGTTTGTCTAGTGCGCAAGCGCACGAGGGAGTCGGCTCCTTCGTGCGCATGCGTGAGACCCTCTATGACTGACAGCGCTGGTCGTAGCGGGTCTCTTTCCAAAGGGGACGAGCTGCCGATGTTTATTGACAGCTCGCCCTGATTGGAAGGCGGGCCGGGGGGGTGGCAGCCCAAATGGAGGCTTTACCATGGGAACGCCTGCCATTTGGGGGAGGCCCCACTGACATCACTAGTGATGTCAGCGGAGAGCTTCCGGCTCTGACAGAGCCAGATGCTCTCCGGGGCTTACGACAAGTGAGACCCTACCCTAGGGTCTCGTCGTATGCCCCGATGGTCGCGATGGTCAATGACCATTGCGACCATCACCCTAGTGGTCATTAGAGCTGTGGGTGTTAACCCACAGCATAACAACTGAAACAGAGGCGGGCGGTTAGGATGCAAGCGGCCGCCCAGTTTCTGAGCGACCGCTTGCATCCTCTGACCGCCTCTGAATGAGGCCCTTAATCCTTGGCTGCATCACAGTCTGCTTACACAGCTCTAATGGACAGCTGCCTTAGGCTATATACTGTATATCAGGCTCTAGACAACACTAAGTTGCCTATACGACATTGCTACTTCCAGTCTTAACTTACTGTTGCAGCAATCCAGGTCCTAAGCTCCATTCCTTCTAGGGACCTAATCCTTGGGACTCAAGGCTGCATCACAGTCTGTTTACACATCAGCTCTAATGCCACATCTCGGATCTCAAAGTCACATCTCGGCCCTCTAGGCCACATCTCACAGCCTGTATCTGGCCCTCCAAGCTGTATCGTGGCCCTCTAGGCTGCACCTTGCTGTCCAAGTACTCTTATCAAAGTCTACACCAGCCTCGTGAACATCCACTTGCCTCTAGGACAGCCAAAGTCTAAAGACTCTTACACTGTGATTCCTATGAGACCGTAACATTATAGCGAGCCCAAAAATACAGTCACGGCTGACATGGATCTAAGAATGAATCCTGCGCAGGTTCTAGCCACACAAATCCAAGCTCTTACCCAGAAGTTTCAGAAACTTTCTTTACGAGTTGAGGAGGTTTGCTCCTCATCTACCCAGCCTTTGTAAAGGAGCCTGTTTTTCAAGAATTTGCAAGTATTTCCTTAATTTTAGGGAGAGTTGTAAGATGTACTTCAGACTACAACCTCTTTCTTCTGGTACTGAAGCCCAGCATGAAGGGGTAGTCATCTTCTTGCTTCAAAGTGATCCTTTGACCTCGGTTTTTGGGTGGCTTTGACTCATTCTGCCCTGCTATCAGTTCTAAGAATTCTTCAAACCTTTAGGGCTCCTTCATGATGGCCCTGATAAAGCAGCTTTGGTCAAGGAAATCTGTGATCCCTAAAGCAAGGGTGGAAAGCAGCAGAGGACTATTGTACAAAGTTCTGTAAATGGGTAGTAGATAGCGGATGGAATAATCCGGTCTTATGCAGCCAAATTCATCTCAGACTGTCAGAACAAATAAAAGATAACTTGGTCCAACATCCAGTGGCAGAGACCCTGGACAATCTTATGCATTTCACTATCTGTATTGACCGCAACATCAGGGAATGTATACCCAAAAAGAGTAAACTCTGCAGATAGGGCATTTCCATTTGTCCACAGATGAGAACTACTTCTAGGCCTTGTACACGTTTCTCACAAAAATTTCATCTTAATAACTGCTCGTATTCAGGTGTTTAGAAAGGAAATTGCTATAACCGCCTTCGTGAATGGAGGAGCGTCTTGAAATTTCATGTACTTTTCCTTCTTTGAGACTCTTTGAATTCCATCCAAAATCCTTATTCCTCAGATTTCCATCTGTGGGCTTGATGGTAGCCCACTATCAGATGATACTATAAGGCTCCTAACCCCATCTATTCAACTCACTGTGGGAGCACTACATACCAAATCCATCACCTTTTACCTGCTGCATTGCACCTTGGCTCCAATTGTCCTTGGACTGCCATGGCTCAGGAACCATAATCCAGTTCTAGATTGGACCACAGGTGAAATCCTTCAATGGAGTTCAGACTGTATGACTAGGTGTTCGCTTCCAGTCCGGGCAGTACAAACTTCTCCACCAATTGCTTCCTCAGAATTACCTGCCCCTTATCATGATTTTATAGATGTCTTCTCCAAGATAAAGGCTGATTGTAAAGATTTGCGGTTAGCAAATCATCTTGGTGGTAGTTCCCAGTGATAGTTGTTACTGGGATAATGCATCATGTCCTTTCCTTGTTCTGGCTTTTTGCAGGTAGCTGGAAATCCTGTCTTGTCTGTGTTTAGATAATTGCCTATCATTCATGTCTGTGTGTTTTGTATCATGTGCTACACTAATTACTAGCTGTCTGTGTGCAGAGTTCATGTGGACACATGCCTTTGATAAGGAAGTGCTCTCTCCAGTAATTGGTTCTGATTGGATCCTGCTTCCTTTAAGTTTCAGCCAGCCTTGCACTCCATGCTGGTTATACTGTCTGACAACCAGTGTATGCATGTCTCTCTGAAGTCTGAACTTTTGCCGGTCTCCCCAAGTTCCACTGCTCCAGTGTCCTGCACCTATCTGTCTATTTAGTATTAGCCTAAAAAATTTACCCTGCTGCTGCCTGGGGCACTTTCATTCCAGAGTCCAGCCAAGCCGTTTCAGTCTGCTTCCTGCCTGTGTTCCTGTCATGCCAGAGTTCACCTGTCTGCCATATTGCTCCAGATACATCATAGCATGTATCTCATCTCGGCTGTCATAGCTGCACCATGACCGCATGGCCACATCATAGCCTGCATCTCAACTCAGCTTTCATAGCCACACCAAGTAGCTCCTTTGCTTCCACCATTTTCCATACAGCTTCCCAGCCACACCAAGTAGCTCCCGTGCTACCACCATTCTCCATACGGCTTCCCAGCCGCATCAAGTAGCTCCCGTGTTACCACCATTCTTCATATGGCTACCCAGCTATACCACTGTCCCTGGACATTCCTGAGATCCATTATCTGTCACTGCTGGTGTATCCTGTCCATTACACCTGTTTCAATACCATTAACTGCAGCTTCACTCCAGTTAGCCAGTTGTGGAAGGACTGCCACATCACTGTCCTGTCTTGTCCTAGTCAGCAGTTCTGCAGTCTCTCATCAGTTGTATAAGCCTCCACTGCTGGAGGCATAAATCCAGACAGCCACCTAAGTACCGGTGTGTAAATAATTCACTAAGGGAACAACGGGTGGCTGTTATTGGTGGAAGATCCTCTCACTGGCTCTAGAGGTCTCACACAACCATGCGTGAACCGTAACACTGATACTATTCTCCCTCATAGGCCTTATGATTGTGCCATTGATGTAATACAAGGTGCTAAATTACCTAAGGGCAGACTGAATGCTCTTTCTATTCCTGTGAATAAAGCTATGGAAGAAAACATGCAAGACGATTTAGCTAAAGGATTTATACATCCTTCAAAATTAACTGTTCGGACAGGTTTCTTCTTTGTCAAAAAGAAAGTTGGCTCGCTTCGACATTGTATTGATTATCGGGGTCTCAACAAGGTTACAGTCAAGAATTATTATCCTCTGCCACTGATTTCAGTTCTCTTTGACTAACTACGGTAAGCAACCTTTTTCTACAAAATTGATCTCTGAGGAGCATATAATCTTATTCATATCAGAAGAGGTGACGAATAGCAGACTGCATTTAAAACTCATACAAGGCACTATGATTATTTGGTTATGCCATTTGGACTCGCCAATGCCCTGGATGTCTTCCAAGAGCTAATCAATGATGTGCCCCGCAAGTTTCTTGGTATATTTACTATAGTTTACCTGGATAACATACTGCTCTATTCCCAGTCACTGGATCAACACCATTGGATGGAGCGGACCTACAGGAGACTGATGGGAGGATTTATGTTGTACACACTTAGAACAAGAAAGTATAAACTCTTGGTTGTCTTTTTTCATGGAAGGCCACCAATAAGAACGTTGCAAAAATGTGTACATTTTATGAAGCCCTGGATGTACAGAGAAACGAGAATTATGAGACCAAGAAAAAAGTTTATCTTGTAAACTCAGGTGCCACAAATATTTTGCCTGGAGGAGGATCTGGAAAGATGGAGGTTGAAGAAAAGGCCAGAGGGTTTATTATAGGATACCTTTGATCCTCATTTTGTTCTTTCTCTTCCAACATCGAGCAAGAAAGTGCATCTACCTTTTTATTCAATGAAATGGGATAGAAATTAACACCACCTAACAGCGCTTTCCCAGTAAACACAATGCAAACATAAAGTCACCATAAATAGAGTTCAATCAAAGTCCGTTTAGCAAGGAGTTTTCCACAGTATTCTGTAATGGGGGATGATTCCTTTCCAGATCCTGTTGTTTACTGGAAGAGTGCTGTTAGGTGGTGTTAATTGCTCGCCCATTGCATGATCATTTTGAGTATTGGATGCACTACTCTACTTTTCACCATTTATAGCTGCACTGCTAGTTATATTGTGCACATTATTATCTTTGTGTTTTATTGTTTTTATTCAATGTACCTGGATGATTACTGAGGACAAAATCAAAAGGAGAAAAGAAGAGTGCCCAACGAGCCTGTCGTGGGTTCAAACAATGGGCAGTCTACAAATACAACAAATTCTTATGATCTGTAAAAATAGTAACGGGATACTTTGTGCCTTCTAATAAATATGTCCATTCCTCCAATGCTAACTTAATTGTTAACTCTTGGTCCCCAATGGAGTAATTACTCTCAGAACTGGAAAACTTTCATGAAAAAAATCCACAAGATAATGTTCTCCCATCTGCAGCCACTTGGAACAAAACAGCCCCAACGCCATAAGTGGAGGCATCCACTTCCAGCATGAATGGTTTCTCAACATCAAGTTGAACTAGAATAGGGGCTGCAGAAAATGCATCTTTAAGAGTCTGGAAGGCATCCAATGCCTCTGGGGACCACACTTTCGGATTAGCCTCTTTTTTGTCATAGCAGTGATTGGAGCCACAATCATCGAAAATTCTTAGATAAACTTACTGTATTAATTGGCAAAGCCTAAAATTCTCTGAATAGACCTTAATGAAGTGGGCAAAATCCAATCTTGAATAGCCTTCAACTTCTTGGGATCCATCTGAAGTTTAGAACCAGAGATAATATACCCCAAAAAGGGTATAACCGGAACTTCGAAAACGCACTTGGAGATCTTACCATAAAGCTTATTAGCTTGAAGGCGGCTTAATACCTCTTTGACATGGGTACAATAATCAGAAAGGCCTGATAAACCCCTTTCGTAAGTTACCTTGCACATATTCAAACATGGCTTGAGTCTCAAGAACAGAGACAGGGTATACTCGACCTTTGGGTGGCATTTTACCAGGAATAAGTTGAATATGACAATCCCAAGGACGATGTGGTGGAAGTTCATCTGCTGCCTGCTCAGAAAAGACATCAGCAATTTCATGATAAGGCTGTGGGAGAGAAGGTGGAACATCTACTTTCACTTCAGCCATTCATACCACATGAATCAAACAATTTAATTTGCATTTAGGACTCCACTAAAGAATTTGAAAACAAGTCCAATCAATATGAGGGTTATGAAGAGTTAACCATGGTAAACAAAGAACTATAACATATATAGAAATAGGTAGTACCAGAAACTCTAAACTTTCTTCATGCAAAGCTCCTACTCTCAACTTCATAGACTTTGTTTGATGCGTGACATATCCATTAGAAATTCTAGTCCCATTTACTGCAGAAATGGAAAGAGAACGGGTTAATTTGACAACAGGAATTTGTAATTTTTGAACCAATGACAGCGAAATAAAGTTGCCCGCTGCTCCAGAATCTAGCAAAGCGGAAAACTCTTGACATAGAGACCCAAAATCAGGACTACCGAGATTAAACAATGCTTTTTCGGGAAAACTTTTGAAAGCACCCCTAGGTTGCCTTCCCATCCATCAACTAAGGTTGACCGTTTTCCTGGCTTTGTTGGGCATTTAGCCAAAAAATGTTCTGAGGATGAACAATACAAGCACAAATTAGAACGCCTCCTACGTTGCATCTCCACTTCAGATAACTTAGCTTTATTAATTTGCATAGGCTCATCAGATGTATCAAGGAAGGAGCAAGGCTGGGGAAGAGAACTTTTAGAACACTCAGTGCGATTCCTCTGAACCCCTCTCTCTCGCATACCCAAATTAATTTTAATAGTCAATGAAATTAACTCATCCAAATTCTCAGGAAGATCCCGATTCACTAAATCATCTTTAAGTTTCTCAGAGAGACCATTCCAATATGCTGCTCTTAACGCCTCATTGTTCCACTTAAGTTCTGCCACTATAGCTTGAAAGCGAACCACATACTGACCAACTTGAGCTGTTCTTTGTTTTAATCGTAAAATGTTCACAGGCGCAGCCACTGATCTTCCAGGGTCATCAAATATCCTTTTAAAAGTGGAAACAAAAGCTTGGTAATTAGACATTAAAGCATAATTTCTCTCCCATAAAAGAGAGGCCCACTTGAGAGCAGCACCAGACAATAATGACAAAATATAAGCCACTTTAAAATGAGAGGTGGTAAAACTTTGGGGTAATAATTCAAAATGAATCTCACATTGGTTGAGAAATCCTCTACAGGTTTTTGGATTACCATCATAAGAGGTAGGATTCGGTAAACATAGATGAGAAGCAGAAGCCCCTGATATACTTGCAATAGGAATCTTAAGTTTATCAAGACATGTGGAAAGATCCTGTAAACATTGTAAAACTTGAACTTGAGTATTTTCCTGTACTTCCAGATGGGCAGTCAAACCTTGAAGCACCTGTACCCCAGTAGCCTGTTCCAGATCAGGATTCATTTTTAGGTCTGTGCAAACTGTCACGGCTGCTGACACTTGAGACTCCTGGAAGGAGTCAGGCCTACTGGGCACTATAAACGAAGGTGGTTTTAGGAATGACCTTTATGAAGTCTCAGTAACAAGGAATAAAAGTAAATCAAATTTATTCACAGGCAAAATATATAGCAACGTTTCACATAAAGTCTCAACAACACAGAAGTTCAGATATGCAGTAATCAATATAGGAGTAAACCCCCATATGTAAATAAAGTCTCTGATACTAATGTGGTAGGGAACCCCGAGTCCAATATGAGGCTAAGACTTCAGGATGGTATGATGGACATTACTAGGGTTGAGCCCTGTAGTGTGATGAAATCTGTGACAGGGTTGAGCCCTGCAATGTAGTGAAGATCCGGAACAGGGTTGAGCCCTGAGACGTGGTGAAAATCTGAGACAGGGTTGAGTCCTGTGATGTGAAGCAGGGTTGAGCCCTCTGATGCACTGAAGATCCATGACAGGGTTGAGCCGTGCAATGTAGTGAAGATCCGGGACAGGGTTGAGCCCTGAGATGCGGTGAAGGTCCGGAGCAGGGTTGAGCCCTGAGTTATGATGAGGATCCAGAGTGGGGTTGAGACCCGTGATGTAGTGAGGGCCCAGAGCAGGGTTGAGCCCTACGGCACGACAGGGATCCAGAGCGGGGTTGAGCCCTGAGATATAGTGAGGTTCCAGAACGATAACTGTAACAGTGCAGTTTACAACTATAGTAAAGGTGAGTTCAATGTCCATGGAAGTAGAAGACAACAGGCAGAGTAAATAATCCAGCAGGGAATGCAACCACAGCAATAGAGCAATAACAATACTTAGGCAATGGCAATGCTGAGCTCTGTAGTGCAGCTGGCATCCAGTATCAGAAGTTTAAACGGAACACGGGCAGAGATATAGCAAAGTCCACAGCAAACCACAGGCACAGCTGGGATCTGGCAGAAGTCCAAGAGAGATCTGAAAGTAATGTTGCACAGACACTGAGACACAGTTAGTAACAATCTTTATACTAGAGGTCTGTGATCCATAGGAATTTCAGAACATGTGACCCAAATGGAATCAGGTTTGAAATAATAAGCAATCAGAAATCCCACAACCTGACAACACCTTTGAGACAGATGATCATTTTAACTCTCTATCCCCTGTATGCCAGGAACCAGGATAGCTCCTCCAATGACCACAATGGAACTTTGGCAAATGTAGTTTATCGTTACTTACTGAAATAGTCACAGTCCTGACACTGAGGCTCCTTCTCATCTGTAAATTATCATTAATCACCTGCCTTGTTTCTTCATTGGTTCGCCTTCTGGTTCATCGTTGGCTTGCCAGCTATAGCATGTCTGTACGTGTCCTTCCTGTTCCTGACAGTCATGTTTCTGCCCACCTGTGCCTGTGCTTTGTCCCCTTTTCATAGATTCTCAGCCTCCTCTTCTACCTTCAGCAGTGTTCTTTGGGTCAAGTCACACTTCAGCCCTCAAGGCCACATCACAGACGGCTTACACCACGGCTCTCAAGTCCGCATCACAGTCTATATACTTATCACCTCTCAAAGCCGCACCTGGGCCCTTAAAGCTGCATCACAGTCTACATACTCATTTTCTCGCAGGCTGCACCTCAGCCCTCTAATCCACACCTCGGCCCTCAAGGCTGCATCACAGTTGGCTTATACATTGGCTCTCAAGTCACACATCAGCTCTCAAAGCTGCACATCAGACCTCAAGGTTGCATCACAGTCCGTTTACACATTGGCTTTCAAGCCGCATCTCAGCTCTCAAAGCCACACCTTGGCTGGCAAGGTTACATCACAGTCTGCTTACACATCAGCTCTCAAGCCACACCTCAGCTCTCAAAGCCGCTTCTCGGCCCTCTAGGCTGCATCTCACAGCCTGTATATCAGGTTGCGGCACAGGATCACCCATTACTCGCCTCAGCACTGGCTTCACCTGATCACTAGAGTGGTCAGACGACAGGTGTGGTGACAAGTGACACACTGAGGATTATACCTGGTGTCTGCTAGGACTTCCATATGTAGTTTCTGTGGTTGCCATCTAGGACACAGCCATGACAGTCTGTTTTCACCTGGCTAACCCTTTACACAATGGTAGCATTGGTTGCTATCAGCTTACAGAGTCCTGCAATGGACAGCTACCTTAGGCTATATACTGTATATCAGGCTCTGGACAACAAAGTTGCCTATACAACATTGCTACTTCCAGTGTTAACTTACTGTTGCAGCGATCCAGGTTCTAAGCTCCGTTCCTTCTAGGGACTTTGGGCTGTATTCAGAGGCGGCCGTACGGTCTACGACCACATGGCCGCCTCAATGTTTGTCTAGTGCGCATGCGCACGAGGGAGCCGGCTCCTTCGTGCGTATGAATGAGACCTGCTACGACTGACAGTGCTGGTCATAGTGGGTCTCTTTCCAAAGGGGGCGAGCTGTCGATGTTTATTGACAGCTCGCCCTGTTTGGAAGGCTGGGCGGGGGGGGGTTGGCAGCCCAAATGGAGGCTTTCTCATGGGAACACCTGCCATTTGGGGGAGGCCCCACTGACATCACTAGTGATTTCAGTGGAGAGCTTCCGGCTCTGACAGAGCCAGATGCTCTCCAGGGCTTACGACAAGTGAGACCCTGCCCTAGGGTCTTGTCGTATGCCACGATGGTCGCGATGGTCAATGACCATTGCGACCATCACCCTAGCGGTCATTAGAGCTGTGGGTGTTAACCCACAGCTTAACAACCGAAACAGAGGCAGGCGGTTAGGATGCAAGCGGCTGCCCAGTTTCTGAGCGACCGCTTGCATCCTCTGACCGCCTCTGAATGAGGCCCTTAATCCTTGGCACTCAAGGCTGCATCACAGCCTGCTTACACATCAGCTCTAATGGACAACTGCCTTAGGCTATATACTGTATATCAGGCTCTAGACAACACTAAGTTGCCTATACAACATTGCTACTTCCAGTGTTAACTTACTGTTGCAGCGATCCAGGTTCTAAGCTCCGTTCCTTCTAGGGACCTAATTCTTGGGACTCAAGGCTGCATCACAGTCTGTTTACACATCAGCTCTAATGCCACATCTAGGATCTCAAAGTCACATCTCGGCCCTCTAGGCCACATCTCACAGCCTGTATCTGGCCCTCCAAGCTGTATCGTGGCCCTCTAGGCTGCACCTTGCTGTCCAAGTACTCTTATCAAAGTCTACACCAGCCTCGTGAACATCCACTTGCCTCTAGGACAGCCAAAGTCTAAAGATTCTTGCACTGTGATTCCTATGAGACCGTAACATTATAGCGAGCCCAAAAATACAGTCACGGCTGACATGGATCTAAGAATGAATCCTGCGCAGGTTCTAGCCACACAAATCCAAGCTCTTACCCAGAAGTTTCAGAAACTTTCTTTACGTGTTGAGGAGGTTTGCTCCTCATCTACCAAGCCTTTGTAAAGGAGCCTGTTTTCCAGGAGTTTGCAAGTATTTCCTTAATTTTAGGGAGAGTTGAAAGATGTACTTCAGACTACAACCTCTTTCTTCTGGTACTGAAGCCCAGCATGAAGGGGTAGTCATCTTCTTGCTTCAAAGTGATCCTTTGACCTCGGTTTTCGGGTTGCTTTGACTCATTCTGCCCTGCTATCAGTTCTAACAATTCTTAAAACCTTTAGGGCTCCTTCATGATGGCCCTGATAAAGCAGCTTTGGTCAAGGAAATCTGCGATCCCTAAAGCAAGGGTGGAAAGCAGCAGA
The DNA here is from genome assembly GCA_031769625.1 of Taudactylus pleione. Lineage (NCBI taxonomy): Eukaryota > Metazoa > Chordata > Amphibia > Anura > Myobatrachidae > Taudactylus > Taudactylus pleione. The sequence goes on along the minus strand of JAUIMM010002305.1, from coordinate 63,457 downwards.
GGACTATTGTACAAAGTTCCGTAAATGGGTAGTAGATAGCGGATGGAATGATCTGGTCTTATGCAGCCAAATTCATCTCAGACTGTCAGAACAAATAAAAGATAACTTGGTCCAACATCCAGTGGCATAGACCCTGGACAATCTTATGCATTTCACTATCTGTATTGATCGCCACATCAGGGAATGTAGACCCAAAAAGAGTAAACTCTGCAGATAGGGCATTTCCATTTGTCCACAGATGAGAACTACTTCTAGGCCTTGTACACGTTTCTCACAAAAATTCCATCTTAATAACTGCTCGTATTCAGGTGTTTAGAAAGGAAATTGTTATAACCGCCTTCGTGAATAGAGGAGCGGCTGGAAATTTCATGTACTTTTCCTTCTTTGAGACTCTTTGAATTCCATCCAAAATCCTTATTCCTCAGATTTCCATTTGTGGGCTTGATGGTAGCCCACTATCCGATGATACTATAAGGCTCCTAACCCCATCTATTCAACTCACTGTGGGAGCACTACATACCAAATCCATCACCTTTTACCGGCTGCATTGCACCTTGGCTCCAATTGTCCTTGGACTGCCATGGCTCAGGAACCATAATCCAGTTCTAGATTGGACCACAGGTGAAATCCTTCAATGGAGTTCAGACTGTATGACTAGGTGTTCGCTTCCAGTCCGGGCAGTACAAACTTCTCCACCAATTGCTTCCTCAGAATTACCTGCCCCTAATCATGATTTTATAGATGTCTTCTCCAAGATAAAGGCTGATTGTTAAGATTTGCGGTTAGCAAAATCATCTTGGTGGTAGTTCCCAGTCATAGTTGTTACTGGGATAATGCATCATGTCCTGTCCTTGTTCTGGCTTTTTGCAGGTAGCTGGAAATCCTGTCTTGTCTGTGTTTAGATAATTGCCTATCATTCATGTCTGTGTGTTTTGTATCATGTGCTACACTAATTACTAGCTGTCTGTGTGCAGAGTTCATGTGGACACATGCCTTTGATAAGGAAGTGCTCTCTCCAGTAATTGGTTCTGATTGGATCCTGCTTCCTTTAAGTTTCAGCCAGCCTTGCACTCCATGCTGGTTATACTGTCTGACAACCAGTGTATGCATGTCTCTCTGAAGTCTGAACTTTTGCCGGTCTCCCCAAGTTCCACTGTTCCAGTGTCCTGCACCTATCTGTCTATTTAGTATTAGCCTATGAAATTTACCCTGCTGCTGCCTGGGACACTTTCATTCCAGAGTCCAGCCAAGCCGTTTCAGTCTGCTTCCTGCCTGTGTTCCTGTCATGCCAGAGTTCACATGTCTGCCATATTGCTCCAGATACATCATAGCATGTATCTCATCTCGGCTGTCATAGCTGCACCACGACCGCATGGCCACATCATAGCCTGCATCTCAACTCAGCTTTCATAGCCACACCAAGTAGCTCCTTTGCTTCCACCATTCTCCATACAGCTTCCCAGCCACACCAAGTAGCTCCCGTGCTACCACCATTCTCCATACGGCTTCCCAGCCGCATCAAGTAGCTCCCGTGCTACCACCATTCTTCATATGGCTACCCAGCTATACCACTGTCCCTGGACATTCCTGAGATCCATTATCTGTCACTGCTGGTGTATCCTGTCCATTACGCCTGTTTCAATACCAATACCTGCTGCTTCACTCCAGTTAGCCAGTTGTGGAAGGACTGCCACATCACTGTCCTGTCTTGTCCTAGTCAGCAGTTCTGCAGTCTCTCATCAGTTGTATAAGCCTCCACTGCTGGAGGCATAAATCCAGACAGCCACCTAAGTACCGGTGTGTAAATAATTCACTAAGGGAACAACGGGTGGCTGTTATTGGTGGAAGATCCTCTCACTGGCTCTAGAGGTCTCACACAACCATGCGTGAACCGTAACACTGATACTATTCTCCCTCATAGGCCTTATGATTGTGCCATTGATGTAATACAAGGTGCTAAATTACCTAAGGGCAGACTGAATGCTCTTTCTATTCCTGTGAATAAAGCTATGGAAGAAAACACGCAAGACGATTTAGCTAAAGGATTTATACATCCTTCGAAATTAACTGTTGGGACAGGTTTCTTCTTTGTCAAAATGAAAGTTGGGTCGCTTCGATATTGTATTGATTATCAGGGTCTCAACAAGGTTACGGCCAAGAATTCTTATCGTCTGCCACGGATTTCAGTTCTCTTTGACTAACTACGGTAAGCAACCATTTTCTACAAAATTGACCTCCGAGGAGCATATAATCTTATTTGTATCAGAAGAGGTGACTATGATTATTTGGTTATGCCATTTGGACTCGCCAATGCCCTGGATGTCTTCCAAGAGCTAATCAATGATGTGCCCCACAAGTTTCTTGGCATATTTACTATAGTTTACCTGGATAACATACTGCTCTGTTCCCAGTCACTAGATCAACACCTTTATTGTCACGACCAGGGTTTCTCCACATGGTGGTTGATGGGTAATACCTGTGAGTTCACTGTGGCGGGTGGTGTCTGGCGGTGGTGCTGGTGCTTGGCAAGGGGCATTGGCTGCTCATGGTTCTGTGTGTTCACATTGTCACTCTGGCTGGTGAGGCCTGGCGATGCTTCCATTCCACTCAGCATGGGCGCTACCATCTTGCCTCTGGCCATGTGATTCAGTTGTCCAATCCTGGTGGGTCATGTGCTCTCTCCAACCAGTCATGGCATGGCACTTAATATTTATGAAGGTCCAGAGCCTTCCTTCTTTGCCAGTGCAATAAGTTTCTCATCAGCAACTGAGAGATAGTTCCTGAGCTCGTTACCTGCATCCTTGGAAATGCTACCTAGCCTGTTACCCTGCCTGCTCCAACCACTGGACTTTCCCTGCACCCTCCATTTACCTTCCCCCTGCCTGAGTACCTGAGTCTGCTGTCATCCTGCTCCTTGCCTCCACTTCCACACTGCTGTACTCACTTCAGCCTGCAAATTAACTTATGCCTGCAAATTCACTTCAGCCTGCAATTCATTTCAGCCTCACCACACCTGCATACTGGACTGTTCCTTCCTGTCACTATCTGGACATTCTCCCATTTGCTTCACTACAGTTCTCAAGTGCACTTCAGAGCTATACCTGGACTATTTATTTTGCCATATCCATATCTACTAAGTCACTCATTAAAAGTTCCACATTTTCATTTAAATCTGCTTCTGTGTCTGCTCCTGTCACCACCCTGGGTCCACAACAAAACCAGAAGCTCACAGTTATGCACTGGCCCCATGGATCCGGCCACGGACCAGGAGTCAGGAGTGGATTTATTCGGGTGTATTGCTGGCAATTTAGAAAACCTGGAAGCTATGCAGCACCAAATGGCTCAGTTTCTTCAGGAGATGTCTAAAAGACAAGATCATCTGCAAACCTCGTTATCCACCCCTGGGGTATTAGTAAATACACTTATTCTTGTGCCTGGTAATACAGGGAACAAGGTATCTCCCTGTTTACATCTTCCTATACCAAGTAAATTTGATGGCGATCCTAAGCTCTGTCATGGCTTCCTGAATCAGTGTGATATACACTTCACTCTACAGCCTGATAACTTTCCCACTGCAAGAACTAAAGTGGCATACATTGTTTCTTTGTTGTCCGGCTCGGCTTTGGATTGGGCGTCCCCACTCTGGGAGCATTCAGATAAACTGCTGGATAACTATGCAGGCTTTGTGTCATCATTCAGGAGGATTTTCTATGAACCTGGACGTACTGTGTCAGCATCGTCCAGCATCATGACCCTGAGACATGGAATCCATCCTGTCAGCCAATATGCCATACAGTTTAAAATTTTGGCATTAGAGCTCAAGTGGAATGAGGAAGCCTTTACCTCAGCCTTTTGGCATGGACTTTCAGACCAACTAAAGGATGACTTGGTCACCCGTGAGTTCCCTCTAATTTAAATGACATGATCTCACTCTGTAACAAGATTGACCTGCGCTTCAGGGAACGTCAGGCTCAAAAGCACAGAACTGACTAGCAAAGGTCATTTACTCCTCCCTACCTACCTGTCCCCCTCCCTTCCCCTATGGAAGAAGAGCCTATGCAGGTGAACCAAACCCATCTCTCTAAAGAGGAATGTCAGAGAAGCATACTAAAAAATCTCTGCCAATGCTGTGGAGATTCGGGTCACCTGGTGGCCTCTTTTTCCCATAAATCGGGAAATGCCCATTCCTAGCTGACCATGGGGACATCAAGTTAGAAGTTATGAGCCTGTCCCCAAATACTTAAGATTTCAATATTACCTTAGCTATAGATCTCATGCCTAAACCTGTCTTTGCTACTGCTCTACTACATTCTAGAGCAGCCAGAAATTTCTTGAATTCCAGCTGAGTTGATAAACTACAGATCCCTTGTTCATCTCTCCATCATGCAATTTCCCTGACCTCTGTAGATGAACGGCCTTTAGCTAATGGAATGGTCACCAAAGAAACTCAACCAGTATTAGTCCGTATTGGAGCCCTTCACTCTGAGTCTTTAAGGTTCTTTGTGATACCTGAGGCTTCTCAAGAAATCATTTTAGGATTACCCTGGTTACACCAGCATAATCCTAGGATAGACTGGTGTTCAATGCAAATTCTTTCTTGGGGGACTGACTGTCAGAAATCCTGTCTTCCAAAGATACGACCTGTAAGGAAAACAGTTTCATTAATATCTCCAGTTATTCCTAAGGAGTACCAGATGTTCACTGATGTTTTTTCCAAACAACAGGCGAATGTCTTACCTCCTCACTGAGTATCGGATTGTCCAATTGATCTGATGCCTGACAAGATGCCACCTCATGGTCGCACCAATCTTCTATCCTTGCCTGAGACTCAAGCTATGTCTGAATACATCCAGGACAACCTAGCGAAAGGATTTATTCAACCCTCCACCTCTCCTGCTGGAGCTTGGTTCTTTTTCGTCAGCAAGAAGGACGGTGGCTTAAGGCCTTGTATAGATTACCGGGGCCTTAATGATATAACAGTCAAGAATCGGTATCCACTTCCACTGATCACAGAGTTGTTTGACAGGGTTAATGGGCCATCATATTCTCAAAGTTAGATCTGAGAGGGGCCTATAATCTCATCCGTATTCACGCTGGTGATGAAAGGAAGACCGCCTTTAATACCAGAGATGGACATTTTGAATACCTTGTGATGCCCTTTGGGTTATGCTATGCCCCTGCTGTGTTTTAGGGCTTTGTTAATGACATTTTTCAGGACTTGTTATATGTCTCGGTTGTTGTCTATCTGGACGATATACTGATTTTTTTCATCTTCTGTAATGGAACATCATGAACATGTGAAGGAAGTATTAATCCTTCTGAGGAGGAATCACCTTTACTGCAAATTGGAGAAATGTGTCTTTGGTGTGCCCAGTGTGCCATTCCTTGGTTACGTCATCTCTGGCTACAGTCTAGAAATGGACCCCAAGAAGGTACAGGCGATTTTGGATTGGTCCCGACCTCAAACATTGAAAGCCATCCAGAGACTGCTTTGGTTCGCCAACTGCTATAGATGCTTTATCAAGGGAATTTCGTCATTATTGGCTCCCATTACAGCCCTGCCCCGCAAAGGCGCTAATTCTGCCCTATGGTCACCTGAAACAGAACAGCTTTCCAGCTCCTAAAACAAGCCTTTATTTCAGCTCCAGTCCTATGACAACAAGATCTGGATAGGCCTTTTCTTTTGGAAGTGAATGCATCATCAGAAGCTGTGGGAGCAGTCCTATCTCAGCATTATGAGGACAATTGAGTTCATCCCTATGGGTTTTTCTCCAAAAAGTTTTCTCCTGCCTAAAGAAATTATGCTATAGGTGAACAAGAACTCTTGGCAGTGAAATTGGCATTAAAAGAATGGAGATACCTGCTGGAAGGAGCAAAGTTTCTCTTAACTGTCTTCACTGACCATAGGACCCTCCTCTTCCTCAAGTATATCCAATGTGTGAGCCCTCATCTAGCCTGATGGGCAATATTTTTTGCTCAGTTCCAGTTCACTCTGACCTTCCCATGGGAATGCCTACTGTCTGGGGCCGGCCCCACTGACATCACTAGTGATGTCAGTGGGAGTGCTTTTGGCTCTGATAGAGACAAAAGCACTCCAGGGCTTGCGGCAGCGAGACCCTACCGCAAGGGTCTCATCTCAAGCCTGATGGTCATGATGGTCTTGACCATCGTGACCATCATTTTGGCTGCTCGCTATAGCTCTGGGTGGTTACCCACTGCTATGCGAGCAGCAGGAGGCCGCTCCAAAAAGGAGGAGGGATGGCCCTGATTCAGAGCGAGCGCTCTGTCAGAGTGTCCGGCTCTGAATCAGGGCCACTGTACAGAAATTTCCTTCTATTTGGTCTCAGGTATGTGCTGATTTGGAGAAAGCATCCACCCGCTACAAACATCAGGCACATAAAAGGTGTAGGAAGGTGCCCCGCATGCAAGTTGGAGAACAAGTCTGGTTGTCCTCCCGGAACCTACGGCTTAGAGTACCTTCAATGAAGTTTGCCCCACATTTCATTGTGCCCTTCTCCATCATAGAGATCATCAACCCAGTGGTTTATCGCCTTCAGTTGCCTCCTTATCTGAAAGTACCTAACTCTTTTCATATTTCCCTATTTAAACCCCTGGTACTGAACAAGTTCCACAGAGTCCTTCCTGTTTCCCCTCGATCCAGACTGAAAGGGGTGTGGAGTTTGATGTTTCCCAGGTGGTGGATTCTCAGCTTTGCAGAGGACGTTTGCAGTACCTGTTAGACTGGAGGGGTTACAGCCTTGAAGAGCGCTGTTGGACCGATGCTTGAGACATCCATGCTCTCGCACTCATCAAGAAGTTCCATGCTGTACATCCGGAGAAGCCTGGTGAGTGTCCTGCGGCCACCCATAAGGGGGAGGGAACTGTCACAACCAGGGTTTCTCGGCATGGTGGTCGGCGGTATTTACTATAGTTTACCTGGATAACATACTGCTCTATTCCCAGTCACTGGATCAACACCATTATTGTCACGACCAGGGTTTCTCGGCATGGTGATCGATGGGTAATACCTGTGAGGTCACTGTGGCGGGTGGTGTCTGGCGGTGGTGGTGGTGCTTGGCAAAGGGTCATTGGCTGCTCATGGTTCTGTGTGGGCACATTGTCACTCTGGCTGGTGAGGCCTGGCGATGCTTCCATTCCACTCGGCATGGGCGCTGCCATCTTGCCTCTGGCCATGTGATTCAGTTGTCCAATCCTGGTGGGTCAAGTGCTCTCTCCAACCAGTCATGGCATGGCACTTAATATTTATGAAGGTCCAGAGCCTTCCTTCTTTGCCAGTGCAATAAGTTTCTCATCAGCAACTGAGTGATAGTTCATGAGCTCGTTACCTGCATCCTTGGAAATGCTACCTAGCCTGTTACCCTGCCTGCTCCAACCACTGGACTTTCCCTGCACTCTCCATTTACCTTCCCCCTGCCTGAGTACCTGAGTCTGCTGTCATCCTGCACCTTGCCTCCACTTCCACACTGCTGGACTCACTTCAGCCTGCAAATTAACTTATGCCTGCAAATTCACTTCAGCCTGCAATTCATTTCAGCCTCACCACACCTGTATACTGGACTGTTCCTTCCTGTCACTATCTGGACATTCTCCCATTTGCTTCACTACAGTTCTCAAGTGCACTTCAGAGCTATACCTGGACTATTTATTTTGCCATATCCATATCTACTAAGTCACTCATTAAAAGTTCCACATTTTCATTTAAATCTGCTTCTGTGTCTGCTCCTGTCACCACCCCGGGTCCACAACAAAACCAGAACCTCACAGTTATGCACTGGCCCCATGGATCCGGCCACGGACCAGGAGTCAGGAGTGGATTTATTCTGGTGTATTTGCTGGCAATTTTGAAAACCTGGAAGCTATGCAGCACCAAATGGCTCAGTTTCTTCAGGAGATGTCTAAAAGGCAAGATCATCTGCAAACCTCGTTATCCACCCCTGGCGTATTAGTAAATACACTTATTCTTGTGCCTGGTAATACAGGGAACAGGGTATCTCCCTGTTTACATCTTCCTATACCAAGTAAATTTGATGGCGATCCTAAGCTCAGTCATTGCTTCCTGAATCAGTGTGATATACACTTCACTCTACAGCCTGATAACTTTCCCACTGCAAGAACTAAAGTGGCATACATTGTTTCTTTGTTGTCCGGCTCGGCTTTGGATTGGGCCTCCCCACTCTGGGAGCATTCAGATACACTGCTGGATAACTATGCAGGCTTTGTGTCATCATTCAGGAGGATTTTCAATGAGCATGGACGTACTGTGTCAGCATCATGACCCTGAGACATGGAATCCGTCCTGTCAGCCAATATGCCATACAGTTTAAAATTTTGGCATTAGAGCTCAAGTGGAATGAGGAAGCCTTTACCTCAGCCTTTTGGCATGGACTTTCAGACCAACTAAAGGATGACTTGGTCACCCTTGAGTTCCCTCTAATTTAAATGACATGATCTCACTCTGTAACAAGATTGACCTGCGCTTCAGGGAACGTCAGGCTAAAAAGCACAGAACTGACTAGCAAAGGTCATTTACTCCTCCCTACCTACCTGTCGCCCCCCCTTCCCCTATGGAAGAAGGGCCTATGCAGGTGAACCAAACCCATCTCTCTAAAGAGGAATGTCAGAGAAGCATACTAAAAAATCTCTGCCAATGCTGTGGAGATTCGGGTCACCTGGTGGCCTCCTGTTCCCATAAATCGGGAAATGCCCATTCCTAGCTGACCATGTGGACATCAAGTTAGAAGTTATGAGCCTGTCCCCAAATACTTAAGATTTCAATATTACCTTAGCTATAGATCTCATGCCTAAACCTGTCTTTGCTACTGCTCTACTACATTCTAGAGCAGCCGGAAATTTCATGAATTCCAGCTGAGTTGATAAACTACAGATCCCTTGTTCATCTCTCCATCATGCAATTTCCCTGACCTCTGTAGATGAACGGCCTTTAGCTAATGGAATGGTCACCAAAGAAACTCAACCAGTATTAGTCCGTATTGGAGCCCTTCACTCTGAGTCTTTAAGGTTCTTTGTGATACCTGAGGCTTCTCAAGAAATCATTTTAGGATTACCCTGGTTACGCCAGCATAATCCCAGGATAGACTGGTGTTCAATGCAAATTCTTTCTTGGGGGACTGACTGTCAGAAATCCTGTCTTCCAAAGATACGACCTGTAAGGAAAACAGTTTCATTAAAATCTCCAGTTATTCCTAAGGAGTGCCAGATGTTCACTGATGTTTTTTCCAAACAACAGGCGAATGTCTTACCTCCTCACTGAGTATCGGATTGTCCAATTGATCTGATGCCTGACAAGATGCCACCTCATGGTCGCACCAATCTTCTATCCTTGCCTGAGACTCAAGCTATGTCTGAATACATCCAGGACAACCTAGCGAAAGGATTTATTCAACCCTCCACCTCTCCTGCTGGAGCTTGGTTCTTTTTCGTCAGCAAGAAGGACGGTGGCTTAAGGCCTTGTATAGATTACCGGGGCCTTAATGATATAACAGTCAAGAATCGGTATCCACTTCCACTGATCACAGAGTTGTTTGACAGGGTTAATGGGCCATCATATTCTCAAAGTTAGATCTGAGAGGGGCCTATAATCTCATCCGTATTCACGCTGGTGATGAAAGGAAGACCGCCTTTAATACCAGAGATGGACATTTTGAATACCTTGTGATGCCCTTTGGGTTATGCTATGCCCCTGCTGTGTTTAAGGGCTTTGTTAATGAAATTTTTCTGGACTTGTTATATGTCTCGGTTGTTGTCTATCTGGACGATATACTGATTTTTTTCATCTTCTGTAATGGAACATCATGAACATGTGAAGGAAGTATTAATCCTTCTGAGGAGGAATCACCTTTACTGCAGATTGGAGAAATGTGTCTTTGGTGTGCCCAGTGTGCAATTCCTTGGTTACGTCATCTCTGGCTACAGTCTAGAAATGGACCCCAAGAAGGTACAGGCGATTTTGGATTGGTCCCGACCTCAAACATTGAAAGCCATCCAGAGACTGCTTTGGTTCGCCAACTGCTATAGATGCTTTATCAAGGGAATTTCGTCATTATTGGCTTCCATTACAGCCCTGACCTGCAAAGGCGCTAATTCTGCCCTATGGTCACCTGAAACAGAAACAGCTTTCCAGCTCCTAAAACAAGCCTTTATTTCAGCTCCAGTCCTATGACAACCAGATCTGGATAGGCCTTTTCTTTTGGAAGTGAATGCATCATCAGAAGCTGTGGGAGCAGTCCTATCTCAGCATTTGGAAGACAATTGAGTTCATCCCTATGGGTTTTTCTCCAAAAAGTTTTCTCCTGCCTAAAGAAATTATGCTATAGGTGAACAAGAACTCTTGGCAGTGAAATTGGCATTATACGAATGGAGATACCTGCTGGAAGGAGCAAAGTTTCTCTTCACTGTCTTCACTGACCATAGGACCCTCCTCTTCCTCAAGTATATCCAGTGTGTGAGCCCTCGTCTAGCCTGATGGGCAATATTTTTTGCTCAGTTCCAGTTCACTCTGACCTTCCCATGGGAACGCCTACTGTCTGGGGCCGGCCCCACTGACATCACTAGTGATGTCAGTGGGAGTGCTTTTGGCTCTGATAGAGACAAAAGCACTCCAGGGCTTGCGGCAGTGAGACCCTACCGCAAGGGTCTCGTCACAAGCCTGATGGTCGCGATGGTCTTGACCATCGTGACCATCATTTTGGCTGCTCGCTATAGCGGTGGGTGGTTACCCACAGCTATGCGAGCAGCCAGGAGGCCGCTCTAAAAAGGAGGAGGGACGGCCCTGATTCAGAGCGAGCGCTCTGTCAGAGTGTCTGGCTCTGAATCAGGGCCACTGTACAGAAATTTCCTTCTATTTGGTCTCAGGTATGTGCTGATTTGGAGAAAGCATCCACCCGCTACAAACATCAGGCACATAAAAGGCGTAGGAAGGTGCCCCGCATGCAAGTTGGAGAACAAGTCTGGTTGTCCTCCCGGAACCTACGGCTTAGAGTACCTTCAATGAAGTTTGCCCCACATTTCATTGTGCCCTTCTCCATCATAGAGATCATCAACCCAGTGGTTTATCGCCTTCAGTTGCCTCCTTATCTGAAAGTACCCAACTCTTTTCATATTTCCCTATTTAAACCCCTGGTACTGAACAAGTTCCACAGAGTCCTTCCTGTTTCCCCTCGTATCCAGACTGAAAGGGGTGTGGAGTTTGATGTTTCCCAGGTGGTGGATTCTCAGCTTTGCTGAGGACGTTTGCAGTACCAGTTAGACTGGAGGGGTTACAGCCTTGAAGAGCGCTGTTGGACCGATGCCTGAGACATCCATGCTCTCGCACTCATCAAGAAGTTCCATGCTGTACATCCGGAGAAGCCTGGTGAGTGTCCTGAGGCCACCCATAAGGGGGAGGGAACTGTCACAACCAGGGTTTCTCGGCATGGTGGTTGACAGGTAATTCCTGTGAGGTTACTGTGGCGGGGGGTGTCTGGCGGTGGTGCTGGTGCGTGGCGAGGGGCATTGACCACGCTTGTTTCTGTGCAGGCACATTGTCATTCTGGCTGGTGAAGCCTGGCGGTGCTTCCGTTCCGCTCGGCATGGGCGCCGCCATCTTGCCTCCGGCCATGTGATTCAGTTGTCCAATCCTGGTGGGTTATTTGCTCTCTCCAGCCAGTCACGGTGCGGCACTTGATATTTAAGAAGGTACAGACCCTTCCTTTTTTGCCAGTGCAACGTGTTTCTCAGCAGCAACTGAAAGTTCCTGAGCTCGTTACCTGCCTTCTTGGAAAAGCTACCTAGCCTGTTACCCTGCCTGCTCCAACCATTGGCCTTTCCCTGCACCCTCCATTTACCTTTCCCCTGTCTGAGTACCGAAGTCTGCTGTCACCCTGCACTTTGCCTCCACTTCCACCAGGCTGGACTCACTTCAGCCTACAAATTAACTTCTGCCTGCAAATTCACTACAGTCTGCAATTCATTTCAGCCTCACCACAACTGCATACTGTACTTTTCCTGCCTGTCACTATCTGGACATTCTCCCATTTGCTTCACTACAGTTCTCAAGTGCACTTCAGTGCTATACCTAGACTATTTTTTTTGCCATATATTTGTCTACTAAGTCACTCATTAAAAGTCCACATTTTAATTTAAATCTGCTTCTGTGTCTGCTACTGTCACCACCCCGGGTCCACAACAAAACCAGAACCTCACAATTATCATGTCAGACTGGTACTACAGAAAATTTGTGAGAACCATCCGTACGTGAAACATGAGAAATGCTAAATCGAGGTTAAGGAGGTCTCCTTCCTAGGTTATGTCATCTCCTCTCATGGATTTTTCATGCATCCCGGCAAGATGAAAGCAGTTCTGGATTGGGTTCAACCCCTTACTTTAAAAGCTGTCCAACACTTCCTCAGATTCACAAATTGTTATCGGAGATTCATCAAGTCCTTCTCCACTATCATGGTGCCAATAATGGAGTTAACAAAGAAAGAAGCTGATATGGCTAATTGGTCCAAACAAGCTATTCAGGCTTTTGACAACCTTAAGACTGCTTTCACCCTTGCTCCTGTCCTTCATCACATGAATTCTGAGCTTCCATTTGTTGTGGAAGTAGTATCTTCTAAGGTTGGAGTTGGGGCCAAATTGTCTCAGAAGGATCCCCACGACAACAAATTATATTCCTGTACCTTCTTTTCTCAAAAATGTGCATGTGCTGAGAAGATCTACGATGTGGGCAATTAAGAGTTACTCGCCATAAAATGGGCATTTGAGGATTAGAGACACTGGCTGGAGTGGGCCACACATCAGATCACTATCCTGACCAACCATAAGAATTTATCTTACATCGAGACAGCAAAAAGATTAAACTCCTGGTAGGATCATTGGGCATTATTTTTTACACTCTTCAATTATATGATTTCCTTTCGGCCCAGATATAAGAACATTAAAGCTGATGCTCTCTCTCAAAACTTTCTTCATATCCATCAAGTCACTGCCTCTGACTAGCCCATTATTCCTAGTTCTTGGATTCATGTGGCTCTAACCCACAATTTGGCTTAAAACCTTCAGTCGCTTCAGTCTGAATCTCTACCTGGAAAACCTCCAGGAAATTTAATTGTTCCTGAAAGACTGAGAGAGTCAGTTCTGGCAGATTTTCATTCCAACAAACAGCAGGTCACCTGGGTATGACATCTGCACCAGGAACAAGACTCCTTGGGTTGATCCCACTGGCCTACTACTACCGCTCTCTGTACCTTCTAAACATCGGACCCATATTGCTATGGATTTTGTGGTGGGCCTTCCTTCTTCCTCACAATGTACCATCATGTGGACTGTGGTGGATCGCTTTAGTAAAATGGCACATTTTATTCCTTTAACCAAATTCTCTACTGCTAAGTACCTGTCCACTCTATTCATCCAACATGTCTTATGGCTCCATTGGTTACCACTGGACATTGTTTCGGACTGAGGGACATAGTTCATTGCTCATTTCTGGAAGGTCTTCTTTTCATCCTTGGTCATCATTCTTAGCTTATCTTCTGGCTACCATCCCCAATCCAATGAGCAGATGTAGCAGTTTGATCAGTCTCTGGAACAATAACTTCAATGTTATGTTTCCAAGTGCCACAATGACTGGGTCATCCATTTGCCTTTGACTGAATTTACATTTAATAATTCATGTCACTCTTCTTCCTCAGTCTTCTGCATCACCGGATTACATCCCAGAGCAAACTCCTTTGAACCCTATGTCAGGAGTTCTTCATCTCCATATTTGGTGTCCTGACTCCACTCTATAGTATATAGAACATGCAGTGCCTCCTCAAAGCTTAAATGCGTTCCAAGACACTGGCAGATAAATGCCGGAAACCAAGTAAGTTCAAAGTTGGGAATTTGGTCTGGTTATCTGCAAAGATCATCAGACTCCATTAGCCTTCTCAGAAACTTGATCCTAGATATATCGGACCATTCCAGATCTTGGCTCAAATTAATCCTGTCACCTTTCGGCTTAAACTGCCCAACACACTGACAACTAATAACACCTTCCAGTGTTCCTTGCTTAAGCCGATAATCTTTCTTTTAAGTTTACATCTAAACATCCTGGAAGACCTTCTCCTGTGCTCATTCAAGGTCATCAAAAGTTTGAGATGGAGAAGATTTTGGATTCCAAGTTTACATGAGGACAGCTATGCTTCCTTGTTTACTGGAAGAGGTATGGACCAGAGGAGCGTTCTTGGGTATCTGAGAAGTCATTATATGCTCCAAAACTAAAATAGATATTTTTCAAGGACTTCCCTGACAAACCTGGTTCTAGGAGTTCCTTAACCCCTCATCAAGGTAAGGAGGGTACTGTCACAAGTTGCCAGTGCACCATGCTACATACTGATGTTCTGTTTGTCTCTCCTCCTCCACGTGCCAGACTTCTGCTCCTGTGCAATGTACACGCCAATGACACCTGTTTCTAGGATATTGGGATGCGGTTCATTCTCAGTCAGACAGACTCTCATTGACTGCTGCGCCCACTGCTGGAGCCAGGCTAGAGCTCACTCAAGCTCCATCTTCTGGCTCCTGCAGTGGGTAATGGCAGAGACATCATGACATCTCTCCCATAATGCAGAGCGGGCCATCCCGGGAGGACACAGGTGCTGATGGCTGCAGCGGGAACTGGAGCAGGGATTCAGGTAAGTGTTTTTTTTTTTTTATGTGTGTGTATGCTGGAGGAAAGGCACCACTACTGGTTACTGTGGGCACTGCATTGGGGGGTACAACTACTGGGGACTACTACTAAGGAGGGCAATACTTCTGGTGGTACTGCTTTGGGGGGGCTACTACTGGGGGGGACTACTAGTGGGGGCACTGCATTGGGGGAGACCACTACTGGGGACTACTACTGTGGGCACTGCATTGGGGGGAGCACTACTGGGGGTGACTACTATTGGGGGCACTGCATCGAGGGGGACTACTACTGGGGGAACTATATTAAGGGCACTGTATAGGGGGGACAACTACTGGGGGCACTGTATAATGGGCACTACTGGGAGTCTTCATAAGGGGGAACACTTCTGCGGCATTGTATAAGAGGCACTGCATATGGGGGATCACTGCTGGGGGCCTGCATATGGGGGATCACTACCCACATAGATACACATGTGATGTCATTGCGTTGCAGCAGGGGGACTGCATAAGGGGTAATACTACAGGGGGCACTGTATAAGGGGCATTGCATATGGGGGATCACTACTGGGGGCACTGTATAAAGGGCACTGCATTAAGGTGCATATGGAAATAAATGTTCCTGGTAACAAGAAATGGTTGTGTGTCATGTTGACATGCCCCATTTTTGGGAGGCCATGACCCTTGTGACAACACCTATTTTTTGCCACACAAACGCCTATGGCGCGTGAACATAGAGGGGGGCTCCATTTTTCAATTTGCCCTGGGCTCCAAATACCCTAGTTGCACCACTGCCCTCCTTTCCTGCATACTTCTACTAATCCTCCCTACCCTGCACCCTAACCCTCCCGGTAAGTGCCTAACCCTAACCACCCCCGGTGGTGCCTGAACCTACCCATTCCTGCCCAGAGCCTAATCCTAACCTTACCCCTCCTGTAGTCTAATGCTAACTTCCCCCAGGGCGCCTAAACCTAAGTTACCCCCCTGGGGCTGATACTTACCTTACCCTGGTATCCTTACAATTGGGATGCCATCTGCCAGGATCCTGACATCAGCATCCTGAGTCATGTTGGGATTTCTGATACTGGGGTTCCGGCATACAGCATCCCGATTGTCAGGATCCTAACCGCATCCCCATTAATCATATTGCATTAATATTATACCCTCACTCTCAAACCCACAAACTTATTTTCCCTCAAGCTTAATTAAGCTCAATGTTGCCTTAAACCACTCAGAAATAGAGATACATTAGGGAAAAAAATATTGTGCTATGAAAACCATAGCCCGCCTTTATGTATAGTGGCCCCTTGTGTACGTTTCTTTTTTCATTTCATTTTTTTATGTAATATTCCTTTGAAACACAACATTGTTCTATTTTTATGGCTCCATGATAAAACAGTAGCTAGGAATGAATAATAAAGCTCTCACTACTGTATCTCCTCAGTTATATAAGTCTTTCATTTTCCACTGCACCTTTATACAGCGGCCAGTGCTGAGTTGGAAAGAGTGGAAAACCCTCAGGAATGCACCTAAGATTCTGTTATGCAGCAAATGATCTTTTGCTTATTCTACTTCTGTTGCTGATCCTGTATGTGACACTCTGTATGTGACACTCTGTATGTGACACTCTGTATGTGACACTCTGTAGAGTAAATGATTCTACAGTTAAATATAAATATTCTCGGGAAGAAGATATTATTATTTTTGGTATTGAAGTAATATTCACAAAAATATCTAAGAGGAGCTATAGAGAAAATATATTCTACAGTGTAATCTGCATAATGTAAGTACAGAGAATGTAATGGGACATCTCACAAACACACACAGATCATTTATCACAACATCTGGAGTGTTGTTAAATAAAATGACCGTCTACTGTATATCATATTATATTGTTACATTAAGCAGAATGCTGCAAAAGGTCCCTTTTCATTTTTATTTTTGCAGTGATTAGAGTCACTCTCCTATTAGTAGTGCAGTGATTAGTGTCACTCTCCTATTAGTAGTGCAGTGATTTGTGTCGCTCTCCTATTTAGTAGCGCAGTGACTTGTGTCACTCTCCTATTAGTAGCGCAGTGATTTGTGTTGCTCTCCTATTAGTAGCGCAGTGATTTGTGTCGCTCTCCTATTTAGTAGCGCAGTGATTTGTGTCGCTCTCCTATTTAGTAGTGCAGTGATTTGTGTCGCTCTCGTATTAGTAGCGTAGTGATTTCTGTCACTCTCCTATTAGTAGCGCAGTGATTTGTGTCACTCTCCTATTTAGTAGCACAGTGATTTGTGTCACTCTCCTATTTAGTAGCGCAGTGATTTGTGTCGCTCTCCTATTAGTAGCGCAGTGAATTGTGTCACTCTCCTATTTAGTAGCGCAGTGATTTGCGTCGCTCTCCTATTTAGTAGCGCAGTGATTTGTGTCACTCTCCTATTAAGTAGCGCAGTGATTTGTGTCACTCTCCTATTTAGTAGTGCAGTGATTTGTGTCACTCTCCTATTTAGTAGCGCAGTGATTTGTGTCGCTCTCCTATTTAGTAGCGCAGTGATTTGTGTCGCTCTCCTATTTAGTAGCGCAGTGATTTGTGTCGCTCTCAAATTTAGTAGCGCAGTAATTTGTGTCACTCTCCTATTTAGTAGCGCAGTGATTTGTGTTGCTCTCCTATTTAGTAGTGCAGTGATTTGTGTCACTCTTCTATTTAGTAGCGCAGTGATTTGTGTCGCTCTCCTATTTAGTAGCGCAGTGATTTTTGTCGCTCTCCTATTTAGTAGTGCAGTAATTTGTGTCGCTCTCCTATTTAGTAGCGCAGTGATTTGTGTCGCTCTCCTATTTAGTAGCGCAGTGATTTGTGTCACTCTCCTATTTAAAATATCTCCGGGGAGATATAGAGAAAATATATTGTACAGTGTAATCTCCATAATGTAAGTACAGAGAATGTAATGGGACATCTCACAAACAAACACAGATCATTTACCACAACGACAAGAGCGTTGCTAAATAAAATGACCGTCTACTGTATATCATATTATATTGTTACATTTAGCAGAAAGTTGCAAAAGGTCCCTTTTCATTTTTATTTTTGCAGTAATTTGTGTCGCTCTCCTATTTACTAGCACAGTGATTTTTGTCGCTCTCCTATTAGTAGTGCAGTGATTTGTGTCACTCTCCTATTTAGTAGCGCAATTATATGTGTCACTATCCTATTTAGTAGCGCAGTGATTTGTTTCACTCTCCTATTTAGAAGCGCAGTGATTTGCGTCACTCTCTTATATAGTAGCGCTGTGATTTGTGTCGCTCTCCTATTTAGTAGCGCAGGGATTTGCGACTCTCTTCTATGTAGTAGCCCAGTGATTTGTGTCGCTATCCTATTTAGTAGCGCAGTGATTTGTGTCACTCTCCTATTTAGTAGCGCAGTGATTTGTGTCACTCTTCTATTTAGAAGCGCAGTGATTTGTGTCGCTCTCCTATTTAGTAGCGCAGTGATTTTTGTCGCTCTCCTATTTAGTAGTGCAGTAATTTGTGTCACTCTCCTATTTAAAATATCTCCGGGGAGATATAGAGAAAATATATTGTACAGTGTAATCTCCATAATGTAAGTACAGAGAATGTAATGGGACATCTCACAAACAAACACAGATCATTTACCACAACGTCAAGAGCGTTGCTAAATAAAATGACCGTCTACTGTATATCATATTATATTGTTACATTTAGCAGAATGTTGCAAAAGGTCCCTTTTCATTTTTATTTTTGCAGTAATTTGTGTTGCTCTCCTTTTTACTAGCGCAGTGATTTTTGTCGCTCTCCTATTTAGTAGCGCAGTGATTTGTGTCACTCTCCTATTTAGTAGCGCAGTGATATGTGTCACTATCCTATTTAGTAGCGCAGTGATTTGTTTCACTCTCCTATTTAGAAGCGCAGTGATTTGCGTAACTCTCTTATATAGTAGTGCTGTGATTTGTGTCGCTCTCCTATTTAGTAGCGCAGGGATTTGCGACTCTCTTCTATGTAGTAGCCCAGTGATTTGTGTCGCTATCCTATTTAGTAGCGCAGTGATTTGTGTCACTCTCCTATTTAGTAGCGCAGTGATTTGTGTCGCTCTCCTATTTAGTAGCGCAGTGATTTGTGTTGCTCTCCTATTTAGTAGCGCAGTGATTTGTGTCTCTCTCCGGTTTAGTATTGCAGTGATTTGTGTCACTCTCCTATTTAGTAGCGCAGTGATTTGTGTCCCTCTCCTATTTAGTAGCGCAGTGATTTGTGTCACTCTCCTATTAGTAGCGCAGTGATTTGCGTCGCTCTCCTATGTAGTAGCCCAGTGATTTGTATCGCTCTACTATGTAGTAGCGCAGTGATTTGTGTCGCTCTCCTATTTAGTAGCGCAGTGATTTATGTCACTCTCCTATTTAGTAGCGCAGTAATTTGTGTCGCACTCCTATTTAGTAGTGCAGTGATTTGTGTCACTCTCCTATTTAGTAGCACAGTGATTTGTGTCACTCTCCGGTTTAGTATTGCAGTGATTTGTGTCGCTCTCCTATTTAGAAGCGCAGTGATTTGTGTCGCTCCCCTATTAGTAGCGCAATGATTTGTGTCGCTCCCCTATTAGTAGTGCAGTGATTTGTGTCGCTCTCCTATTTAGTAGCGCAGTGATTTGTGTCGCTCTCCTATTTAGTAGCGCAGTGATTTGTGTCGCTCTCCTATTTAGTAGCGCAGTGATTTGTGTCACTCTCCGGTTTAGTATTGCAGTGATTTTTGTCACTCTCCTATTTAGTAGCGCAGTGATTTGTGTCCGTCTCCTATTTAGTAGCGCAGTGATTTGTGTCACTCTCCTATTTAGTAGTGCAGTGATTTGCATCGCTCTCCTATGTAGTAGCCCAGTGATTTGTATCGCTCTACTATGTAGTAGCGCAGTGATTTGTGTCACTCTCCTATTTAGTAGCGCAGTGATTTGTGTCACTCTCCTATTTAGTAGCGCAGTAATTTGTGTCACACTCCTATTTAGTAGCACAGTGATTTGTGTCACTCTCCTATTTAGTAGCACAGTGATTTGTGTCACTCTCCGGTTTAGTATTGCAGTGATTTGTGTCGCTCTCCTATTTAGAAGCGCAGTGATTTGTGTCGCTCCCCTATTAGTAGCGCAATGATTTGTGTCGCTCCCCTATTAGTAGCGCA
The DNA here is from genome assembly GCA_031769625.1 of Taudactylus pleione. Taxonomy (NCBI): domain Eukaryota; kingdom Metazoa; phylum Chordata; class Amphibia; order Anura; family Myobatrachidae; genus Taudactylus; species Taudactylus pleione. The sequence goes on along the minus strand of JAUIMM010002305.1, from coordinate 43,614 downwards.
GTGATTTGTGTCACTCTCCTATGTAGTAGCGTAGTGATTTGTGTTGCTCTCCTATTTAGTAGTGCAGTGATTTGTGTCTCTCTCCTATTAGTAGCGCAGTGATTTCTGTCACTCTACTATTAGTAGTGCAGTGATTTGTGTCACTCTCCTATTTAGTAGCACATTGATTTGTGTCGCTCTCCTATTTAGTAGCGCAGTGATTTGTGTCGCTCTCCTATTAGTAGCGCAGTGATTTCTGTCACTCTCCTATTAGTAGCGCAGTGATTTGTGTCACTCTGCTATTTAGTAGCGCAGTGATTTGTGTTGCTCTCCTATTTAGTAGCGCAGTGATTTGTGTCTCTCTCCGGTTTAGTATTGCAGTGATTTGTGTCACTCTCCTATTTAGTAGCGCAGTGATTTGTGTCCCTCTCCTATTTAGTAGCGCAGTGATTTGTGTCACTCTCCTATTAGTAGCGCAGTGATTTGCGTCGCTCTCCTATGTAGTAGCCCAGTGATTTGTATCGCTCTACTATGTAGTAGCGCAGTGATTTGTGTCGCTCTCCTATTTAGTAGCGCAGTGATTTATGTCACTCTCCTATTTAGTAGCGCAGTAATTTGTGTCGCACTCCTATTTAGTAGTGCAGTGATTTGTGTCACTCTCCTATTTAGTAGCACAGTGATTTGTGTCACTCTCCGGTTTAGTATTGCAGTGATTTGTGTCGCTCTCCTATTTAGAAGCGCAGTGATTTGTGTCGCTCCCCTATTAGTAGCGCAATGATTTGTGTCGCTCCCCTATTAGTAGCGCAGTGATTTGTGTCGCTCTCCTATTTAGTAGCGCAGTGATTTGTGTCGCTCTCCTATTTAGTAGCGCAGTGATTTGTGTCGCTCTCCTATTTAGTAGCGCAGTGATTTGTGTCACTCTCCGGTTTAGTATTGCAGTGATTTTTGTCACTCTCCTATTTAGTAGCGCAGTGATTTGTGTCCGTCTCCTATTTAGTAGCGCAGTGATTTGTGTCACTCTCCTATTTAGTAGCGCAGTGATTTGCATCGCTCTCCTATGTAGTAGCCCAGTGATTTTTATCGCTCTACTATGTAGTAGCGCAGTGATTTGTGTCACTCTCCTATTTAGTAGCGCAGTGATTTGTGTCACTCTCCTATTTAGTAGCGCAGTAATTTGTGTCACACTCCTATTTAGTAGCACAGTGATTTGTGTCACTCTCCTATTTAGTAGCACAGTGATTTGTGTCACTCTCCGGTTTAGTATTGCAGTGATTTGTGTCGCTCTCCTATTTAGAAGCGCAGTGATTTGTGTCGCTCCCCTATTAGTAGCGCAATGATTTGTGTCGCTCCCCTATTAGTAGCGCAGTGATTTGTGTCACTCTCCTATGTAGTAGCGTAGTGATTTGTGTTGCTCTCCTATTTAGTAGTGCAGTGATTTGTGTCTCTCTCCTATTAGTAGCGCAGTGATTTCTGTCACTCTACTATTAGTAGTGCAGTGATTTGTGTCACTCTCCTATTTAGTAGCACATTGATTTGTGTCGCTCTCCTATTTAGTAGCGCAGTGATTTGTGTCGCTCTCCTATTAGTAGCGCAGTGATTTCTGTCACTCTCCTATTAGTAGCGCAGTGATTTGTGTCACTCTGCTATTTAGTAGCACAGTGATTTGTGTCACTCTCCTATTTAGTAGCGCAGTGATTTGTGTTGCTCTCCTATTAGTAGCGCAGTAAATTGTGTCACTCTCCTATTTAGTAGCGCAGTGATTTGCGTCGCTCTCCTATTTAATAGCGCAGTGATTTGTGTCACTCTCCTATTTAGTAGCGCAGTGATTTGTGTCTTCTCCTATTTAGTAGCGCAGTGATTTGTGTCGCTCTCCTATTTGCAGCGCAGTGATTTGTGTCGCTCTCTTATTTAGTAGCGCTGTGATTTGCGTCGCTCTCTTATTTATTAGCGCAGTGGTTTGTGTCGCTCTCCTATTTAGTAGTGCAGTGATTTGTGTCACTCTCCTATTTAGTAGTGCAGTGATTTGCGTTGCTCTCCTATTTAGTAGCGCAGTGATTTGTGTCACTCTCCTATTTAGTAGCGCAGTGATTTGTGTCGCTCTCCTATTAGTAGCACAGTGATTTGTGTCACTCTCCTATTTAGTAGCAAAGTGATTTGTTTCACTCTCATATTTAGTAGCGCCATTGATTTGTGTCACTCTCCTATTAGAAGTGCAGTGATTTGTGTCACTCTCCTATTTAGTAGTGCCATTGATTTGTGTCACTCTCCTATTCAGTAGCGCCATTGATTTGTGTCACTCTCCTTTTTAGTAGTTCAGTGATTTGTGTTGCTCTCCTATTAGTAGTGCAATGATTTGTGTCACTCTCCTAGTAAGTAGCGCAGTGACTTGTGTCACTCTCCTATTTAGTAGCGCAGAGATTTGTGTCACTCTCCTATTTAGTAGTGCGGTGATTTGTGTCGATCTCCTATTTATTTGTGCAGTGATTTGTGTCGCTCTCCTATTAGTAGCGCAGTGATATGTGTTGCTCTCCTATTAGTAGCGCAGTGATTTTTGTCACACTTCTATTTAGTAGTGCAGTAATTTGTGTCGCTCTCCTGTTTAGTAGTGCAGTGATTTCTGTCTCTCTCCTATTTAGTAGCGCAGTGATTTGTGTCACTCTCCTATTTAGTAGCGCAGTAATTTGTGTCACACTCCTATTTAGTAGCACAGTGATTTGTGTCACTCTCCTATTTAGTAGCACAGTGATTTGTGTCACTCTCCGGTTTAGTATTGCAGTGATTTGTGTCGCTCTCCTATTTAGAAGCGCAGTGATTTGTGTCGCTCCCCTATTAGTAGCGCAATGATTTGTGTCGCTCCCCTATTAGTAGCGCAGTGATTTGTGTCGCTCTCCTATTTAGTAGCGCAGTGATTTGTGTCGCTCTCCTATTTAGTAGTGCAGTGATTTGTGTCTCTCTCCTATTAGTAGCGCAGTGATTTCTGTAACTCTACTATTAGTAGTGCAGTGATTTGTGTCACTCTCCTATTTAGTAGCACATTGATTTGTGTCGCTCTCCTATTTAGTAGCGCAGTGATTTGTGTCGCTCTCCTATTAGTAGCGCAGTGATTTCTGTCACTCTCCTATTAGTAGCGCAGTGATTTGTGTCACTCTGCTATTTAGTAGCACAGTGATTTGTGTCGCTCTCCTATTTAGTAGCGCAGTGATTTGTGTCGCTCTCCTATTAGTAGCGCAGTAAATTGTGTCACTCTCCTATTTAGTAGCGCAGTGATTTGCGTCGCTCTCCTATTTAATAGCGCAGTGATTTGTGTCACTCTCCTATTTAGTAGCGCAGTGATTTGTGTCTTCTCCTATTTAGTAGCGCAGTGATTTGTGTCGCTCTCCTATTAGCAGCGCAGTGATTTGTGTCGCTCTCTTATTTAGTAGCGCTGTGATTTGCGTCGCTCTCTTATTTATTAGCGCAGTGGTTTGTGTCGCTCTCCTATTTAGTAGTGCAGTGATTTGTGTCACTCTCCTATTTAGTAGTGCAGTGATTTGCGTTGCTCTCCTATTTAGTAGCGCAGTGATTTGTGTCACTCTCCTATTTAGTAGCGCAGTGATTTGTGTCGCTCTCCTATTAGTAGCACAGTGATTTGTGTCACTCTCCTATTTAGTAGCACAGTGATTTGTTTCACTCTCATATTTAGTAGCGCCATTGATTTGTGTCACTCTCCTATTAGAAGTGCAGTGATTTGTGTCACTCTCCTATTTAGTAGCGCCATTGATTTGTGTCACTCTCCTATTCAGTAGCGCCATTGATTTGTGTCACTCTCCTTTTTAGTAGTTCAGTGATTTGTGTTGCTCTCCTATTAGTAGTGCAATGATTTGTGTCACTCTCCTAGTAAGTAGCGCAGTGACTTGTGTCACTCTCCTATTTAGTAGCGCAGAGATTTGTGTCACTCTCCTATTTAGTAGTGCGGTGATTTGTGTCGATCTCCTATTTATTTGCGCAGTGATTTGTGTCGCTCTCCTATTAGTAGCGCAGTGATATGTGTTGCTCTCCTATTAGTAGCGCAGTGATTTTTGTCACACTTCTATTTAGTAGTGCAGTAATTTGTGTCGCTCTCCTGTTTAGTAGTGCAGTGATTTCTGTCTCTCTCCTATTTAGTAGCGCAGTGATTTGTGTCACTCTCCTATTTAGTAGCGCAGTGATTTGTTTCGCTCTCCTATTTAGTAGCGCAGTGATTTGTGTCGCTCTCCTATTTAGCAGCGCAGTGATTTGTGTCGCTCTCCTATTTAGTAGCGCAGTAATTTGTGTCACGCTCCTATTTAGTAGCGCAGTGATTTGTGTTGCTCCTATTTAGTAGCGCATGTGGTTTGTGTCACTCTCCTATTTAGTAGCGCAATGATTTGTGTCACTCTCCTATTTAGTAGCGCAGTGATTTTTGCCGCTCTCCTATTTAGTAGTGCAGTAATTTGTGTCGCTCTCCTATTTAGTAGCGCAGTGATTTGTGTCACTCTCCTATTTAGTAGCGCCATTGATTTGTGTCACTCTCCTATTCAGTAGCGCCATTGATTTGTGTCACTCTCCTATTTAGTAGTGCAGTGATTTGTGTTGCTCTCCTATTAGTAGTGCAATGATTTGTGTCACTCTCCTAGTAAGTAGCGCAGTGATTTGTGTCACTCTCCTATTTAGTAGTGCGGGGATTTGTGTCACTCTCCTATTTATTTGCGCAGTGATTTGCGTCGCTCTCCTATTTAGTAGCACAGTGATTTGTGTCGCTCTCCTATTTATTTGCGCAGTGATTTGTGTCGCTCTCCTATTAGTAGCGCAGTGATATGTGTTGCTCTCCTATTAGTAGCGCAGTGATTTTTGTCACACTTCTATTTAGTAGTGCAGTAATTTGTGTCGCTCTCCTGTTTAGTAGTGCAGTGATTTCTGTCACTCTCCTATTCAGTAGCGCAGTGATTTGTGTCACTCTCCTATTTAGTAGTGCAGTAATTTGTGTCGCTCTCCTATTTAGTAGTGCAGTAATTTGAGTTGCTCTCCTATTTAGTAGCGCAGTGATTTGTGTCGCTCTCCTATTTAGTAGCGCAGTGATTTGTGTCACTCTCCTATTTAGTAGCGCATTGATTTGTGTCGCTCTCCTATTTAGTAGCGCAGTAATTTGTGTCACTCTCCTATTTAGTAGAGCAGTGATTTGTGTCGCTCTCCTATTTAGTAGCGCATTGATTTTTGTCGCTCTCCTATTTAGTAGCGCAGTAATTTGTGTCACTCTCCTATTTAGAAGCGCAGTGATTTGTGTCGCTCTCCTATTTAGTAGCACAGTGATTTGTGTCACTCTCCTATTTAGTAGTGCGGTGATATGTGTTGCTCTCCTATTTAGTAGCGCATGTGATTTGTGTCACTCTCCTATATAGTAGCGCAGTGATTTGTGTCGCTCTACTATTTAGTAGCGCAGTGATTTTTGTCGCTCTCCTATTTAGTAGCGCAGTAATTTGTGTCGCTCTCCTATTTAGTAGCGCAGTGATTTGTGTCGCTCTCCTATTTAGTAGCGCAGTGATTTGTGTCACTCTCCTATTTAAAATATCTCCGGGGAGATATAGAGAAAATTTATTGTACAGTGTAATCTCCATAATGTAAGTACAGAGAATGTAATGGGACATCTCACAAACACACACAGATCATTTACCACAACGTCAAGAGCGTTGCTAAATAAAATGACCGTCTACTGTATATCATATTATATTGTTACATTTAGCAGAATGTTGCAAAAGGTCCCTTTTTATTTTTATTTTTGCAGTGATTTGTGTCACTCTCCTATTTACTAGCGCAGTGATTTTTGTCGCTCTCCTATTAGTAGCGCAGTGATTTGTGTCACTCTCCTATTTAGTAGCGCAGTGATATGTGTCACTATCCTATTTAGTAGCGCAGTGATTTGTTTCACTCTCCTATTTAGAAGCGCAGTGATTTGCGTCACTCTCTTATATAGTAGCGCTGTGATTTGTGTCGCTCTCCTATTTAGTAGCGCAGGGATTTGCGACTCTCTCCTATGTAGTAGCCCAGTGATTTGTGTCGTTCTATTATGTAGTAGTGCAGTGATTTGTGTCACTCTACGGTTTAGTATTGCAGTGATTTGTGTCACTCTCCTATTTAGTAGCGCAGTGATTTGTGTCCCTCTCCTATTTAGTAGCGCAGTGATTTGCGTCACTCTCCTGTTTAGTAGCGCAGTGATTTGCGTCGCTCTCCTATGTAGTAGCCCAGTGATTTGTATCGCCCTATTATGTAGAAGCGCAGTGATTTGTGTCGCTCTCCTATTTAGTAGCGCAGTGATTTGTGTCACTCTCCTATTTAGTAGCGCAGTAATTTGTGTCGCACTCCGATTTAGTAGCGCAGTGATTTGTGTCACTCTCCTATTTAGTAGCACAGTGATTTGTGTCACTCTCCTATTTAGTAGCGCAGTAATTTGTGTCGCACTCCTATTTAGTAGCGCAGTGATTTGTGTCACTCTCCTATTTAGTAGCACAGTGATTTGTGTCACTCTCTGGTTTAGTATTGCAGTGATTTGAGTCGCTCTCCTATTTAGAAGCGCAGTGATTTGTGTCGCTCCCCTATTAGTAGCGCAATGATTTGTGTCGCTCCCCTATTAGTAGCGCAGTGATTTGTATCGCTCTCCTATTTAGTAGCGCAGTGATTTGTGTCACTCTCCTATTTAGTAGCAAAGTGATTTGTGTCGCTCTCCTATGTAGTAGCGCAGCGATTTGTGCCGCTCTCCTATATAGTAGCCTAGTGCTTTGTGTTGCTCTCCTATTTAGTAGCGCAGTGATTTGTGTCACTCTCCTATTTAGTAGCGCAGTGATTTGTGTCACACTCCTATGTAGTAGCATAGTGATTTGTGTCGCTCTCCTATTTAGTAGCGTGGTGATTTGCATCACTCTACTATTTGGTAGCGCAGTGATTTGTGTCACTCTCCGATTTAGTATTGCAGTGATAATTGTCGCTCTCCTATTTAGTAGCGCAGTGATTTGTGTCACTCTCCTATTAAGTAGCGAAGTGATTTGTGTCGCTCCCCTATTAGTAGCGCAGTGATTTGTCACTCTCCTACTTAGTAGTGCAGTGATTTGTGTTGCTCTCCTATTAGTAGCGCAGTGATTTGTGTCACTCTCCTATTTAGTAGTGCAGTGATTAGTAGCACAGTGATTTGTGTCGCTCTCCTATTTAGAAGTGCAGTAATTTGTGTCACTCTCCTTTTTAGTAGCTCAGTAATTTGTGTCACTCTCCTATTTAGTAGTGCAGTGATTAGTAGCGCAGTGATTTGTGTCGCTCTCCTATTTAGTAGTGCCGTCATTTGTGTCACTCTCCTATTTAGTAGTGCACTGATTAGTAGCACAGTGATTTGTGTCACTCTCCTATTTAGTAGTGCAGTAATTTGTGTCACCATCCTATATAGTAGCGCAGTAATTTGTGATGCTCTCCTATTTAGTAGCGCAGTAATTTGTGTCACTCTCCTATTTAGTATCGCAGTGATTTGTGTCGCTCTCCTATTTAGTAGCGCAGTGATTTGTGTTGCTCTCCTTTTTAGTAGTGCAGTGATTTGTGTCACTCTCCTATTTAGTAGCGCAGTGATTTGTGTCACTCTCCTATTAAGAAGCGAAATGATTTGTGTCACTCACCTATTAGTAGTGCAGTGATTTGTGTCACTCTCCTATTAGTAGTGCAGTGATATGTGTTGCTCTCCTATTTAGAAGCGCTGTGATTTGTGTCACTCTCCTGTTTAGTAGCGCAGTAATATGTGTCACTCTCCTATTTAGTAGTGCAGTGATTTGTAGCGCAGTGATTTGTGTTGCTCTCCTATTTAGTAGTGCAGTAATTTGTGTCACTCTCCTATTTAGTAGCGCAGTAATTTGTGTCACTCTCCTATTTAGTAGTGCATTGATTAGTAGCGCAGTGATTTGTGTCGCTCTCCTATTTAGTAGTGCCGTCATTTGTGTCACTCTCCTATTTAGTAGTGCACTGATTAGTAGCACAGTGATTTGTGTCACTCTCCTATTTAGTAGTGCAGTAATTTGTGTCACCATCCTATTTAGTAGCGCAGTAATTTGTGTCACTCTCCTATTTAGTAGCGCAGTAATTTGTGTCACTCTCCTATTTAGTATCGCAGTGATTAGTGTCGCTCTCTTATTTAGTAGCGCAGTGATTTGTGTTGCTCTCCTTTTTAGTAGTGCAGTGATTTGTGTCACTCTCCTATTAAGTAGCGAAATGATTTGTGTCGCTCACCTATTAGTAGTGCAGTGATTTGTGTCACTCTCCTATTAAGTAGCGAAATGATTTGTGTCGCTCACCTATTAGTAGTGCAGTGATTTGTGTCGCTCTCCTATTAGTAGTGCAGTGATATGTGTTGCTCTCCTATTTAGAAGCGCAGTGATTTGTGTCACTCTGCTGTTTAGTAGCGCAGTAATTTGTGTCACTCTCCTATTTAGTAGTGCAGTGATAAGTAGCGCAGTGATTTGTGTCACTCTCCTATTTAGTAGTGCAGTAATGTGTGTCACTCTCCTATTTAGTAGCGCAGTAATTTGTGTCACTCTCCTATTTAGTAGTGCAGTGATTAGTAGCGCAGTGATTTGTGTCGCTCTCCTATTTAGTAGTGCAGTGTTTTGTGTCACTCTCCTATTTAGCAGTGCACTGATTAGTAGCGCAGTGATTTGTGTCGCTTTCCTATTTAGTAGCGTAGTAATTTGTGTCGCTCTCCTATTTAGTAGTGCAGTAATTTGTGTCACTCTCCTATTTAGTAGCGCAGTGATTTGTGTCGCTCTCCTATTTAGTAGCGCAGTAATTTGTGTCACTCTCCTATTTTGTAGCGCAGTGATTTGTGTCGCTCTCCTGTTAGTAGCGCAGGGATTTGTGTCACTCTCCTGTTAGTAGCGCAGTGATTTGCGTCACTCTTCTATTTAGTTCGCAGTGATTTGTGTAGCTCTCCTATTTGGTAGCGCAGTAATTTGTGTCACTCTCCTATTTAGTAGTGCAGTGATTACTAGCGCAGTGATTTGTGTCGCTCTCCTATTTAGTAGCGCAGTGATTTATGTCACTCTCCTATTAATAGCGCAGTAATTTGTGTCGCACTCCTATTTAGTAGTGCAGTGATTTGTGTCACTCTCCTATTTAGTAGCACAGTGATTTGTGTCACTCTCCGGTTTAGTATTGCAGTGATTTGTGTCGCTCTCCTATTTAGAAGCGCAGTGATTTGTGTCGCTCCCCTATTAGTAGCGCAATGATTTGTGTCGCTCCCCTATTAGTAGCGTAGTGATTTGTGTCGCTCTCCTATTTAGTAGCGCAGTGATTTGTGTCGCTCTCCTATTTAGTAGCGCAGTGATTTGTGTCGCTCTCCTATTTAGTAGCGCAGTGATTTGTGTCACTCTCCGGTTTAGTATTGCAGTGATTTTTGTCACTCTCCTATTTAGTAGCGCAGTGATTTGTGTCCGTCTCCTATTTAGTAGCGCAGTGATTTGTGTCACTCTCCTATTTAGTAGCGCAGTGATTTGCATCGCTCTCCTATGTAGTAGCCCAGTGATTTGTATCGCTCTACTATGTAGTAGCGCAGTGATTTGTGTCACTCTCCTATTTAGTAGCGCAGTGATTTGTGTCACTCTCCTATTTAGTACCGCAGTAATTTGTGTCACACTCCTATTTAGTAGCACAGTGATTTGTGTCACTCTCCTATTTAGTAGCACAGTGATTTGTGTCACTCTCCGGTTTAGTATTGCAGTGATTTGTGTCGCTCTCCTATTTAGAAGCGCAGTGATTTGTGTCGCTCCCCTATTAGTAGCGCAATGATTTGTGTCGCTCCCCTATTAGTAGCGCAGTGATTTGTGTCACTCTCCTATGTAGTAGCGTAGTGATTTGTGTTGCTCTCCTATTTAGTAGTGCAGTGATTTGTGTCTCTCTCCTATTAGTAGCGCAGTGATTTCTGTCACTCTACTATTAGTAGTGCAGTGATTTGTGTCACTCTCCTATTTAGTAGCACATTGATTTGTGTCGCTCTCCTATTTAGTAGCGCAGTGATTTGTGTCGCTCTCCTATTAGTAGCGCAGTGATTTCTGTCACTCTCCTATTAGTAGCGCAGTGATTTGTGTCACTCTGCTATTTAGTAGCACAGTGATTTGTGTCGCTCTCCTATTTAGTAGCGCAGTGATTTGTGTCGCTCTCCTATTAGTAGCGCAGTAAATTGTGTCACTCTCCTATTTAGTAGCGCAGTGATTTGCGTCGCTCTCCTATTTAATAGCGCAGTGATTTGTGTCACTCTCCTATTTAGTAGCGCAGTGATTTGTGTCTTCTCCTATTTAGTAGCGCAGTGATTTGTGTCGCTCTCCTATTAGCAGCGCAGTGATTTGTGTCGCTCTCTTATTTAGTAGCGCTGTGATTTGCGTCGCTCTCTTATTTATTAGCGCAGTGGTTTGTGTCGCTCTCCTATTTAGTAGTGCAGTGATTTGTGTCACTCTCCTATTTAGTAGTGCAGTGATTTGCGTTGCTCTCCTATTTAGTAGCGCAGTGATTTGTGTCACTCTCCTATTTAGTAGCGCAGTGATTTGTGTCGCTCTCCTATTAGTAGCACAGTGATTTGTGTCACTCTCCTATTTAGTAGCAAAGTGATTTGTTTCACTCTCATATTTAGTAGCGCCATTGATTTGTGTCACTCTCCTATTAGAAGTGCAGTGATTTGTGTCACTCTCCTATTTAGTAGTGCCATTGATTTGTGTCACTCTCCTATTCAGTAGCGCCATTGATTTGTGTCACTCTCCTTTTTAGTAGTTCAGTGATTTGTGTTGCTCTCCTATTAGTAGTGCAATGATTTGTGTCACTCTCCTAGTAAGTAGCGCAGTGACTTGTGTCACTCTCCTATTTAGTAGCGCAGAGATTTGTGTCACTCTCCTATTTAGTAGTGCGGTGATTTGTGTCGATCTCCTATTTATTTGTGCAGTGATTTGTGTCGCTCTCCTATTAGTAGCGCAGTGATATGTGTTGCTCTCCTATTAGTAGCGCAGTGATTTTTGTCACACTTCTATTTAGTAGTGCAGTAATTTGTGTCGCTCTCCTGTTTAGTAGTGCAGTGATTTCTGTCTCTCTCCTATTTAGTAGCGCAGTGATTTGTGTCACTCTCCTATTTAGTAGCGCAGTAATTTGTGTCACACTCCTATTTAGTAGCACAGTGATTTGTGTCACTCTCCTATTTAGTAGCACAGTGATTTGTGTCACTCTCCGGTTTAGTATTGCAGTGATTTGTGTCGCTCTCCTATTTAGAAGCGCAGTGATTTGTGTCGCTCCCCTATTAGTAGCGCAATGATTTGTGTCGCTCCCCTATTAGTAGCGCAGTGATTTGTGTCGCTCTCCTATTTAGTAGCGCAGTGATTTGTGTCGCTCTCCTATTTAGTAGTGCAGTGATTTGTGTCTCTCTCCTATTAGTAGCGCAGTGATTTCTGTCACTCTACTATTAGTAGTGCAGTGATTTGTGTCACTCTCCTATTTAGTAGCACATTGATTTGTGTCGCTCTCCTATTTAGTAGCGCAGTGATTTGTGTCGCTCTCCTATTAGTAGCGCAGTGATTTCTGTCACTCTCCTATTAGTAGCGCAGTGATTTGTGTCACTCTGCTATTTAGTAGCACAGTGATTTGTGTCGCTCTCCTATTTAGTAGCGCAGTGATTTGTGTCGCTCTCCTATTAGTAGCGCAGTAAATTGTGTCACTCTCCTATTTAGTAGCGCAGTGATTTGCGTCGCTCTCCTATTTAATAGCGCAGTGATTTGTGTCACTCTCCTATTTAGTAGCGCAGTGATTTGTGTCTTCTCCTATTTAGTAGCGCAGTGATTTGTGTCGCTCTCCTATTAGCAGCGCAGTGATTTGTGTCGCTCTCTTATTTAGTAGCGCTGTGATTTGCGTCGCTCTCTTATTTATTAGCGCAGTGGTTTGTGTCGCTCTCCTATTTAGTAGTGCAGTGATTTGTGTCACTCTCCTATTTAGTAGTGCAGTGATTTGCGTTGCTCTCCTATTTAGTAGCGCAGTGATTTGTGTCACTCTCCTATTTAGTAGCGCAGTGATTTGTGTCTCTCTCCTATTAGTAGCACAGTGATTTGTGTCACTCTCCTATTTAGTAGCACAGTGATTTGTTTCACTCTCATATTTAGTAGCGCCATTGATTTGTGTCACTCTCCTATTAGAAGTGCAGTGATTTGTGTCACTCTCCTATTTAGTAGCGCCATTGATTTGTGTCACTCTCCTATTCAGTAGCGCCATTGATTTGTGTCACTCTCCTTTTTAGTAGTTCAGTGATTTGTGTTGCTCTCCTATTAGTAGTGCAATGATTTGTGTCACTCTCCTAGTAAGTAGCGCAGTGACTTGTGTCACTCTCCTATTTAGTAGCGCAGAGATTTGTGTCACTCTCCTATTTAGTAGTGCGGTGATTTGTGTCGATCTCCTATTTATTTGCGCAGTGATTTGTGTCGCTCTCCTATTAGTAGCGCAGTGATATGTGTTGCTCTCCTATTAGTAGCGCAGTGATTTTTGTCACACTTCTATTTAGTAGTGCAGTAATTTGTGTCGCTCTCCTGTTTAGTAGTGCAGTGATTTCTGTCTCTCTCCTATTTAGTAGCGCAGTGATTTGTGTCACTCTCCTATTTAGTAGCGCAGTGATTTGTTTCGCTCTCCTATTTAGTAGCGCAGTGATTTGTGTCGCTCTCCTATTTAGCAGCGCAGTGATTTGTGTCGCTCTCCTATTTAGTAGCGCAGTAATTTGTGTCACGCTCCAATTTAGTAGCGCAGTGATTTGTGTTGCTCCTATTTAGTAGCGCATGTGGTTTGTGTCACTCTCCTATTTAGTAGCGCAATGATTTGTGTCACTCTCCTATTTAGTAGCGCAGTGATTTTTGCCGCTCTCCTATTTAGTAGTGCAGTAATTTGTGTCGCTCTCCTATTTAGTAGCGCAGTGATTTGTGTCACTCTCCTATTTAGTAGCGCCATTGATTTGTGTCACTCTCCTATTCAGTAGCGCCATTGATTTGTGTCACTCTCCTATTTAGTAGTGCAGTGATTTGTGTTGCTCTCCTATTAGTAGTGCAATGATTTGTGTCACTCTCCTAGTAAGTAGCGCAGTGATTTGTGTCACTCTCCTATTTAGTAGTGCGGGGATTTGTGTCACTCTCCTATTTATTTGCGCAGTGATTTGCGTCGCTCTCCTATTTAGTAGCACAGTGATTTGTGTCACTCTCCTATTTAGTAGTGCGGTGATTTGTGTCGCTCTCCTATTAGTAGCGCAGTGATATGTGTTGCTCTCCTATTAGTAGCGCAGTGATTTTTGTCACACTTCTATTTAGTAGTGCAGTAATTTGTGTCGCTCTCCTGTTTAGTAGTGCAGTGATTTCTGTCACTCTCCTATTCAGTAGCGCAGTGATTTGTGTCACTCTCCTATTTAGTAGTGCAGTAATTTGTGTCGCTCTCCTATTTAGTAGTGCAGTAATTTGAGTTGCTCTCCTATTTAGTAGCGCAGTGATTTGTGTCGCTCTCCTATTTAGTAGCGCAGTGATTTGTGTCACTCTCCTATTTAGTAGCGCATTGATTTGTGTCGCTCTCCTATTTAGTAGCGCAGTAATTTGTGTCACTCTCCTATTTAGTAGAGCAGTGATTTGTGTCGCTCTCCTATTTAGTAGCGCATTGATTTTTGTCGCTCTCCTATTTAGTAGCGCAGTAATTTGTGTCACTCTCCTATTTAGAAGCGCAGTGATTTGTGTCGCTCTCCTATTTAGTAGCACAGTGATTTGTGTCACTCTCCTATTTAGTAGTGCGGTGATATGTGTTGCTCTCCTATTTAGTAGCGCATGTGATTTGTGTCACTCTCCTATATAGTAGCGCAGTGATTTGTGTCGCTCTACTATTTAGTAGCGCAGTGATTTTTGTCGCTCTCCTATTTAGTAGCGCAGTAATTTGTGTCGCTCTCCTATTTCATAGCGCAGTGATTTGTGTTGCTCTCCTATTTAGTAGCGCAGTGATTTGTGTCACTCTCCTATTTAAAATATCTCCGGGGAGATATAGAGAAAATTTATTGTACAGTGTAATCTCCATAATGTAAGTACAGAGAATGTAATGGGACATCTCACAAACACACACAGATCATTTACCACAACGTCAAGAGCGTTGCTAAATAAAATGACCGTCTACTGTATATCATATTATATTGTTACATTTAGCAGAATGTTGCAAAAGGTCCCTTTTTATTTTTATTTTTGCAGTGATTTGTGTCACTCTCCTATTTACTAGCGCAGTGATTTTTGTCGCTCTCCTATTAGTAGCGCAGTGATTTGTGTCACTCTCCTATTTAGTAGCGCAGTGATATGTGTCACTATCCTACTTAGTAGCGCAGTGATTTGTTTCACTCTCCTATTTAGAAGCGCAGTGATTTGCGTCACTCTCTTATATAGTAGCGCTGTGATTTGTGTCGCTCTCCTATTTAGTAGCGCAGGGATTTGCGACTCTCTCCTATGTAGTAGCCCAGTGATTTGTGTCGCTCTATTATGTAGTAGTGCAGTGATTTGTGTCACTCTACGGTTTAGTATTGCAGTGATTTGTGTCACTCTCCTATTTAGTAGCGCAGTGATTTGTGTCCCTCTCCTATTTAGTAGCGCAGTGATTTGCGTCACTCTCCTGTTTAGTAGCGCAGTGATTTGCGTCGCTCTCCTATGTAGTAGCCCAGTGATTTGTATCGCCCTATTATGTATAAGCGCAGTGATTTGTGTCGCTCTCCTATTTAGTAGCGCAGTGATTTGTGTCACTCTCCTATTTAGTAGCGCAGTAATTTGTGTCGCACTCCGATTTAGTAGCGCAGTGATTTGTGTCACTCTCCTATTTAGTAGCACAGTGATTTGTGTCACTCTCCTATTTAGTAGCGCAGTAATTTGTGTCGCACTCCTATTTAGTAGCGCAGTGATTTGTGTCACTCTCCTATTTAGTAGCACAGTGATTTGTGTCACTCTCTGGTTTAGTATTGCAGTGATTTGAGTCGCTCTCCTATTTAGAAGCGCAGTGATTTGTGTCGCTCCCCTATTAGTAGCGCAATGATTTGTGTCGCTCCCCTATTAGTAGCGCAGTGATTTGTATCGCTCTCCTATTTAGTAGTGCAGTGATTTGTGTCACTCTCCTATTTAGTAGCAAAGTGATTTGTGTCGCTCTCCTATGTAGTAGCGCAGCGATTTGTGTTGCTCTCCTATATAGTAGCCTAGTGCTTTGTGTTGCTCTCCTATTTAGTAGCGCAGTGATTTGTGTCACTCTCCTATTTAGTAGCGCAGTGATTTGTGTCACACTCCTATGTAGTAGCATAGTGATTTGTGTCGCTCTCCTATTTAGTAGCGTGGTGATTTGCATCACTCTACTATTTGGTAGCGCAGTGATTTGTGTCACTCTCCGATTTAGTATTGCAGTGATAATTGTCGCTCTCCTATTTAGTAGCGCAGTGATTTGTGTCACTCTCCTATTAAGTAGCGAAGTGATTTGTGTCGCTCCCCTATTAGTAGCGCAGTGATTTGTCACTCTCCTACTTAGTAGTGCAGTGATTTGTGTCGCTCTCCTATTAGTAGCGCAGTGATTTGTGTCACTCTCCTATTTAGTAGTGCAGTGATTAGTAGCACAGTGATTTGTGTCGCTCTCCTATTTAGAAGTGCAGTAATTTGTGTCACTCTCCTTTTTAGTAGCTCAGTAATTTGTGTCACTCTCCTATTTAGTAGTGCAGTGATTAGTAGCGCAGTGATTTGTGTCACTCTCCTATTTAGTAGTGCCGTCATTTGTGTCACTCTCCTATTTAGTAGTGCACTGATTAGTAGCACAGTGATTTGTGTCACTCTCCTATTTAGTAGTGCAGTAATTTGTGTCACCATCCTATTTAGTAGCGCAGTAATTTGTGATGCTCTCCTATTTAGTAGCGCAGTAATTTGTGTCACTCTCCTATTTAGTATCGCAGTGATTTGTGTCGCTCTCCTATTTAGTAGCGCAGTGATTTGTGTTGCTCTCCTTTTTAGTAGTGCAGTGATTTGTGTCACTCTCCTATTTAGTAGCGCAGTGATTTGTGTCACTCTCCTATTAAGAAGCGAAATGATTTGTGTCACTCACCTATTAGTAGTGCAGTGATTTGTGTCACTCTCCTATTAGTAGTGCAGTGATATGTGTTGCTCTCCTATTTAGAAGCGCTGTGATTTGTGTCACTCTCCTGTTTAGTAGCGCAGTAATATGTGTCACTCTCCTATTTAGTAGTGCAGTGATTTGTAGCGCAGTGATTTGTGTTGCTCTCCTATTTAGTAGAGCAGTAATTTGTGTCACTCTCCTATTTAGTAGCGCAGTAATTTGTGTCACTCTCCTATTTAGTAGTGCATTGATTAGTAGCGCAGTGATTTGTGTCGCTCTCCTATTTAGTAGTGCAGTGTTTTGTGTCACTCTCCTATTTAGCAGTGCACTGATTAGTAGCGCAGTGATTTGTGTCGCTTTCCTATTTAGTAGCGTAGTAATTTGTGTTGCTCTCCTATTTAGTAGCGCAGTAATTTGTGTCACTCTCCTATTTAGTAGCGCAGTGATTTGTGTCGCTCTCCTATTTAGTAGCGCAGTAATTTGTGTCACTCTCCTATTTTGTAGCGCAGTGATTTGTGTCGCTCTCCTGTTAGTAGCGCAGGGATTTGTGTCACTCTCCTGTTAGTAGCGCAGTGATTTGCGTCACTCTCCTATTAGTAGCACAGTGATATGTTTCGCTTTACTATTAGTAGTGCAATGATTTGTGTCGCTCTCCTTTTTAGTAGCGCAGTGATTTGTATCGCTCTCTTATTTAGTTGCGCAGTGATTTGTCGCTCTCATATGTAGTAGCGCAGTGATTTTTGTCACTCTTCTATTTAGTAGCGCAGTGATTTGTATCACTCTCTTATTTAGTAGCGCAATGATTTGTTTCGCTCTAGTATGTAGTAGTGCAGTGAATTGCGTCGCTCTCCTATATAGTTGCCCAGTGATTTGTGTCACTCTCCTGTTTAGTAGTGCAGTGATTTGTGTCACTCTCCTATTTAGTAGCTCAGTGATTTGTGTCACTCTCCTATGTAGTAGCGCAGTGATTTGTGTCGCTCTCCTATTTAGTAGCGCAGTGATTTGTGTCACTCTCCTATTTAGTAGCTCAGTGATTTGTGTCACTCTCCTATGTAGTAGCGCAGTGATTTGTGTCGCTCTCCTATTAGTAGCGCAGTAATTTGTGTCACTCTCCTATTTAGTAGCGCAGTAATTTGTGTCACTCTCCTATTTAGCAGTTCAGTAATTTGTGTCGCTCTCTTATTTAGTAGCGCAGTAATTTGTGTCACTCTCCTATTTAGTAGCGCAGTAATTTGTGTCACTCTCCTATTTAGTATCGCAGTGATTAGTGTCGCTCTCTTATTTAGTAGCGCAGTGATTTGTGTTGCTCTCCTTTTTAGTAGTGCAGTGATTTGTGTCACTCTCCTATTAAGTAGCGAAATGATTTGTGTCGCTCACCTATTAGTAGTGCAGTGATTTGTGTCACTCTCCTATTAAGTAGCGAAATGATTTGTGTCGCTCACCTATTAGTAGTGCAGTAATTTGTGTCGCTCTCCTATTAGTAGTGCAGTGATATGTGTTGCTCTCCTATTTAGAAGCGCAGTGATTTGTGTCACTCTGCTGTTTAGTAGCGCAGTAATTTGTGTCACTCTCCTATTTAGTAGTGCAGTGATAAGTAGCGCAGTGATTTGTGTCGCTCTCCTATTTAGTAGTGCAGTAATGTGTGTCACTCTCCTATTTAGTAGCGCAGTAATTTGTGTCACTCTCCTATTTAGTAGTGCAGTGATTAGTAGCGCAGTGATTTGTGTCGCTCTCCTATTTAGTAGTGCAGTGTTTTGTGTCACTCTCCTATTTAGCAGTGCACTGATTAGTAGCGCAGTGATTTGTGTCGCTTTCCTATTTAGTAGCGTAGTAATTTGTGTCGCTCTCCTATTTAGTAGTGCAGTAATTTGTGTCACTCTCCTATTTAGTAGCGCAGTGATTTGTGTCGCTCTCCTATTTAGTAGCGCAGTAATTTGTGTCACTCTCCTATTTTGTAGCGCAGTGATTTGTGTCGCTCTCCTGTTAGTAGCGCAGGGATTTGTGTCACTCTCCTGTTAGTAGCGCAGTGATTTGCGTCACTCTTCTATTTAGTAGCGCAGTGATTTGTGTAGCTCTCCTATTTGGTAGCGCAGTAATTTGTGTCACTCTCCTATTTAGTAGTGCAGTGATTACTAGCGCAGTGATTTGTGACGCTCTCCTATTTAGTAGTGCAGTGATTTGTGTCAGTCTCCTATTTAGTAGTGCACTGATTAGTAACGCAGTGATTTGTGTCGCTCTCCTATTTAGTAGCGCAGTAATTTGTGTCGCTCTCCTATTTTGTAGTGCAGTAATTTGTGTCACTCTCCTATTTAGTAGCGCAGTGATTTGTGTCGCTCTCCTATTTAGTAGCGCAGTACTTTGTGTCACTCTCCTATTTAGTAGTGCAGTGATTTGTGTCGCTCTCCTATTTAGTAGTGCAGTGATTTGTGTCACTATCCTATTTAGTAGTGCAGTGATTTGTGTCGCTCTCCTATTTAGTAGCGCAGTGATTTGTGTCACTCTCTTATTTAGTAGAGCAGTGATTTGTGTCGCTCTCCTATTTAGTAGAGCAGTGATTTGTGTCTCTCCCCTATTTAGTAGTGCTGTGATTTGTGTCACTCTCCTATTTAGTAGCACAGTAATTTGCGTCACTCTCCTAATAGCAGCACAGTGATTTGTGTCGCTTTACTATTAGTAGTGCAATGATTTCTGTCACTCTCCTATTTAGTAGCGCAGTGATTTGTATTGCTCTCTTATTTAGTTGCGCAGTGATTTGTGTCGCTCTCCTATGTAGTAGCGCAGTGATTTGCGTCGCTCTCCTATTTAGTAGCGCAGTGATTTGTGTCACTCTCCTATGTAGTAGCGCAGTGATTTGTGTCGCTCTCCTATTTAGTAGCGCAGTGATTTGTGTCACTCTCCTATTTAGTATTGCAGTGATTTGTGTTGCTCTCCCATTTAGAAGCGCAGTGATTTGTATCACTCTCCTGTTTAGTAGCGCAGTAATTTGTGTCACTCTCCTATTTAGTAGTGGAGTGATTAGTAGCGCAGTGATTTGTGTCACTCTTCTATTTAGTAGCGCAGTGATTTGTATCGCTCTCTTATTTAGTAGCGCAATGATTTGTTTCGCTCTAGTATGTAGTAGTGCAGTGAATTGCGTCGCTCTCCTATATAGTTGCCCAGTGATTTGTGTCACTCTCCTGTTTAGTAGTGCAGTGATTTGTGTCACTCTCCTATTTAGTAGCTCAGTGATTTGTGTCACTCTCCTATGTAGTAGCGCAGTGATTTGTGTCGCTCTCCTATTTAGTAGCGCAGTGATTTGTGTCACTCTCCTATTTAGTAGCTCAGTGATTTGTGTCACTCTCCTATGTAGTAGCGCAGTGATTTGTGTCGCTCTCCTATTAGTAGCGCAGTAATTTGTGTCACTCTCCTATTTAGTAGCGCAGTAATTTGTGTCACTCTCCTATTTAGCAGTTCAGTAATTTGTGTCGCTCTCTTATTTAGTAGCGCAGTAATTTGTGTCACTCTCCTATTTAGTAGCGCAGTAATTTGTGTCACTCTCCTATTTAGTATCGCAGTGATTAGTGTCGCTCTCTTATTTAGTAGCGCAGTGATTTGTGTTGCTCTCCTTTTTAGTAGTGCAGTGATTTGTGTCACTCTCCTATTAAGTAGCGAAATGATTTGTGTCGCTCACCTATTAGTAGTGCAGTGATTTGTGTCACTCTCCTATTAAGTAGCGAAATGATTTGTGTCGCTCACCTATTAGTAGTGCAGTGATTTGTGTCGCTCTCCTATTAGTAGTGCAGTGATATGTGTTGCTCTCCTATTTAGAAGCGCAGTGATTTGTGTCACTCTCCTGTTTAGTAGCGCAGTAATTTGTGTCACTCTCCTATTTAGTAGTGCAGTGATAAGTAGCGCAGTGATTTGTGTCGCTCTCCTATTTAGTAGTGCAGTAATTTGTGTCACTCTCCTATTTAGTAGTGCAGTAATTTGTGTCACTCTCCTATTTAGTAGTGCAGTGATTAGTAGCGCAGTGATTTGTGTCGCTCTCCTATTTAGTAGTGCAGTGTTTTGTGTCACTCTCCTATTTAGCAGTGCACTGATTAGTAGCGCAGTGATTTGTGTCGCTTTACTATTTAGTAGCGTAGTAATTTGTGTCGCTCTCCTATTTAGTAGTGCAGTAATTTGTGTCACTCTCCTATTTAGTAGCGCAGTGATTTGTGTCGCTCTCCTATTTAGTAGCGCAGTAATTTGTGTCACTCTCCTATTTTGTAGCGCAGTGATTTGTGTCGCTCTCCTGTTAGTAGCGCAGGGATTTGTGTCACTCTCCTGTTAGTAGCGCAGTGATTTGCGTCACTCTTCTATTAAGTAGCGCAGTGATTTGTGTCGCTCTCCTATTTAGTAGTGCAGTGATTTGTGTCACTCTCCTATTTAGTAGTGCAGTGATTTGTGTCGCTCTCCTATTTAGTAGCGCAGTGATTTGTGTCACTCTCCTATTTAGTAGAGCAGTGATTTCTGTCGCTCTCCTATTTAGTAGAGCAGTGATTTGTGTTTCTCCCCTATTTAGTAGTGCTGTGATTTGTGTCACTCTCCTATTTAGAAGCGCAGTGATTTGTGTCACTCTCCTGTTTAGTAGCGCAGTAATTTGTGTCACTCTCCTATTTAGTAGTGGAGTGATTAGTAGCGCAGTGATTTGTGTCACTCTCCTATTTAGTAGCGCAGTGATTTGTGTCACTGTCCTATGTAGTAGCGCAGTGATTTGTGTCGCTCTCCTATTTAGTAGCGCAGTGATTTGTGTCACTCTCCTATTTAGCAGCGCAGTGATTTGTGTCACTCTCCGATTTAGTATTGCAGTGATTTGTGTTGCTCTCCTATTTAGAAGCGCAGTGATTTCTGTCACTCTCCTGTTTAGTAGCGCAGTGATTTGTATTGCTCTCTTATTTAGTTGCGCTGTGATTTGTATCGCTCTCCTATGTAGTAGCGCAGTGATTTGCGTCGCTCTCCTATTTAGTAGCGCAGTGATTTGTGTCACTCTCCTATGTAGTAGCGCAGTGATTTGTGTCGCTCTCCTATTTAGTAGCGCAGTGATTTGTGTCACTCTCCTATTTAGCAGCGCAGTGATTTGTGTTGCTCTCCCATTTAGAAGCGCAGTGATTTGTGTCACTCTCCGATTTAGTATTGCAGTGATTTGTGTTGCTCTCCCATTTAGAAGCGCAGTGATTTGTGTCACTCTCCTGTTTAGTAGCGCAGTAATTTGTGTCACTCTCCTATTTAGTAGTGGAGTGATTAGTAGCGCAGTGATTTGTGTCACTCTCCTATTTAGTAGCGTAGTGATTTGTGTCACTGTCCTATGTAGTAGCGCAGTGATTTGTGTCGCTCTCCTATTTAGTAGCGCAGTGATTTGTGTCACTCTCCTATTTAGCAGCGCAGTGATTTGTGTCACTCTCCGATTTAGTATTGCAGTGATTTGTGTTGCTCTCTTATTTAGAAGCGCAGTGATTTGTGTCACTCTCCTGTTTAGTAGCGCAGTAATTTGTGTCACTCTCCTATTTAGTAGTGGAGTGATTAGTAGCGCAGTGATTTGTGTCACTCTCCTATTTAGTACGGCAGTGATTTGTGTCACTCTCCTATTTAATAGTGCAGTGATTAGTAGCGCAGTAATTTGTGTCACTCTCCTATTTAGTAGCGCAGTGATTTGTGTCAGTCTCCTATTTAGTAGTGCAGTGATTAGTAGCGCAGTGATTTGTGTCACTCTCCTATTTAGTAGTGCAGTAATTTGTGTCACTCTCCTATTTAGTAGCACAGTAATTTGTGTCGCTCTCCTATTTAGTAGTGCAGTAAATTGTGTCACTCTCCTACTTAGTAGCACAGTGATTTGTGTCGCTTTCCTATTTAGTAGTGCAGAGATTTGTGTTGCTCTCCTATTTAGTAGTGCAGTGATTTGTGTCGCTCTCCTATTTAGTAGTGCAGTGATTTGTGTCACTCTCCTATTTAGTAGCGCAGTGATTTGTGTCTGTCTCCTATTAGTAGCGCAGTGATTTGTGTCACTCTCCTATTTAGTAGTGCAGTGATTTGTGTCGCTCTCCTATTTAGTAGTGCAGTGATTTGTGTCACTCTCCTATTTAGTAGTGCAGTAATTTGTGTCGCTCTCCTATTTAGTAGTGCAGTAATTTGTGTCGCTCTCCTATTTAGTAGTGCAGTGATTTGTGTCTCTCTCCTATTTAGTAGCGCAGTGATTTGTGTCGCTCTCCTATTTAGTAGCGCAGTGATTTGTTTCGCTCTCCTATTTAGTAGTGCAGTGATTTGTGTTGCTCTCCTATTTAGTAGTGCAGTGATTTGTGTCACTCTCCTATTTAGTAGTGCAGTGATTTGTCTCGCTCTCCTATTTAGTAGCGCAGTGATTTGTGTCTCTCTCCTATTAGTAGTGCAGTAATTTGTGTCGCTCTCCAGTTTAGTAGTGCAGTGATTTGTGTCGCTCTCCTATTAGTAGCGCAGTGATTTGTGTCACTCTCCTATTAGTAGCGCAGTGATTTGTGTCACTCTCCTATGTAGTAGCACAGTGATTTGTGTCGCTTTCCTATTTAGTAGCGCAGTGATTTGTGTCACTCTCCTATTTAGTAGCGCAGTGATTTGTGTCACTCTCCTATTTAGTAGCGCAGTGATTTCTGTCACTCTCCTAATTAGTAGTGCAGTGATTTGTGTCACTCTCCTATTTAGTAGTGCAGTGATTTGTGTCGCTCTCCTATTTAGCAGAGCAGTGATTTGTGTCTCTCTCCTATTTAGTAGCGCAGTGATTTGTGTCGCTCTCCTATTTAGTAGCACAGAGATTTGTGTCGCTCTCCTATTTAGTAGTGCAGTGATTTGTGTCACTCTCCTATTTAGTACTGCAGTGATTTGTGTCACTCTCCTATTTAGTAGTGCAGTGATTTGTCTCGCTCTCCTATTTAGTAGAGCAATGATTTGTGTCTCTCTCCTATTAGTAGTGCAGTGATTTGTGTCGCTCTCCTGTTTAGTAGAGCAGTGATTTGTTTCACTCTCCTATTAGTAGCGCAGTGATTTATGTCACTCTCCTATGTAGTAGCACAGTGATTTGTGTCGCTTTCCTATTTAGTAGCGCAGTGATTTGTGTCACTCTCCTATTTAGTACGCAGTGATTTCTGTTACTCTCCTATTTAGTAGCGCAATGATTTGTGTCACTCTCCTATTTAGTAGCGCAGTGATTTCTGTCACTCTCCTATTTAGTAGCACAGTGATTTGTGTCACTTTCCTATTTAGTAGCACAGTGATTTGTGTCACTCTCCTATTTAGTAGCACAGTCATTTCTGTCATTCTCCTATTTAGTAGCGCAATGATTTGTGTCACTCTCCTATTAGTAGCGCAGTGATTTGTGTCACTCTCCTATTAGTAGCGCAGTGATTTGTGTCACTCTCCTATGTAGTAGCACAGTGATTTGTGTCGCTTCCCTATTTAGTAGCGCAGTGATTTGTGTCACTCTCCTATTTAGTAGCGCAGTGATTTCTGTCACTCTCCTATTTAGTAGCTCAGTGATTTGGGTCGCTCTCCTAGTTAGTAGCGCAGAGATTTGTATCACTCTCCTATTTAGTAGCGCAGTGATTTGTGTCGCTCTCCTATTTAGTAGCGCAGTGATTTGTGTCACTCTCCTATTTAGTAGCGCAGTGATTTGTGTCGCTCTCCTATTTAGTAGCGCATTAATTTTTGTATCTCTCCTTTTTGGTAGCGCAGTGATTTCTGTCACTCTCCTATTTAGTAGTGCAGTGATTTGGGTCACTCTCCTGTTAGAAGTGCATTGATTTGTGTCACTCTCCTAGTAGTAGCGCAGTGATTTGAGTCACTCTCCTGTTAGAAGTGCATTGATTCGTGTCGCTCTCCTAGTAGTAGCACAGTGATTTATGTGACTCTCCTATTAGTAGTGCAGTGATTTGGGTCACTCTCCTGTTAGAAGTGCATTGATTTGTGTCGCTCTCCTAGTAGTAGCACAGTGATTTATGTGACTCTCCTATTAGTAGTGCAGTGATTTGCATCGCTCTCCTATTAGTAGCGCAGTGATTTGTGTCACTCTCCTGTTAGTAGCGCATTGATTTGTGTCGCTCTCCTAGTAGTAGCGCAGTCATTTGTGTCGCTCTCCTAGTAGAAGCGCAGTGATTTGTGTCACTCTCCTATTTAGTAGCGCAGTGATTTGCATCGCTTTCCTATTTAGTAGCGCAGTGATTTGTGTCACTCTCCTATTTAGTAGCGCAGTGATTTGTGTCGCTCTCCTATTTAGAAGTGCAGTAATTTGTGTCGCACTCCTATTTAGTTGCATAGTGATTTGTGTCACTCTCCTATTCACTGTTGCAGTGATTTGTGTCGCTCTCCTATTTAGTAGCGCAGTGATTGCTTTCGCTCTCCTATTTAATAGTGCAGTGATTAGTAGCGCAGTAATTTGTGTCACTCTCCTATTTAGTAGCGCAGTAATTTGTGTTGCTCTCCTATTTAATAGTGCAGTGATTAGTAGCGCAGTAATTTGTGTCACTCTCCTATTTAGTAGCGCAGCAATTTGTGTTGCTCTCCTATTTATTAGCGCAGTAATTTGTGTCACTCTCCTATTTTTAGCGCAGTGATTTGTGTCACTCTCCTATTTAGTAGTGCAGTGATTTGTGTCACTCTCCTATTAGTAGCGCAGTGATTTGTGTAGCTCGCCTATTAGTAGTGCAGTGAATTGTGTCACTCTCCTATTTAGTAGTGCAGTGATTTGTGTTGCTAGCCTATTAGTAGTGCAGTGATTTGTGTCGCTCTCCTATTTAGTAGTGCAGTGATTTGTGTAGCTCTCCTATTTAGCAGTGCAGTGATTTGTGTGGCGCTCCTATTTAGTAGCGCCGTGATTTGTGTCACTCTCCTATTTAGTAGCGCAGTGATTTCTGTCACTCTCCTATTTAGTAGCGCAGTGATTTGTGTGGCGCTCCTATTTAGTAGTGCAGTAATTTGTGTCACTCTCCTATTTAGTAGCGCAGTGATTTGTGTCGCTCTCCTGTTTAGTAGCCCAGTGATTTGTGTCAGTCTCCTATTTAGTAGTGCAGTGATTAGTAGCGCAGTGATTTGTGTCTCTCTCCTATTAGTAGCGCAGTGATTTGTGTCACTCTCCTATGTAGTAGCACAGTGATTTGTGTCGCTTTCCTATTTAGTAGCGCAGTGATTTGTGTCACTCTCCTATTTAGTAGCGCAGTGATTTGTGTCTCTCTCCTATTTAGTAGCGCAGTGATATGTGTCGCTCTCCTATTTAGTAGTGCAGTGATTTGTCTCGCTCTCCTATATAGTAGCGCAGTGATTTGTGTCGCTCTCCTATTTAGTAGCGCAGTGATTTGAGTCGCTCTCCTATTAGTAGCGCCGTGATTTGTGTCGCTCTCCTATTTAGTAGTGCAGTGATTTGTGTCGCTCTCCTATTTAGTAGCGCAGTGATATGAGTCGCTCTCCTATTAGTAGCGCAGTGATTTGTGTCGCTCTCCTATTTAGTAGTGCAGTGAATTGTGTGGCTCTCCTATTTAGTAGCGCAGTGATTTGTGTCTCTCTCCTATTTAGTAGCGCAGTGATTTGTGTCGCTCTCCTACTTAGTAGCGCAGAGATTTGTGTCGCTCTCCTATTTAGTAGTGCAGTGATTTGTGTCGCTCTCCTATTTAGTAGTGCAGTGATTTGTATCACTCTCCTATTTAGTAGTGCAGTGATTTGTGTCGCTCTCCTATTTAGTAGTGCAGTGATTTGTGACTTTCTCCTATTAGTAGAGCAGTGATTTGTGTCGCTCTCCTGTTTAGTAGAGCAGTGATTTGTGACGCTCTCCTATTAGAAGCGCAGTGATTTGTGTCACTGTCCTATGTAGTAGCCCAGTGATTTGTGTCGCTTTCCTATTTAGTAGCGCAGTGATTTGTGTCACTCTCCTATTTAGTAGCGCAGTGATTTCTGTCACTCTCCAATTTAGTAGCGCAATGATTTGTGTCACTCTCCTGTTAGTAGCGCATTGAATTGTATCGCTCTCCTAGTAGTAGCACAGTGATTTGTGTTACTCTCCTGTTAGTAGCGCATTGATTTGTGTCGCTCTCCTAGTAGTAGCGCAGTGATTTGTGTCGCTCTCCTAGGAGTAGCGCAGTGATTTGTGTCACTCTCCTAATTAGTAGCGCAGTGATTTCTGTCACTCTCCTATTTAGTAGCGCATTGATTTGTGCTGCTCTCCTAGTAGTTGCGCAGTGTTTTGTATACCTCTCCTATTAGTAGCGCAGTGATTTGCATCGCTCTCCTATTAGTAGCGCACTGATTTGTATCACTCTCCTGTTAGTAGCGCATTGATTTGTGTCACTCTCCTAGTAGTAGCGCAGTGATTTGTGTCACTCTCCTAGTAGTAGCGCAGTGATTTGTGTACTCTCCTATTAGTAGCGCAATCACTTGCATCGCTTTCCTATTTAGTAGCGCAGTGATTTGTGTCACTCTCCTATTTAGTAGCACAGTGATTTGTGTTGCTCTCCTATTTAGAAGTGCAGTAATTTGTGTCACTCTCCTATTAGTAGCGCAGTAATTTGTGTCGCTCTCCTTTTTAGTAGTGCAGAGATTTGTGTCGCTCTCCTATTTAGTAGCACAGTGATTTCTGTCACTCTCCTATTTAGTAGCGCAGTGATATGTGTCGCTCTCCTATTTAGTAGTGCAGTGATTTGTCTCGCTCTCCTATATAGTAGCGCAGTGATTTGTGTCGCTCTCCTATTTAGTAGCGCAGTGATTGGAGTCGCTCTCCTATTAGTAGCGCAGTGATTTGTGTCGCTCTCCTATTTAGTAGTGCAGTGATTTGTGTCGCTCTCCTATTTAGTAGTGCAGTGATTTGTGTCTCTCTCCTATTAGTAGCGCAGTGATTTGTGTCACTCTCCTATGTAGTAGCACAGTGATTTGTGTCGCTTTCCTATTTAGTAGCGCAGTGATTTGTGTCACTCTCCTATTTAGTAGCGCAGTGATTTGTGTCTCTTTCCTATTTAGTAGCGCAGTGATATGTGTCGCTCTCCTATTTAGTAGTGCAGTGATTTGTCTCGCTCTCCTATATAGTAGCGCAGTGATTTGTGTCGCTCTCCTATTTAGTAGCGCAGTGATTGGAGTCGCTCTCCTATTAGTAGCGCAGTGATTTGTGTCGCTCTCCTATTTAGTAGTGCAGTGATTTGTGTCGCTTTCCTATTTAGTAGTGCAGTGATTTGTGTCGCTCTCCTATTTAGTAGCGCAGTGATATGAGTCGCTCTCCTATTAGTAGCGCAGTGATTTGTGTCGCTCTCCTATTTAGTAGTGCAGTGAATTGTGTCGCTCTCCTATTTAGTAGCGCAGTGATTTGTGTCTCTCTCCTATTTAGTAGCGCAGTGATTTGTGTCGCTCTCCTACTTAGTAGCGCAGAGATTTGTGTCGCTCTCCTATTTAGTAGTGCAGTGATTTGTGTCGCTCTCCTATTTAGTAGTGCAGTGATTTGTGTCACTCTCCTATTTAGTAGTGCAGTGATTTGTGTCGCTCTCCTATTTAGTAGTGCAGTGATTTGTGACTTTCTCCTATTAGTAGAGCAGTGATTTGTGTCGCTCTCCTGTTTAGTAGAGCAGTGATTTGTGATGCTCTCCTATTAGAAGCGCAGTGATTTGTGTCACTGTCCTATGTAGTAGCCCAGTGATTTGTGTCGCTTTCCTATTTAGTAGCGCAGTGATTTGTGTCACTCTCCTATTTAGTAGCGCAGTGATTTCTGTCACTCTCCAATTTAGTAGCGCAATGATTTGTGTCACTCTCCTGTTAGTAGCGCATTGAATTGTATCGCTCTCCTAGTAGTAGCACAGTGATTTGTGTTACTCTCCTGTTAGTAGCGCATTGATTTGTGTCGCTCTCCTAGTAGTAGCGCAGTAATTTGTGTCGCTCTCCTAGGAGTAGCGCAGTGATTTGTGTCACTCTCCTAATTAGTAGCGCAGTGATTTCTGTCACTCTCCTATTTAGTAGCGCATTGATTTGTGTTGCTCTCCTAGTAGTTGCGCAGTGATTTGTGCTGCTCTCCTAGTAGTTGCGCAGTGTTTTGTATACCTCTCCTATTAGTAGCGCAGTGATTTGCATCGCTCTCCTATTAGTAGCGCAGTGATTTGTATCACTCTCCTGTTAGTAGCGCATTGATTTGTGTCACTCTCCTAGAAGTAGCGCAGTGATTTGTGTCACTCTCCTAGTAGTAGCGCAGTGATTTGTGTACTCTCCTATTAGTAGCGCAATCACTTGCATCGCTTTCCTATTTAGTAGCGCAGTGATTTGTGTCACTCTCCTATTTAGTAGCGCAGTGATTTGTGTTGCTCTCCTATTTAAAAGTGCAGTAATTTGTGTCACTCTCCTATTAGTAGCGCAGTAATTTGTGTCGCTCTCCTATTTAGTAGTGCAGAGATTTGTGTCGCTCTCCTATTTAGTAGCACAGTGATTTCTGTCACTCTCCTATTTAGTAGCGCAGTGATATGTGTCGCTCTCCTATTTAGTAGTGCAGTGATTTGTCTCGCTCTCCTATATAGTAGCGCAGTGATTTGTGTCGCTCTCCTATTTAGTAGCGCAGTGATTGGAGTCGCTCTCCTATTAGTAGCGCAGTGATTTGTGTCGCTCTCCTATTTAGTAGTGCAGTGATTTGTGTCGCTCTCCTATTTAGTAGTGCAGTGATTTGTGTCTCTCTCCTATTAGTAGCGCAGTGATTTGTGTCACTCTCCTATGTAGTAGCACAGTGATTTGTGTCGCTTTCCTATTTAGTAGCGCAGTGATTTGTGTCACTCTCCTATTTAGTAGCGCAGTGATTTCTCACACTCTCCTATTTAGTAGCGCAATGATTTGTGTCACTCTCCTGTTAGTAGCGCATTGAATTGTGTCGCTCTCCTAGTAGTAGCGCAGTGATTTGTGTTACTCTCCTGTTAGTAGCGCATTGATTTGTGTTGCTCTCCTAGTAGTAGTGCAGTGATTTGTGTCGCTCTCCTAGGAGTAGCGCAGTGATTTGTGTCACTCTCCTATTTAGTAGTGCAGTGATTTCTGTCACTCTCCTATTTAGTAGCGCATTGATTTGTGTCGCTCACCTAGTAGTTGTGCAGTGATTTTTGTCGCTCTCCTAGTAGTTGCGCAGTGTTTTGTATACCTCCCCTATTAGTAGCGCAGTGATTTGCATCGCTCTCCTATTAGTAGCGCAGTGATTTGTGTCACTCTCCTGTAAGTAGCGCATTGATTTGTGTCACTCTCCTAGTAGTAGCGCAGTGATTTGTGTCACTCTCCTAGTAGTAGCGCAGTGATTTGTGTACTCTCCTATTAGTAGCGCAATCATTTGCATCGCTTTCCTATTTAGTAGCGCAGTGATTTGTGTCACTCTCCTATTTAGTAGCGCAGTGATTTGTGTTGCTCTCCTATTTAGAAGTGCAGTAATTTGTGTCACTCTCCTATTAGTAGCGCAGTGATTTGAATCGCTCTCCTATTAGTAGCGCAGTGATTTGTGTCGCTCTCCTATATAGTAGAGCAGTGATTTGTGTCACTCTCCTATTTACTGTTGCATTGATTTTGTCGCTCTCCTATTTAGTAGCGCAGTGATTTGTGTCGCTCTCCTGTTTAGTAGAGCAGTGATTTGTGATGCTCTCCTATTAGAAGCGCAGTGATTTGTGTCACTGTCCTATGTAGTAGCCCAGTGATTTGTGTCGCTTTCCTATTTAGTAGCGCAGTGATTTGTGTCACTCTCCTATTTAGTAGCGCAGTGATTTCTGTCACTCTCCAATTTAGTAGCGCAATGATTTGTGTCACTCTCCTGTTAGTAGCGCATTGAATTGTATCGCTCTCCTAGTAGTAGCACAGTGATTTGTGTTACTCTCCTGTTAGTAGCGCATTGATTTGTGTCGCTCTCCTAGTAGTAGCGCAGTAATTTGTGTCGCTCTCCTAGGAGTAGCGCAGTGATTTGTGTCACTCTCCTAATTAGTAGCGCAGTGATTTCTGTCACTCTCCTATTTAGTAGCGCATTGATTTGTGTTGCTCTCCTAGTAGTTGCGCAGTGATTTGTGCTGCTCTCCTAGTAGTTGCGCAGTGTTTTGTATACCTCTCCTATTAGTAGCGCAGTGATTTGCATCGCTCTCCTATTAGTAGCGCAGTGATTTGTATCACTCTCCTGTTAGTAGCGCATTGATTTGTGTCACTCTCCTAGAAGTAGCGCAGTGATTTGTGTCACTCTCCTAGTAGTAGCGCAGTGATTTGTGTACTCTCCTATTAGTAGCGCAATCACTTGCATCGCTTTCCTATTTAGTAGCGCAGTGATTTGTGTCACTCTCCTATTTAGTAGCGCAGTGATTTGTGTTGCTCTCCTATTTAGAAGTGCAGTAATTTGTGTCACTCTCCTATTAGTAGCGCAGTAATTTGTGTCGCTCTCCTATTTAGTAGTGCAGAGATTTGTGTCGCTCTCCTATTTAGTAGCACAGTGATTTCTGTCACTCTCCTATTTAGTAGCGCAGTGATATGTGTCGCTCTCCTATTTAGTAGTGCAGTGATTTGTCTCGCTCTCCTATATAGTAGCGCAGTGATTTGTGTCGCTCTCCTATTTAGTAGCGCAGTGATTGGAGTCGCTCTCCTATTAGTAGCGCAGTGATTTGTGTCGCTCTCCTATTTAGTAGTGCAGTGATTTGTGTCGCTCTCCTATTTAGTAGTGCAGTGATTTGTGTCTCTCTCCTATTAGTAGCGCAGTGATTTGTGTCACTCTCCTATGTAGTAGCACAGTGATTTGTGTCGCTTTCCTATTTAGTAGCGCAGTGATTTGTGTCACTCTCCTATTTAGTAGCGCAGTGATTTCTCACACTCTCCTATTTAGTAGCGCAATGATTTGTGTCACTCTCCTGTTAGTAGCGCATTGAATTGTGTCGCTCTCCTAGTAGTAGCGCAGTGATTTGTGTTACTCTCCTGTTAGTAGCGCATTGATTTGTGTTGCTCTCCTAGTAGTAGTGCAGTGATTTGTGTCGCTCTCCTAGGAGTAGCGCAGTGATTTGTGTCACTCTCCTATTTAGTAGTGCAGTGATTTCTGTCACTCTCCTATTTAGTAGCGCATTGATTTGTGTCGCTCACCTAGTAGTTGTGCAGTGATTTTTGTCGCTCTCCTAGTAGTTGCGCAGTGTTTTGTATACCTCCCCTATTAGTAGCGCAGTGATTTGCATCGCTCTCCTATTAGTAGCGCAGTGATTTGTGTCACTCTCCTGTAAGTAGCGCATTGATTTGTGTCACTCTCCTAGTAGTAGCGCAGTGATTTGTGTCACTCTCCTAGTAGTAGCGCAGTGATTTGTGTACTCTCCTATTAGTAGCGCAATCATTTGCATCGCTTTCCTATTTAGTAGCGCAGTGATTTGTGTCACTCTCCTATTTAGTAGCGCAGTGATTTGTGTTGCTCTCCTATTTAGAAGTGCAGTAATTTGTGTCACTCTCCTATTAGTAGCGCAGTGATTTGAATCGCTCTCCTATTAGTAGCGCAGTGATTTGTGTCGCTCTCCTATATAGTAGAGCAGTGATTTGTGTCACTCTCCTATTTACTGTTGCATTGATTTTGTCGCTCTCCTATTTAGTAGCGCAGTGATTTGTGTCGCTCTCCTATTTAGTAGCGCAGTGATTTCTGTCACTCTCCTATTTAGTAGCGCAGTGATATGTGTCGCTCTCCTATTTAGTAGCGCAGTGATTTGTCTCGCTCTCCTATATAGTATTGCAGTGATTTGTGTCGCTCTCCTATTTAGTAGCGCAGTGATTTGAGTCGCTCTCCTATTAGTAGCGCAGTGATTTGTGTCGCTCTACTATATAGTAGTGCAGTGATTTGTGTCGCTCTCCTATTTAGTAGCGCAGTGATTTGAGTCACTCTCCTATTAGTAGCGCAGTGATTTGTGTCGCTTTCTTATTTAGTAGTACAGTGATTTGTGTCGCTCTCCTATTTAGTAGTGCAGTGATTTGTGTCGCTCCCCTATTTAGTAGCGCAGTGATTTGAGTCGCTCTCCTATTAGTAGCGCAGTGATTTGTGTTGCTCTCCTATTTAGTAGCGCATTGATTTGTGTCGCTCTCCTAGTAGTCGCGCAGTGATATGTGTCGCTCTCCGAGGAGTAGCGCAGTGATTTGTGTCACTCTCCTATTTAGTAGTGCAGTGATTTCTGTCACTCTCCTATTTAGTAGTGCATTGATTTGTGTCGCTCTCCTAGTAGTTGCGCAGTGATTTGTGTTGCTCTCCTAGTAGTTGCACAGTGTTTTGTATACCTCTCCTATTAGTAGCGCAGTGATTTGCATCGCTCTCCTATTACTAGCGCAGTGATTTGCGTCACTCTCCTGTTAGTAGCGCATTGATTTGTGTCACTCTCCTAGTAGTAGCGCAGTGATTTGTGTCACTCTCCTAGTAGTACGCAGTGATTTGTGTACTCTCCTATTAGTAGCGCAATCATTTGCATCGCTTTCCTATTTAGTAGCGCAGTGATTTGTGTCACTGTCCTATTTAGTAGCGCAGTGATTTGTGTTGCTCTCCTATTTAGAAGTTCAGTAATTTGTGTCACTATCCTATTAGTAGCACAGTGATTTTGTCGCTCTCCTATTTAGTAGTGCAGTGATTTGTGTCGCTCTCTTATTTAGTAGCGCAGTGATTTCTGTCACTTTCCTATTTAGTAGCGCAGTGATATGTGTCGCTCTCCTATTTAGTAGCGCAGTGATTTGTCTCGCTCTCCTATATAGTAGTGCAGTGATTTGTGTCGCTCTCCTATTTAGTAGCGCAGTGATTTGATTCGCTCTCCTATTAGTAGCGCAGTGATTTGTGACTTTCTCCTATTAGTAGAGCAGTGATTTGTGTCGCTCTCCTGTTTAGTAGAGCAGTGATTTGTGACGCTCTCCTATTAGAAGCGCAGTGATTTGTGTCACTGTCCTATGTAGTAGCCCAGTGATTTGTGTCGCTTTCCTATTTAGTAGCGCAGTGATTTGTGTCACTCTCCTATTTAGTAGCGCAGTGATTTCTGTCACTCTCCAATTTAGTAGCGCAATGATTTGTGTCACTCTCCTGTTAGTAGCGCATTGAATTGTATCGCTCTCCTAGTAGTAGCACAGTGATTTGTGTTACTCTCCTGTTAGTAGCGCATTGATTTATGTCGCTCTCCTAGTAGTAGCGCAGTAATTTGTGTCGCTCTCCTAGGAGTAGCGCAGTGATTTGTGTCACTCTCCTAATTAGTAGCGCAGTGATTTCTGTCACTCTCCTATTTAGTAGCGCATTGATTTGTGTTGCTCTCCTAGTAGTTGCGCAGTGATTTGTGCTGCTCTCCTAGTAGTTGCGCAGTGTTTTGTATACCTCTCCTATTAGTAGCGCAGTGATTTGCATCGCTCTCCTATTAGTAGCGCAGTGATTTGTATCACTCTCCTGTTAGTAGCGCATTGATTTGTGTCACTCTCCTAGAAGTAGCGCAGTGATTTGTGTCACCCTCCTAGTAGTAGCGCAGTGATTTGTGTACTCTCCTATTAGTAGCGCAATCACTTGCATCGCTTTCCTATTTAGTAGCGCAGTGATTTGTGTCACTCTCCTATTTAGTAGCGCAGTGATTTGTGTTGCTCTCCTATTTAGAAGTGCAGTAATTTGTGTCACTCTCCTATTAGTAGCGCAGTAATTTGTGTCGCTCTCCTATTTAGTAGTGCAGAGATTTGTGTCGCTCTCCTATTTAGTAGCACAGTGATTTCTGTCACTCTCCTATTTAGTAGCGCAGTGATATGTGTCGCTCTCCTATTTAGTAGTGCAGTGATTTGTCTCGCTCTCCTATATAGTAGCGCAGTGATTTGTGTCGCTCTCCTATTTAGTAGCGCAGTGATTGGAGTCGCTCTCCTATTAGTAGCGCAGTGATTTGTGTCGCTCTCCTATTTAGTAGTGCAGTGATTTGTGTCTCTCTCCTATTAGTAGCGCAGTGATTTGTGTCACTCTCCTATGTAGTAGCACAGTGATTTGTGTCGCTTTCCTATTTAGTAGCGCAGTGATTTGTGTCACTCTCCTATTTAGTAGCGCAGTGATTTCTCACACTCTCCTATTTAGTAGCGCAATGATTTGTGTCACTCTCCTGTTAGTAGCGCATTGAATTGTGTCGCTCTCCTAGTAGTAGCGCAGTGATTTGTGTTACTCTCCTGTTAGTAGCGCATTGATTTGTGTTGCTCTCCTAGTAGTAGTGCAGTGATTTGTGTCACTCTCCTAATTAGTAGCGCAGTGATTTCTGTCACTCTCCTATTTAGTAGCGCATTGATTTGTGTTGCTCTCCTAGTAGTTGCGCAGTGATTTGTGGTGCTCTCCTAGTAGTTGCGCAGTGTTTTGTATACCTCTCCTATTAGTAGCGCAGTGATTTGCATCGCTCTCCTATTAGTAGCGCAGTGATTTGTATCACTCTCCTGTTAGTAGCGCATTGATTTGTGTCACTCTCCTAGAAGTAGCGCAGTGATTTGTGTCACTCTCCTAGTAGTAGCGCAGTGATTTGTGTACTCTCCTATTAGTAGCGCAATCACTTGCATCGCTTTCCTATTTAGTAGCGCAGTGATTTGTGTCACTCTCCTATTTAGTAGCGCAGTGATTTGTGTTGCTCTCCTATTTAGAAGTGCAGTAATTTGTGTCACTCTCCTATTAGTAGCGCAGTAATTTGTGTCGCTCTCCTATTTAGTAGTGCAGAGATTTGTGTCGCTCTCCTATTTAGTAGCACAGTGATTTCTGTCACTCTCCTATTTAGTAGCGCAGTGATATGTGTCGCTCTCCTATTTAGTAGTGCAGTGATTTGTCTCGCTCTCCTATATAGTAGCGCAGTGATTTGTGTCGCTCTCCTATTTAGTAGCGCAGTGATTGGAGTCGCTCTCCTATTAGTAGCGCAGTGATTTGTGTCGCTCTCCTATTTAGTAGTGCAGTGATTTGTGTCTCTCTCCTATTAGTAGCGCAGTGATTTGTGTCACTCTCCTATGTAGTAGCACAGTGATTTGTGTCGCTTTCCTATTTAGTAGCGCAGTGATTTGTGTCACTCTCCTATTTAGTAGCGCAGTGATTTCTCACACTCTCCTATTTAGTAGCGCAATGATTTGTGTCACTCTCCTGTTAGTAGCGCATTGAATTGTGTCGCTCTCCTAGTAGTAGCGCAGTGATTTGTGTTACTCTCCTGTTAGTAGCGCAATGATTTGTGTTGCTCTCCTAGTAGTAGTGCAGTGATTTGTGTCGCTCTCCTAGGAGTAGCGCAGTGATTTGTGTCACTCTCCTATTTAGTAGTGCAGTGATTTCTGTCACTCTCCTATTTAGTAGCGCATTGATTTGTGTCGCTCTCCTAGTAGTTGTGCAGTGATTTTTGTCGCTCTCCTAGTAGTTGCGCAGTGTTTTGTATACCTCCCCTATTAGTAGCGCAGTGATTTGCATCGCTCTCCTATTAGTAGCGCAGTGATTTGTGTCACTCTCCTGTAAGTAGCGCATTGATTTGTGTCACTCTCCTAGTAGTAGCGCAGTGATTTGTGTCACTCTCCTAGTAGTAGCGCAGTGATTTGTGTACTCTCCTATTAGTAGCGCAATCATTTGCATCGCTTTCCTATTTAGTAGCGCAGTGATTTGTGTCACTCTCCTATTTAGTAGCGCAGTGATTTGTGTTGCTCTCCTATTTAGAAGTGCAGTAATTTGTGTCACTCTCCTATTAGTAGCGCAGTGATTTGAATCGCTCTCCTATTAGTAGCGCAGTGATTTGTGTCGCTCTCCTATATAGTAGAGCAGTGACTTGTGTCACTCTCCTATTTACTGTTGCATTGATTTTGTCGCTCTCCTATTTAGTAGCGCAGTGATTTGTGTCGCTCTCCTATTTAGTAGCGCAGTGATTTCTGTCACTCTCCTATTTAGTAGCGCAGTGATATGTGTCGCTCTCCTATTTAGTAGCGCAGTGATTTGTCTCGCTCTCCTATATAGTAGTGCAGTGATTTGTGTCGCTCTCCTATTTAGTAGCGCAGTGATTTGAGTCGCTCTCCTATTAGTAGCGCAGTGATTTGTGTCGCTCTACTATATAGTAGTGCAGTGATTTGTGTCGCTCTCCTATTTAGTAGCGCAGTGATTTGAGTCACTCTCCTATTAGTAGCTCAGTGATTTGTGTCGCTTTCTTATTTAGTAGTACAGTGATTTGTGTCGCTCTCCTATTTAGTAGTGCAGTGATTTGTGTCGCTCCCCTATTTAGTAGCGCAGTGATTTGAGTCGCTCTCCTATTAGTAGCGCAGTGATTTGTGTTGCTCTCCTATTTAGTAGCGCATTGATTTGTGTCACTCTCCTAGTAGTCGCGCAGTGATATGTGTCGCTCTCCGAGGAGTAGCGCAGTGATTTGTGTCACTCTCCTATTTAGTAGTGCAGTGATTTCTGTCACTCTCCTATTTAGTAGTGCATTGATTTGTGTCGCTCTCCTAGTAGTTGCGCAGTGATTTGTGTTGCTCTCCTAGTAGTTGCACAGTGTTTTGTATACCTCTCCTATTAGTAGCGCAGTGATTTGCATCGCTCTCCTATTACTAGCGCAGTGATTTGCGTCACTCTCCTGTTAGTAGCGCATTGATTTGTGTCACTCTCCTAGTAGTAGCGCAGTGATTTGTGTCACTCTCCTAGTAGTATGCAGTGATTTGTGTACTCTCCTATTAGTAGCGCAATCATTTGCATCGCTTTCCTATTTAGTAGCGCAGTGATTTGTGTCACTGTCCTATTTAGTAGCGCAGTGATTTGTGTTGCTCTCCTATTTAGAAGTTCAGTAATTTGTGTCACTCTCCTATTAGTAGCACAGTGATTTTGTCGCTCTCCTATTTAGTAGCGCAGTGATTTGTGTCGCTCTCTTATTTAGTAGCGCAGTGATTTCTGTCACTTTCCTATTTAGTAGCGCAGTGATATGTGTCGCTCTCCTATTTAGTAGCGCAGTGATTTGTCTCGCTCTCCTATAAAGTAGTGCAGTGATTTGTGTCGCTCTCCTATTTAGTAGCGCAGTGATTTGATTCGCTCTCCTATTAGTAGCGCAGTGATTTGTGACTTTCTCCTATTAGTAGAGCAGTGATTTGTGTCGCTCTCCTGTTTAGTAGAGCAGTGATTTGTGACGCTCTCCTATTAGAAGCGCAGTGATTTGTGTCACTGTCCTATGTAGTAGCCCAGTGATTTGTGTCGCTTTCCTATTTAGTAGCGCAGTGATTTGTGTCACTCTCCTATTTAGTAGCGCAGTGATTTCTGTCACTCTCCAATTTAGTAGCGCAATGATTTGTGTCACTCTCCTGTTAGTAGCGCATTGAATTGTATCGCTCTCCTAGTAGTAGCACAGTGATTTGTGTTACTCTCCTGTTAGTAGCGCATTGATTTATGTCGCTCTCCTAGTAGTAGCGCAGTAATTTGTGTCGCTCTCCTAGGAGTAGCGCAGTGATTTGTGTCACTTTCCTAATTAGTAGCGCAGTGATTTCTGTCACTCTCCTATTTAGTAGCGCATTGATTTGTGTTGCTCTCCTAGTAGTTGCGCAGTGATTTGTGCTGCTCTCCTAGTAGTTGCGCAGTGTTTTGTATACCTCTCCTATTAGTAGCGCAGTGATTTGCATCGCTCTCCTATTAGTAGCGCAGTGATTTGTATCACTCTCCTGTTAGTAGCGCATTGATTTGTGTCACTCTCCTAGAAGTAGCGCAGTGATTTGTGTCACTCTCCTAGTAGTAGCGCAGTGATTTGTGTACTCTCCTATTAGTAGCGCAATCACTTGCATCGCTTTCCTATTTAGTAGCGCAGTGATTTGTGTCACTCTCCTATTTAGTAGCGCAGTGATTTGTGTTGCTCTCCTATTTAGAAGTGCAGTAATTTGTGTCACTCTCCTATTAGTAGCGCAGTAATTTGTGTCGCTCTCCTATTTAGTAGTGCAGAGATTTGTGTCGCTCTCCTATTTAGTAGCACAGTGATTTCTGTCACTCTCCTATTTAGTAGCGCAGTGATATGTGTCGCTCTCCTATTTAGTAGTGCAATGATTTGTCTCGCTCTCCTATATAGTAGCGCAGTGATTTGTGTCGCTCTCCTATTTAGTAGCGCAGTGATTGGAGTCGCTCTCCTATTAGTAGCGCAGTGATTTGTGTCGCTCTCCTATTTAGTAGTGCAGTGATTTGTGTCGCTCTCCTATTTAGTAGTGCAGTGATTTGTGTCTCTCTCCTATTAGTAGCGCAGTGATTTGTGTCACTCTCCTATGTAGTAGCACAGTGATTTGTGTCGCTTTCCTATTTAGTAGCGCAGTGATTTGTGTCACTCTCCTATTTAGTAGCGCAGTGATTTCTCACACTCTCCTATTTAGTAGCGCAATGATTTGTGTCACTCTCCTGTTAGTAGCGCATTGAATTGTGTCGCTCTCCTAGTAGTAGCGCAGTGATTTGTGTTACTCTCCTGTTAGTAGCGCATTGATTTGTGTTGCTCTCCTAGTAGTAGTGCAGTGATTTGTGTCGCTCTCCTAATAGTAGCGCAGTGATTTGTGTCACTCTCCTATTTAGTAGTGCAGTGATTTCTGTCACTCTCCTATTTAGTAGCGCATTGATTTGTGTCGCTCTCCTAGTAGTTGTGCAGTGATTTTTGTCGCTCTCCTAGTAGTTGCGCAGTGTTTTGTATACCTCCCCTATTAGTAGCGCAGTGATTTGCATCGCTCTCCTATTAGTAGCGCAGTGATTTGTGTCACTCTCCTGTAAGTAGCGCATTGATTTGTGTCACTCTCCTAGTAGTAGCGCAGTGATTTGTGTCACTCTCCTAGTAGTAGC
Organism: Taudactylus pleione; assembly: GCA_031769625.1. Taxonomy (NCBI): domain Eukaryota; kingdom Metazoa; phylum Chordata; class Amphibia; order Anura; family Myobatrachidae; genus Taudactylus; species Taudactylus pleione. The sequence goes on along the minus strand of JAUIMM010002305.1, from coordinate 4,760 downwards.
GCAGTGATTTGTGTACTCTCCTATTAGTAGCGCAATCATTTGCATCGCTTTCCTATTTAGTAGCGCAGTGATTTGTGTCACTCTCCTATTTAGTAGCGCAGTGATTTGTGTTGCTCTCCTATTTAGAAGTGCAGTAATTTGTGTCACTCTCCTATTAGTAGCGCAGTGATTTGAATCGCTCTCCTATTAGTAGCGCAGTGATTTGTGTCGCTCTCCTATATAGTAGAGCAGTGATTTGTGTCACTCTCCTATTTACTGTTGCATTGATTTTGTCGCTCTCCTATTTAGTAGCGCAGTGATTTGTGTCGCTCTCCTATTTAGTAGCGCAGTGATTTCTGTCATTCTCTTATTTAGTAGCGCAATGATATGTGTCGCTCTCCTATTTAGTAGCGCAGTGATTTGTCTCGCTCTCCTATATAGTAGTGCAGTGATTTGTGTCGCTCTCCTATTTAGTAGCGCAGTGATTTGAGTCGCTCTCCTATTAGTAGCGCAGTGATTTGTGTCGCTCTACTATATAGTAGTGCAGTGATTTGTGTCGCTCTCCTATTTAGTAGCGCAGTGATTTGAGTCGCTCTCCTATTAGTAGCGCAGTGATTTGTGTCGCTTTCTTATTTAGTAGTACAGTGATTTGTGTCGCTCTCCTATTTAGTAGTGCAGTGATTTGTGTCGCTCCCCTATTTAGTAGCGCAGTGATTTGAGTCGCTCTCCTATTAGTAGCGCAGTGATTTGTGTTGCTCTCCTATTTAGTAGCGCATTGATTTGTGTCGCTCTCCTAGTAGTCGCGCAGTGATATGTGTCGCTCTCCGAGGAGTAGCGCAGTGATTTGTGTCACTCTCCTATTTAGTAGTGCAGTGATTTCTGTCACTCTCCTATTTAGTAGTGCATTGATTTGTGTCGCTCTCCTAGTAGTTGCGCAGTGATTTGTGTTGCTCTCCTAGTAGTTGCACAGTGTTTTGTATACCTCTCCTATTAGTAGCGCAGTGATTTGCATCGCTCTCCTATTACTAGCGCAGTGATTTGCGTCACTCTCCTGTTAGTAGCGCATTGATTTGTGTCACTCTCCTAGTAGTAGCGCAGTGATTTGTGTCACTCTCCTAGTAGTACGCAGTGATTTGTGTACTCTCCTATTAGTAGCGCAATCATTTGCATCGCTTTCCTATTTAGTAGCGCAGTGATTTGTGTCACTGTCCTATTTAGTAGCGCAGTGATTTGTGTTGCTCTCCTATTTAGAAGTTCAGTAATTTGTGTCACTCTCCTATTAGTAGCACAGTGATTTTGTCGCTCTCCTATTTAGTAGCGCAGTGATTTGTGTCGCTCTCTTATTTAGTAGCGCAGTGATTTCTGTCACTCTCCTATTTAGTAGCGCAGTGATATGTGTCGCTCTCCTATTTAGTAGCGCAGTGATTTGTCTCGCTCTCCTATATAGTAGTGCAGTGATTTGTGTCGCTCTCCTATTTAGTAGCGCAGTGATTTGATTCGCTCTCCTATTAGTAGCGTAGTGATTTGTGTCGCTCTCCTATATAGTAGTGCAGTGATTTGTGTCGCTCTCCTATTTAGTAGCGCAGTGCTTTGAGTCGCTCTCCTATTAGTAGCGCAGTGATTTGTGTCGCTCTCCTATTTAGTAGTGCAGTGATTTGTGTCGCTTTCCTATTTAGTAGTGCAGTGATTTGTGTCGCTCTCCTATTTAGTAGCGCAGTGATTTGAGTTGCTCTACTATTAGTAGCGCAGTGATTTGTGTCGCTCTCCTATTAGTAGCGCAGTGATTTGTGTCGCTCTCCTATTTAGTAGTGCAGTGATTTGTGTCGCTCTCCTATTTAGTAGCGCAGTGATTTGTGTCTCTCTCCTATTTAGTAGCGTAGTGATTTGTGTCGCTCTCCTATTTAGTAGCGCAGAGATTTGTGTCGCTCTCCTATTTAGTAGTGCAGTGATTTGTGTCACTCTCCTATTTAGTAGTGCAGTGATTTGTGTCGCTCTCCTATTTAGTAGTGCAGTGATTTGTGACTTTCTCCTATTAGTAGAGAAGTGATTTGTGTCGCTCTCCTGTTTAGTAGAGCAGTGATTTGTGTCGCTCTCCTATTAGAAGCGCAGTGATTTGTGTCAGTCTCCTATGTAGTAGCACAGTGATTTGTGTCGCTTTCCTATTTAGTAGCGCAGTGATTTGTGTCACTCTCCTATTTAGTAGCGCAGTGATTTCTGTCACTCTCCAATTTAGTAGCGCAATGATTTGTGTCACTCTCCTGTTAGTAGCGCATTGAATTGTATCGCTCTCCTAGTAGTAGCGCAGTGATTTGTGTTACTCTCCTGTTAGTAGCGCATTGATTTGTGTCGCTCTCCTAGTAGTAGCGCAGTGATTTGTGTCGCTCTCCTAGGAGTAGCGCAGTGATTTGTGTCACTCTCCTATTTAGAAGCGCAGTGATTTCTGTCACTCTCCTATTTAGTAGCGCATTGATTTGTGTCGCTCTCCTAGTAGTTGCGCAGTGATTTGTGTCGCTCTCCTAGTAGTTGCGCAGTGTTTTGTATCACTCTCCTATTAGTAGCGCAGTGATTTGCATCGCTCTCCTATTAGTAGCGCAGTGATTTGTGTCACTCTCCTGTTAGTAGCGCATTGATTTGTGTCACTCTCCTAGTAGTAGCGCAGTGATTTGTGTCACTCTCCTAGTAGTAGCGCAGTGATTTGTGTACTCTCCTATTAGTAGCGCAATTACTTGCATCGCTTTCCTATTTAGTAGCGCAGTGATTTGTGTTACTCTCCTATTTAGTAGCGCAGTGATTTGTGTTGCTCTCCTATTTAGAAGTGCAGTAATTTGTGTCTCTCTCCTATTAGTAGCGCAGTAATTTGTGTCACTCTCCTATTTACTGTTGCAGTGATTTTGTTGCACTCCTATTTAGTAGTGCAGTGATTTGTGTCGCTCTCCTATTTAGTAGCACAGTGATTTCTGTCACTCTCCTATTTAGTAGCGCAGTGATATGTGTCACTCTCCTATTTAGTAGTGCAGTGATTTGTCTCGCTCTCCTATATAGTAGTGCAGTGATTTGTGTCGCTCTCCTATTTAGTAGCGCAGTGATTGGAGTCGCTCTCCTATTAGTAGTGCAGTGATTTGTGTCACTCTCCTATGTAGTAGCACAGTGATTTGTGTCGCTTTCCTATTTAGTAGCGCAGTGATTTGTGTCACTCTCCTATTTAGTAGCGCAGTGACTTCTCTCCCTCTCCTATTTAGTAGCGCAATGATTTGTGTCACTCTCCTGTTAGTAGCGCATTGAATTGTGTCGCTCTCCTAGTAGTAGCGCAGTGATTTTTGTTACTCTCCTGTTAGTAGCGCATTGATTTGTGTCGCTCTCCTAGTAGTAGCGCAGTTATTTGTGTCGCTCTCCTAGGAGTAGCGCAGTGATTTGTGTCACTCTCCTATTTAGTAGCGCATTGATTTGTGTCACTCTCCTAGTAGTTGCGCAGTGATTTGTGTCGCTCTCCTAGTAGTTGCGCAGTGTTTTGTATACCTCTCCTATTAGTAGCGCAGTGATTTGCATCGCTCTCCTATTAGTAGCGCAGTGATTTGTGTCACTCTCCTGTAAGTAGCGCATTGATTTGTGTCACTATCCTAGCAGTAGCGCAGTGATTTGTGTCACTCTCCTAGTAGTAGCGCAGTGATTTGTGTACTCTCCTATTAGTAGCGCAGTGATTTGTGTACTCTCCTATTAGTAGCGCAATCATTTGCATCGCTTTCCTATTTAGTAGAGCAGTGATTTGTGTCACTCTCCTATTTAGTAGCGCAGTGATTTGTATTGCTCTCCTATTTAGAAGTGCAGTAATTTGTGTCACTCTCCTATTAGTAGCGCAGTGATTTGTGTCACTCTCCTATTTAGTAGAGCAGTGATTTGTGTCACTCTCCTATTTACTGTTGCAGTGATTTTGTCGCTCTCCTATTTAGTAGCGCAGTGATTTGTGTCGCTCTCCTATTTAGTAGCGCAGTGATTTCTGTCACTCTCCTATTTAGTAGCGCAGTGATATGTGTCGCTCTCCTATTTAGTAGCGGAGTGATTTGTGTACTCTCCTATTAGTAGCGCAGTGATTTGTGTACTCTCCTATTAGTAGCGCAGTGATTTGTGTACTCTCCTATTAGTAGCGCAATCATTTGCATCGCTTTCCTATTTAGTAGAGCAGTGATTTGTGTCACTCTCCTATTTAGTAGCACAGTGATTTGTATTGCTCTCCTATTTAGAAGTGCAGTAATTTGTGTCACTCTCCTATTAGTAGCGCAGTGATTTGTGTCACTCTCCTATTTAGTAGCACAGTGATTTGTATTGCTCTCCTATTTAGAAGTGCAGTAATTTGTGTCACTCTCCTATTAGTAGCGCAGTGATTTCTGTCACTCTCCTATTTACTGTTGCAGTGATTTTGTCGCTCTCCTATTTAGTAGCGCAGTGATTTGTGTCGCTCTCCTATTTAGTAGCGCAGTGATTTCTGTCACTCTCCTATTTAGTAGCGGAGTGATTTGAGTCGCTCTCCTATTTAGTAGCGGAGTGATTTGAGTCGCTCAACTATTAGTAGCGCAGTGATTTGTGTCGCTCTCCTATATAGTAGTGCAGTGATTTGTGTCGCTCTCCTATTTAGTAGCGCAGTGATTTGAGTCGCTCTCCTATTAGTAGCGCAGAGATTTGTGTCGCTTTCTTATTTAGTAGTGCAGTGATTTGAGTCGCTCTCCTATTAGTGGCACAGTGATTTGTGTCGCTCTCCTATTTAGTAGCGCAGTGATTTGTGTCGC
>JAUIMM010002304.1:0-43520 GCA_031769625.1 Taudactylus pleione | reverse complement strand
CGGTAGCCTGCACTAATGGAGGCTAATAGCACTGTCACTGGGTATTATTTACAAAATGCTCAACAGTTGAGATGCAGTGCAGACCCCAATTTGCAAACTTTGATTTCGGCAATACTGGTCATTTTAGGTCCATGCTTTGGGCATGGTGAGGTGTCCCTGCCCACGCTATTTAATGCCACAATTATGTAAATGAAAATACCGAGATAGCTGCGTAAAATTTGCAAGTCTCCCAGACATTCCAGGGGAGCAGGCAAGCATGATGTGGGCTATTGTGCTTAGATTTCTGTCAAATGACAAGGATTGGTAGATTGACAAGGCGGACTTAATTAAGTTTGATTTTGTAAAACACTCTAGAGACAACATTTTAAGGATTGAGATTATTAAAAGGATATAAATAGGTAGAGTAGGCATATTTTTGTGGTATTTGGTGGAAAGGTAATCAGTCATTTTCAGCCTACAAAAAAAAAAAAAAAAACTTGCATTTACCATTTGCCAGGGGTGACGGAGATCAGGGCTTGTCCTGCACTTTTAAATAAACAAGATCTGCGTCTGTGGTTGGAGGTTAGGTCATTCTAGTTTTGCACAGACTTTCCGATAGATGTGCCCCTTGAATTGTAGTGGGCAAACCATCGCGGTTCAGCAGTGTGAAACCAAAACATTTGCAAAGAATATAAGAGCTGAAATGTGTAGATGAGTTTGCAATAGAGTGCAGTAACAAGACGATTTAAAACTATCACAGCAGCTATAGTATTTTTTTTGTACTATTTGTGTCCACATATCACAAGAGTGAATACAGTTGACATGTCCTTCCTGCTTATAGGGAGGTTGATTACCACAAAGTAAAATGCATCTGATCACTTTATACTATTGGACAGGGAGAAATCAATGTTTGTTTTTTTTTCCAACATATTGTACAACCCTTTACTATGTATATAGCAAAATCATGTACTATCCACAACATCACAGACAAAGGTGTTTAAAAAAAAAATGAGAGGTCATAGATTTATCAGCTCCAATTTCTAATCTCTCTTGAACACTAGAGTGGATCAATACAGGAAGATATTTCTCCATGTGTGCCATATTAAGAGCAACATAGGACATTGTATGGCTATAAATATACTGCTTATGTCATGTTACACAGTGTAGCAACAATACATTACCATTCCTAGCATCTCAAGCAATGCTCTGTTCCCATCTTTTCACACTGATTTTCCAATAACAATAACCCACTCTGCAAAGTAATTGTAATAGTGTTTTTGTACAAAACATTTATTCAGACCTTATTAGAATTTGTTACAAAAATAAAAAGTGGCGATAGGAGCAAGCATATTGTGTCCACTGTGCAAGTACAGACATATTGGAAGGAACACACTACACTTTTCAATGATTCCAAGTAATCATCATGTTTGTTATTTACTATGCCACATAAATCAATTTCAAATTGATTGAGTTTTAGCTGAAATGTCACAGGTTACCTAGCAGCAGACACTACACAAAGCTATTAACCACACAATATTGTCAGGAGTACACTCCTAGTACAATGACACAACCTGCACGGATTGCACGATTGTAAGTAAATGGTGTGTGTTACTGTTCTGGGAAGCGTATATAGCGCCTCTAGGTCTGCAAGATGCAACGGTGGCTCCCAGAGTTTGATGGAACTACAACAACCTGTATGTCACAACAGAGTCACACATTCCCTAGGTCTGCGCTATGCATATACCATATATACTACACATTATATGCGTCTCTCGCTGTTAGATAAGTGTACACGTGTTGCTGGCCGCACACATAGCCCAGAACCGCATGAATAGATCACATTTGATAAGACATGTAGGAAAGTAGCAACTCTCACCTATCTCCGCCTCCGACAACTTCTGCTTCTTCTTATCCCGCACTTGTCTGACGCAGTCTCACCGTCTACGCTGTCGCTGCCACCAAGGCCGGAAGCTACTTGACCCACCTCACTCAGTCCCCGCCCACACCTGTCAATCATCGCTGGGCTTCGGCAATTTCCGCCCAAGTTCCACTCGCTATAGCGCCTCTCCGCCAATCAGCGTCCAGTAATCGCCCAGTGTCCATCTGTAGGCAGATGCTACGCATCAACACTTGGACCAATAACATCACTCTCATGCAAGTTCTCAATTTGACTAATACTTATGTATGAATATTACTCCCCACCCACTTGGTTTCCCAATATATGTTTAAGGAGGTAAAGCCCCTCCTTAAATTTATTATTCAGGAGTCCGCCCACTTGTTGGTCTTAGGACGCCCCTTGCAGTTTGGCTGTGCCAAACGCATAGTTATCCCCCCTCTCAAAAGCAGTAGACGTAAGCACATGATCTGCATAGGGCGTGGCGTCACAGAAAGGAACAGCCTGCTGGAAATCAGGAGGATTCCTGGCAGCGTGACGTGAAATTTAGAAACGTCATTATGTAAACGAAGATGACGTAAGCAATAGGTAATGCACTGGATTCACAGCTTTATAGTATGACGCAAAAGAATAACGAAATGCAGTGGAATTGTAAAAAAAAATGTATATATATATATATATATATAATATATATATATATATATATATATATATATTATATATATATATATATATACTAGTATGGCACTATAGTATGGCACTATTCTATAATGTTCTTTCTGTATGACTTGTGTTAAATTACAACATTTGTAATCAAACTATTTAGGTTTAATGAGAACACACATCATGTACATGTCTAGTGAGAGTGTATAGAAAGATTGCTTATAAAGCTCAAAAACTGGGAATTGTTATTGAATCAATTTACTATTTTCCACTTATAAAACTACTACTGTTGATTTCAAGCAGTGTTTTCATTTGTCAGATTTTGAAAAAGGTATTTTTGTGGGAGAGGTATGGTGCCGGGGAGTGGTTGTGGGTGAGGTATACAGCAGTGGTGCCAGGGATGATGGTGAGTAAAAGATATTACAGTTGGTAAGTCACAGGGGTCGATTCAATTGTTTTTTAGGCGGCTATTTTTTGGGGGCACCCAACATCATTTAGGCAAAAATGTGCAATAAACCTCTTTTTAGGTCACCCAAACAGCAGTTTTGGCGCCCTGACCCGAACTTTAGACGGGTTTATAGGTTTTAGGCAGATAAACCCTGTCTAATTGGGTGTGAAGACCGCAACAATTAATGGGCGCCCAGAACAATTTAATTGCAACACAGGGCCCTAATTAATTATCGCCGCCCACAAAACAATTGACCCTATGGTGTACAGGAGGGTTTGTGATGATGGTTATTTCAGTGGGTGAGGTTGGGTGCCCGAGAGTGGTGGAGAATAAGCAGGGATGTGCAGTCAGGGTAGGTCCCCTGGCATACTCCCTCCCCTAACAGAGTCCCTGTCATGCTCCAGAGTTTTGATATAAAAACTGTGTTTTCATACGTGTGCCTCCCCAGCCATTTACCTCACCGCACGTCACTGTGAATATGGGGCAACTGTGGGTGAGGCATGGTTTAGATTTTAAGTTTGGATGAGCAGGGCTGCGCTCTCTCCTCCACGTATAGCATCATCTCCGCACCACTGCCAACGACGACACCGAACCGTTGGCGCTGCTGTATTGGGTATTATGACTGCATGTGCAGCAATTGTTATGTAGCTTGTATTCCATGTTTTCCGTGTTCTGCAAAAGCAGATAGCTAATTTTCTTTCTGTGTGTGAGTATCAGCTGGAGTTTTAAAAAAAAATCTACATTTAATTTCATAGTATCAAAATCCCGAAAGCTTATGGAACCCTGGGCGGCCCCCAGACCCCTGGTCATTCACTTAATTTCCGTTCCACAACATTGTATATGCACATGGTTTTGATCACTGTATTCATGTTTTCTTTGCTCTCACGTTTCCCTCATTTTTTGTTTCCAATCTGTGTTTATTTGAAGAATCCAACCAGAATTTAACCAGCAGTTTTTAAGGGGCACCATTTTTTAATTTGCCCTGGGCACCATTGACCCTAGGTATGCCTCTGCGCATCAACCCTGTGTACAAACGTATGTCTGAATGTGCAAGGACTGAGATGCCCACTTTGAGCATCTTTAGATGAAACCATCGGTCACAACATCGAACCTTGCACCAGCCTCATGCTAGGTGCAGAATCTCCATCTCTGGGTGTTAATCCAAGAAGGTGCAAGTTGGGCACTAGGAGCCATTCACACGGGAAACTTGCACTGATTTTTTTCAGAAAAAAATTCAGGTTTTTTTGTGTCCAACTCACTTATCAGGTAAAAAGATAGGAAAAATCTTTATGTTAAGGTAAAAATGTTGGGGGTCAGTGCAGAAACTCTGGTAAACCCTCCTCATTAATAATCATGCAGTTGGAGAGGTTTAACTAGCATAAATTGGCCTATAAAGACTTGTCAGTTTACAGAGTAGTTGCTGGCCCAGGTTGGATATTTCTGCTCAAACAACCATGGTGTCATAAAATGTCTAATTTCTATTCACCAACATTCCCCTGTGTTTGATGTACAAATAAGCATGTGTTGCCTGGGGTCCTTGGCACCAATATATAAATGACTTCTTATCTGCTGTTATCATGGCCTCTCTTCTGACCCATACTGGACAATGGATGAACTGGTTTATGACTGCCCCAGGTCTGTACATTATGATTTTGATCCTAATTATACGTATCTCCTACATGCCTGTGCATACCAGTGCCCATTCCATTGTTTTGTGACATGGACAGGAAAGCCTGTCTCACAGTGAGACAGATAAATTTGCATGCATTCTGTCTAAGCATTTGACATATATGTTTAAACCTATTTGATTTCTTTCTTTCTTTGAACTGTATATGTGCAGTATATATGAAATAACAATTGGTGATGTTTTATTTCTGGCGATGTCTCTCATCCTCATATTCCTAGAAATATATTTCATTTTACAAATGATTACCAGCTAGCTGCGGTGTCAGTTCCCCCCTTGTGGCCGTGAGAGATTAATTTGATTGGCCACACATTAATCTAAAGTAATTGTTCCCAATGCATTTCTTCAACCCAAACCTTCCTTTCATAATCATTATCTTACTCTATTGTAATTTCAGTATATATGTATATATATATATATATATATATATATATATATATAACGAATTAGACATATATATATCCCGGCTTTCGTGGCTCACACAATACATATAGTCCAGGGATCGAACCACATATTAACATCGTGTTTGGGTCATAATGTACAGAATTGTGTTAGCATAAATCCGGTGGTTGCGAATAGATTGTCGCACATTGCGGCAAGCAGATATTGGCAATGCTGGATATATGTTTAATATCTCATATAACAATGGTTGATTTGAACTAGCTTTCGGAGGGAACCCAGAGGTGAACTCCTGTAACAGCATCCTGAGCCTAGGCATCGCCCACTGTTTGAACCAACCAATGACCCCCAGTGAACTGGAAACGTCCCGCCCCTGGACCAATGGAAGAAGACACAGCTTACTATTATATTCACCCATAATTTAACTGTATAAATTAGGCTCCCCTGATCCAGAGAGCAGTAGCTGTATTCTACCAGTCATCTGGTGATGACTGTACTCTGGATCCAGGGAGCGCATGCGAACGTATGTATACTGGTTTGTAACTCTGACCTCTTTCTTGAACTATATTGTACCACTGTATAACTTGTAATAATAATGTTATATATACTTTCAATACAATATTTACTTTTGTGTGTTGGACCACAGAAACTGGTGTGTGTGTGTGTGTTCAGTTGCTTTCACATGAGGTTATTATACTGTGTGATATATATATATATATATATATATACACATATTGCACTTTAATTCATATTGTATTTTTGATATGAAGATAGCGACTATTATGCATACTAGTGAGATTACAATAAGGGAAGGTATTGCGTATGCATCACACCTTGCATGCACTGTGCATACACATTTTCATATTGCCATATGCAAGGTGTGTCCACGTGGCGTCAACAGCCGTGCTGAGATTTAAAGTAGGATTCCACAGTCGTATTAGTTTTTGGGGTTTTCTTTTTGGTTCAGTAGCAAAAAATTGCTCAACCCTGAAAATTTACATTGTGGGCGGCACAGAATCAGGCCCTGTATCTCATTTTATACTCTTCTTGTATTACAGCAAGGCTATCCAGTGTCATACCATACTAATTACATATCTATCTACAAGCATGTTGGACCTGTCAGCCATCAGGTCATTGTTTTTTCATACTTCACTAGTAACAGTGCTTGCTGTTTCACAGGCATTTTCTCCAGCCCTTGTTTAGTTTTTTTCTCTTGTTTTTTTTTCTTCTCTTTTTTATTCTATTTTACTATTTTTCTTGCTGGTTCACTATTTTTATAACACCTTCAGCAAGACTACCCAAGTTTGACACCACTTTTCTTACAACACTTCTTTTGTATATATTTTTTTATTTAACATTGTCCTACTTGTGTTTTATTATTTTTGTATTTTATTCACCTCCACATTTCCACCAACACCTGTAGCAACCCCAACTTGCCCCTTGTTACTTTCTTTCCAGCAACTTACACTACCTTTCCTCCAGCAGCTTCTATTACCTTTTGTCCACCTCCACCCCCTTCCTTCTTCACACTCACTGCTTTTCTTCCACCACTTTTATCAATACCACCATACTCTTTCACACCCCCTTTATTCCAGCACCTCCGCCATGTATGAAAACAGCTTTATTAAACAACCGCTTCTTTGTCGGTGTTGCATCTACGACTTTATGCTAATGCTAGTATTAGCCCTTATCTGGAATACATCCGTGCGTCTGAATTCAGAAGGACTGGAACACCCACTTTGAGTGGCTGCAGTCACAACCATCGGAAGTTGCACCAGCCCTTTGCTAGTTGCAGAATCTTTGTCGGAGTACAGCCTTCAATGTACGCGTTAAGTAAAGTCCAAAAACACTCCTGCGATACTCACACAAGTCGGCCATAAGAAGGAATATCTCCGTGTGTCTCCATAGCCTCCTCCCAGTTACCGCCCAGGAATGCCCAATACCTTTCAGAGTCTCTGTGGCGCAATAGGTCCTGTGACTCTGTGCCTTATTCAGCAAGGATCGCAACTGCGAATACGAGCGCAATCGGCTGATTGTTATGCACTGCGCACGCGTCGCAGTGCGGGAAGGCTCCACTGCAATCGGCACTGCAATCGCAGTGTCTACGCAGACCCATCGCAGAGTGATTGACAGGAAGTACCGATTGCGGGTGGTGACGGGGTGGTCGGAGAAACGCAGGCGTACCAGTGCATTTGTACTCCGTTACTGGGGCGTGCATTAATTAGCCACTGCGACGGCATATACAGGTTGAGGAATCATAGCGTGTGATGAAGTTAGCAATGTCTGAGTAAGGCCAGGGATTGTGCGTGAGGCTGCGATGGCACTCGATTGTACCAATGTTTTTCGCAGTCTTGCTAAACATTACGGATGTGTATAAGGTAAAGTGGGCGTCCTTGCGTAGTGATGCAGCGGCAAAGTGATCGCAATGAATTAGCATTCTATCACAGTTGAATTGTGTGCGTAATGGCAATTGCATTCGCAGTTGCATTCCTCGCTGAATCAGGCCCTCTGTGCGTACAGTATACCCTGTGAGCGTATGTGCCATTCAACTCTGTTTGGATTTAGACGAGTGACTATTTAGACTACGTGAAAGCATTGCATCAGAATCAGCCCCAGTATTTCATTGTTGCCTCTCAGGGCCTGATTCAGCAAGGAACGCATGGATGTAGACGCACGCAATCGGCTGATGTTCACGGTCTTCGCATGCGTCTGGGTCGCAGTGTGCGTGCGCGAACCGGGCAAAAGAGAGTGCAGTGGATACTCAGACCCAGGGAAAAGTGATTGACAGGAAGTGCCGTTTGTGGGTGGATACGGGGAGAGGTCGGCCAAACGCAGGCGTACCAGTGCATTCGCACCCCCGTTACAGGGGCATGCATAAATTAGCCACTGAGATGTGGACGCAGCCTGGCGTCCTTCTCCGTGCAGGAAGTCTCTCAACTTCTGCGGCAAGGTCGTCTACCTCGATGTTCCCGATGTTTTCTCAGCCTTGCGCCTCAATACAGATGTTAGTGGAGGGTAAAGGGGCTGGAATAATGTAGTGCTGGGCATCTGCATATTTGTGCTGCAATTGCTGTGCGTATGCAATCATTTGCATCTTCTAACAGAAGCCGATTGCGTGCGTCTGCATCCGTGCGTTCCTTGCTGAATCAGGCCCTCAGTCCTTTGCCAATTATCAACTGCACAGTCACAGGGGGGGTATTCAATTAGACGCAGGGTAAATAACATAAAATTGGGTTCGAATGCGGGAAAAAAAATAATTGATTCCCCAGTTTAAGCGGAATCTTGTTTCCGCAACTGAATCCCTATTTTTTTTTGGCACGGGAAAGAGGCTATTTAATTAAATATCCTTTCCCCGTGCTGCAGAGATTTTTGCCGATAATTAGTCACAGGATAATCCCTTCGGCTAATCGAATAACCCCCACAATGTCATTCATTATTTATCGCCATGCCTTCCAAATATGATGGCGACTCCAGGATGTGTTGTGGGCTTCTCAATCAGTCCACAGTCCAATTTGTATCACTTTCTGGCAAGTTCCATTTTGATTATGCAAAAACAGACGTACCTCACATTTTTCTTGCAGACTGGGCATGCGTCTAAAACTGAAAACAGGTTCTGCGCATGCTTCACACAGTGCGTTAGCAGTAACAAGTAGCTCCGTCCGTGTCGCATCTCAAACAGACGGAGCATAATCTGAAGATACACAGCTACTCGTCTAGAACAGGCAGTGTCAGAGTCGCTGAAAGAATAGAAGGAGACAAAAGACAAGGAACTGATGGTAAGGATAGTGCAAGGAAAAAAAATCTAATGCTGGCCATACACCTGCACGACCAGCATATGATACGATTCATCTCACGATTCCCCGGAGCTCTCTGCAGTCCCTGCGGTACGATTTGGTGTTTTTCTTACACACGATCTGTCCTACGATCGATCTTGTGCCTCATGCACTCATCTGAAAAGTGTCATTGAAATGACATAAATGGATGCACGATGCATCACATTCACTAAATTTACGGTACGATCTGCACATGATACGGTGGACAATATGGGCTGCACATCTGATCATACAATCCGATTTAGGAGCGGTGGGAGCGCGCATCGGATCGTATCCTAATAAAAAAATACACGATTTTCACAAGATCCATCATACGACTCGTCGAAAATCGGCCAATTGGCCCGAAGTCGTGCTGGTGTATGGCCAGCATTACATTCTACAAGAATGGGGTAAAACATGAAGGGAGAACTGGCAAGAGACAACATGGGTAGAAAAAGGGTGTGAGAACACAGTCACTTCACCAGAAACATCAAACTTCTCCACATTAAAGAAATGTGACCCTTAACAGAATAAAATACACTTCCTTGGGGACTTTGGCCCTCATATAGAGGCGGTCACACGAAGCGATCGCTCTCTCTGAATGAGGGCAGCCGCTTCTTTTTTTTAGTGCGGCCTCCTGGTCGCTAGCTAAGCTGTGAGTTACCACCCACAGTTTAGCGACCGACCAGGTTGATGGTCGCGATGGTCAAGACCATCGCGACCATCGGGGCTTGCGACGAGACCCTAAGGTTGGGTCTCAGCAACCGCAAGCCCCAGGGAGCTTCCTGCTCTGATCGAGCAGGAAGCTCCCCACTGACATCACTGCTGATGTCAGTGCGGCCGCCCACAAAACGGCAAGCGTTCTGTTAGGAACGCCTCCGTTTGTGTAGCCATCCCCCGCCAGGCCTACAAAACGGGCCGAGCTGTCGATCAACATCGACAGCCGGCCCTTTTGTAGAGAGTTCCGGAGCGAGAGAGTTTCTCTCTCGCTTCGGGGCTTGCGCACGCACAGTGCGGCCGCTGTGCGTGCGCAGGACCAAAACATCGACCCGGTTGCAACAGGGTCTCAATGGGGTCCTTTGTGTTAAGCATACAGTCAACAAATGGGCCCAGTGAAGTACAGGCTTTTCTCGATTGGAGAACTACCTTCAATCCTCAAGGCTAATAAAAAGCTCCAAGCTATAAAACTCGGTCTTGAGGAATGGAGATATTTACTGGAGATGTTTTGTTTTCCGGTGATATTTGGCCTGATTTAGAGGTGAACGCAGTGCCGATGTTTGTGTAGTTGAGCCATTTTTTGCTACTGCATAAGTGCAAAAAGTCAGAGAAATCCTTACGACACATGCGAACCACTGAGTTTACGCATAGACCACTATTGCGAATTTAGGCCCTCATTCAGAGCCGTACGCTCTGAGCAGAGCGCACGCTCTGAATGAGGGCTGCCCTCCATAATTATGGAGCGTCCTCCTGGACGCTCGTATAGCTGTGGGTCACCACCCACAGCCTATACGAGCGTGCAGTTTGATGGTCGTGACCATCGCGACTATCGCCACTGCGAGCCGGAGCCTGCAGTTGAGGTTTGCAACCGCAAGGCCCGGAGTGATTTTGGCTCTATCAGAGCCAAAATCACTCCCACTGACATCACTAGTGATGTCAGTGGGCCGGCTTCTGACGGTAGGCGTTCCCTTGGGAACGCCCCCGTCAGGGAGGCACGCCCCCGGCACGCCCACCAAAGGGGGCATGCTGTCAATCAACATCGACAGCACGCCCCCTTTGATCAGACACAACGAGCGAAGGAAAGTCCTTCGCTCGTCGCGTCTGGCGCATGCGCACGACGGAGCTCCCTCCGTCGTGCGCATGCTCAGTGCAGACCATCGACCCACTTGCGAGCGGACAGCCGCTCGCGAGTGGGTCTGAATCAGGCCCTTAGTCACTTGTAATAGAGCTGGCGGTGGACAGCCATGGGCGTTCTTTGGAGGTGACTAGAAGGTGGTCTGAAGTGAACTAAAAAAAAGGCCAGCTCATGGGTGTTATGGGAATATTAAGGGCGTGTCAGTTAACATTGCTGCATTTTCAAACCCAGAGCCACAGCCACAGAGGCCATGTTTAGAGAAAGTTCAGAAGGAGACACTGCTGCTGTAAGTGTCAATGGACATCATGATGGTGCACCAATGGTGGAGTGTGTGAGTGCAGCGGCGTATTTCCACGGTCCACGGACATTGAAAATGGGCATTTTCGAAGTCAGATAATTGGATGAAGTCGTTTGCAATTATCATCTAGCGATACTATAGTCTTTGTATGAAAACATGCTACTAGCACGCTATGGCGTAGCGTGTATTTGCACATCACATGCGAACGCATTTTTATACATTTTCACACATACACATTCACTTATAAAATGGTTCCTACACACTGTCTTTATAACCAGGGTTGATAGAGTTATTTATAGTTAATAATAATAATGTAAGATATACCATGTAGAGATCTAAGGTTCAAAATACAGAGGACATATCATGTTTGGTATCATTCTAAATCCCTATTTATTCGCAGACATCCGTTCCTATCGGAAAAGAGATCGCACCTTGCTTATGCAAGTTATGGATGATAGGGAATTAATGATCAGAATGCTATTGTTTGTGTAATGTAAATAGACCATTTTGAACTAGTTTTTTTCGGAGGGAAATCATGTGTGCAGCAGTTGGAGATCTGACCCCCACCTTTTGTGAGCACCCATTGAACTGTCCAATGTCCTGTCTTACACCATACTGACCTGAATCCTGAACCAATGGGAACATGCCAAATCGCCCCTTTGTTTTTTTGTGTAACAAACTGTATATATCTCTGAGCCCTGGGACCAGCAAATAGTCTCCTTTGTGTGGCCACAGACTTCAGGATTGAATGGATGTATGCTGGATCCTGAGCGCTTGCGTATGTATCGGCTGTACTTTTTGCATTAATTGTTAATCTGCTATCTTTTATTATTAAATCGATTTGTGCTTTGGAACCACACTATTGGGATTGGAAAGCAATCACTGAATAGCAACTAGATGAAGTTAACAATTTGGGGTGTCGAAGCCGTATAATTGGCTGAGACAGGATCGGTTTAAAATTAGATTGGGGCGACGCCATCTTGCGAATGGCAATGAGACGCCATTTTGTGATTGGCCGCCCAGCGCCATTTTAGTGAAACTTGCCATTATAAGTACATACGGCGATGCTATTATTTAGCGTCGTGCGATTCTCATGTAACAGAAAGAAGTTAAAATTCCGCACCACATAAATACAGACAGTCACTAATACATATAAAATGATTATCCCTGCAAAACACGTACCATGGTGTACTTACAAAACACATAGTCGCACAGCGCTAACTAGCGTCTTTTCCCAATTCCCCAATACTTACACACTGCACACTTACATAAAAGGTTCCCTAGCATTAAAGTGTAATATCCAAGGTTTATGCAGTAATTATTAATGTTGTGTAATAAAGGTTATTTAATATCTAAGGTTTAGTACTGATCCACTGTGTCTCCACAGATTTCTGATATCATCGGTGAGAAAGTTGCAATATGCGTCTGCAAACTATGGAACATAGAGAGCTAAAACATTAAAATGTACTCTGTAATGTTAGCAGCTTAGATTAGCAGGCAGCGGGAAAAAGGACACAAAGGGTTGTTAGAGGCTGTTTGTGTCCATTCGAATTGACCTATGAACTATCCTGTAACAGAAGCACCTTTAAGAAGAACCAATGGAATCATGCCAAACTTGTCTATTGTATTGCCTATCCCTGTAAGAGTATGTATGTGTGCTCTCTGACCCCAGTCAAGAGTCTTCTTGCTGTGCTGTTGACGGAAGTTTCTATGCTGATGCCGGTATCTGGGCCCAGAGCGCGTGCGTATATAACAACTGTACCATGGGTCTGTATGATTTATTTGCGCTAATTGTCTTTAGATCACAGCATGTAACCATTTGTTTTTATATTGAATAATAACATTTTGTGCTCTGGAACCACACTCAAAGTCTGAAAGAATTTATTTACTGTGCGACTCATTACGCTAAATAGCGACAATTTTAGAAGGTATAGGCAGGATTTTAGAAGGTATAGACAGGATTGCATAGAGGTTTTAATTAGGTATCCATAGTTGGGGGCTCGCAGTGTTAATCACGCTACCGGTCACTTGGTAACACTCGGCAGCGATCTCTCAGCAAAAGGGTGGATGTGCCAAAGCAGGAGAACTCATTATGCCTTCGAAATCTGCTACCACTTTTGTTGCTGAGAGTCCGCTACCTGTTATTGTGGCTTTAGGAGAGCTGATTGAGAGTCCAGGGACGAGGGAGGAACAAGTTTGTTTTTCTTCAACGATAGTTTTTTTGTGTTACAAAGGAAAAGTCACATTATTGTGTATGCGACCAGTCGCACTATAGCATATAAATCATAATGCGTGTTGTGTAGTAGTCGCATTATTGTGTATGCGACTAGTCGCACAATAGCGTATACATATTTCCTGTATTGCTGCCACATGTTTTAAACAAAGCCGTTGAGACTGCCGGTGATATTGATAGATAGCATTGTTGTAAATACATTGATCAGTGTTGCCATAGTCTGGGAAAACGTGTATTTTTCTGTGCAGGAAAAGGGTGTGTAACAGTGAGTATTTGTTGGTAGGGACAAGAGTTCCCTAGTTAAGGTATCGTAGGACCCTTAAGGACTAGGCGCAATAGCTCGGTAGTAGATACCGTCCTAACACATAAGCAGGTGTAGTTGTTGTCTTTGTTATAGGTTCTGCTCCCAGTGTGATTACAGTATTCAGTGATTAGTTAGGGTTATATGAGCATTGTAATTGAACTGCACAGTTTTGGCTAAATTGTGATTGTGAACTGAGTAGAGGGTGGATGAAAAGGGTAGGTGTTATTGGAATACCTACATGCTAGCAGTTGAAAGGTAGTCGAAAAGGGATTAGGTGCGTGGAAGCAGCCTGGTTATTCTTCCATAGGTACTTGGGCACATCCTGTTAATATCGTCCGCAGGTAAGTGAAAGTATCTTGACTGTCTTTCACCAGTTTAAATCTCTATTGAAAAGCTTAGGGTTCTCCCAGATAGGGGCCAAGCAAACGGTAGAGATATTAGATGATGTATATAAAGAGCAAAAGTGCAGCGCTACATATAAAGTAAAAAACACATTTAATATTAAATTAAAACAAAGAATAATATAACATTTCCACTGAATAATACATTAAAACATAAATGATTGATTGAGCATTAGCACAAAAAACAATCAAGAATCGACATGCATGTCTCAAAGAGCTTATTTAGTATATAGAAACACCCTAATTAGGCACAAGCTGTGGTGCACCAAATCAAGTGATGAGAGAAAGTCCCATTCAGGAAATGGTGATCTTTCCCAGTCAATAATGTACACCACCATAAATGGATGAATAAAAATAAAGGATACAGTCAATCCGATCATCCAACTGAAACATTGATAAATAGTTACCAATAACCACAGGTGAGCAGTCCCAAGGTGAACCGGATCCCACAATGTATGTCACCTGAGAATGATTCGTTGTATGCCGGTCCCAATGCACATAGCCAAATATTGTGGGGTGCACAGAATCCAAACTGAAGATGGTGATCTCTGGGGATGAAGATTGCCGGTAATTCCACCTGTTATAGTGCTTGATAGACGCACAATGGGCCTGATTCAGAGCCGCTCGTAAGCGGCCGCTCGTTCGCTCGAGCGATGTTCGCACAACTACGCATGCATACGGCTCGTAATACGCATGCGCGAACCAGTCAGTGCGGTCAAAATTCATGTGCTCGCAAAATAGCGAATGTCTGCTAATTTGAGTGACAGAATGAGGCGTTTGTGGGTGGTAATAGGGGAAGGTGCTTGAAAACGGGGAGTGGAGATCCGAACGCAGGCGTGCCAAACGGTGAAAACGGGCGTTTTAAGGGTGTTCATAATTAACAAAGCAGCGTCATCGACCACGTCACTTGGTTGTTTCTGAGCCTGAACTGTTCGCATGATTGCGGTAGGAAAATCCAACCACAAGCACTGCGAGCAGTTCAGACACCTTTCGATGTACTCGATTAATCAAATAAATAGCGGAGATGACGTATGATGCGAGCGGCCAGGGGGCGTTTTTATCAAAATAGCGGCCGCAGGTTTTGTTCGCTCGTTCAGACTTAGAGGCGTCAACAGACCGCAAAGAGCGAGCACTTCATTTAAATAGCCGTTTTTCAGAACGACCGTTCGCAAATAGCGTCCGGCTCTGCATCAGACCCAAAGTCTGTAATCCTGTGGTGAATGGAGTGCTGCTGTCTAGAAGTTTCAATAGTCTGCAGAGTTGTAATGTGAAAAATCCTGCTGCCTATAGATAGGGTGTCACACCAACGCATTTTCCTGCCGGATTGGCAGCTTTTTCAAGGTGATGGAATAGGTCTCTATAAGCTCATAAATAGTGCCAATCATTAAGACTAAAGATAATACTGCTGTGCTCAATCAATCAATTAAAAAATCAAAACACACACTCATGTGTTCTTACAAAATAAAAATAGGTGAATACTTAAGAAAACAAACTTACTGAAATACAATTGCATTTGATAGGTGTAGTCCCGTTCATCTTTTTCCACGTGACATATGCCTATCACATGATGAAACAGGAATACAATGTAAGCCCGACTCCGAGCGTCGCGTCCTCTGACGTCGCGCTCCAAGCCTCGATTTGGACTGGGCACCATATACGAGGTTGGTATGTATTTAGAAACAGTACTTGAGTTTTATCACTCATTGTATCTGTGGAACGCACCATATAGTGATGCTGCGTTCCAAAATCGGAATGTCCTACTAAGCACGTCTGATCAGCAAAGTAGCTGTCAAACAAAAGGATAAATAAAATATAATATATATATTATATATAAACCCAAATAAAAAATGATGATACAAAATAACAATTGAAACGCACTAGCAACAATAATATACATCTTAAATGGGTATATGAAGAATGTTAGATGATGTGCTGCTGTTGGAAGCGCCGCTTGAGTCAGCACGCCATATGCATACTAAGGGCCTGATTCAGAGCCGGACGCTCTGACCAGAGCGCTCGCTCTGAATCAGGGCCCTCCTACCTAAACCTGGAGCGGCCTCCTGGCCGCTCGCATAGCTGTGGGTGACCACCCACAGCATATGCGAGCGGCCAAAAAGATGGTCGCGATGGTCAAGACCATCGCGACCATCGGGCTTGCGACGAGACCCTGCGGTAGGGTCTCGATGACCGCAAGCCCTGGAGTGATTTTGGCCCCACTGACATCACTAGTGATGTCAGTGGGGCCGGACCCAGACGGTTGGGAACGCCTCCGTCTGGCAGCCACGCCCCCGGCACGCCCACCAAAGGGGGTGTGCTGTCAATCAACATCGACAGCACGCCCCCTTTGGTGCGAGACCCGGAGCGATGGCTTCCCCGTCGCTAGCCGGCTCTCGCGCATGCGCTCGACGGAGCAGCCTCTGTCGTGCGCATGTGCACTAGGGCACCATCGACCCGCTTGCGAGCGCTCAGCGCTCGTGAGCGGGTCTGAATCAGGCCCTAAGTACGGTGCTTATGCAATTAGGTACTGTGTTGCATGGTTTAAAATGACGATGAAGAGTGTTAGACCGTTTCCCAGAATTGGCAGCTTTGATAAGGAGGTATTAAACAATGTCCGAGATAGCATCTGTATGGTGCGCTCTCGAATGAAAAAGGTAAAATATAACGAGTGTTTAAAATTATGGCAGCGTGAGGGGGATGCGTGGCTTAAAGGTGTGCACGCGAAGCAAACTAGCGTCGCGAGCACGTTACCGGAGAGTACACACGCAGCGCTAAACTGCGGTGCGTGCGTGCCGCGAGATAGCGCGCACGTGCAGCAAGGTAGCGTTGTGGAAGGTATTGCCAGTGGTTCACGCGCACCACCGCCGCCCTATGCGGATGGGGGTGCAGGTACAGTTGTTGAAAAAACCCATAAAAATGTAACAAGTAACTTGTACCCTCTCTTAAGTAATCATAAAGAAAATGTTTATGATGCGGATGATGAGCCTATTGTTATGTCTGCCATTTCCCATGCTGTACAAATGTTAGATGCTCCACCACAACAAGCACAAGTGGTGCCGCCATCTTCATCAGTGATAGTACAGGAAGTGTTAACATCCACTGCACCCATAGAGGAAGTTGTTAACCCTTTACGTAGCAATAATAGACTAAGGGGGTCATTCAGACCCGGTCGTTAGCGCCGATGCGCTCAGACCGGGTCGATGGCCCCCCACAGAGCATGTGTGCGACGGCGCTGTAGTGCGCATGCGTGAGACCCGCTACGACCGACAGCGCCGGTCGTAGCGGGTCTTGATCCAAAGGGGGCGAGCTGTTGATGTTGATTGACAGCTCGCCCCGTTTGGAAGGCGGGCCGGGGGGGTGGCAGCCCAAACGGAGGCATTCCTATGGGAACGCCTGCCGTTTGGGGGAGGCCCCGCTGACATCACTAGTGATGTCAGTGGAGAGCTTCCGGCTCAGACAGAGCCAGAAGCTCTCCGGGGCTTACGACAAGGGAGACCCTACCCTAGGGTCTCGTCGTAAGCCCCGATGGTCGCGATGGTCTCTGACCATCGCGACCACACCGGAGCGGTCGTTAGAGCTGTGGGTGTTAACCCACAGCCTAACGACCGCAACAGAGGAGGGCAGTCAGGATGCAAGTGGCCGCCCAGTTTCTGAGCGACTGCTTGCATCCTCCGACCGCCTCTGAATGAGCCCCTAAATCCCCAGCCAGGTAACAAGGTCTAAAGTAGCAGTGCGGCCGGTCTGCATCCCATCCGGACAATAACTGTTCCAAATGGGAATGCGGATGCGAACGATGTAGTGCCCACAAGGGAGGTAGCAATGCATTGTCCTTGGACAAGAGCGGAGCTAAATTCCATAATGAATGATTTCCCCGATCCTAAAAAGAAAGCTAAATGCCAAAGATTTTTGAAAAATTTGGGTAGTGCACACAAGCCAACCAATAAAGATTGGCGAGTGGTGTTAAGGGCTTGTCTTCCATGCAATACCGACATGACAAAGTTTATCACGGATTGTGTATTGGATGGAGATGTTCCCTTAACAGACTAAATTAACCAAGGTAACATTTCCCGCATTATAACTCAATTGGGTGTATATTCTCCAGTAGTAGTTAACTGGAGCAAAATTTTCACCATAAAACAAAAAGAGAGTGAGGATTATTGTAACCGAGCTCTGCAGGCTATCACCCAGTACACTGGGTTAGAGGATATTAAAGATAGCACTCATCATAGGGGAATGATCTTCACTGTACTTATGGATGGTCTAAAAGAGAACCTAAAGACCCGAGTTCAGACATCACAACATGGCTGGAGGGGAGTCACTGTAAACACCCTAATAGAATCCGCTATTGAACATAATAAGAACATCCTTAAAAAGAGAGAGACCCAGAGCGAGAAGCTAATGGCTGTTAGTATTCAAGCTCTAGAAGGAATGACTATAACATCACAGCCAACAGACACACATGCACCTGCACAGCTACACGTCCTCAAAAATCCTGCACAACCTCAAACACAACCCTACCCCACTTATCACACACAGCCACAAAACCCATACTATCCACAGCCACCATATTTCCTCAATATCCTTATCCACACACCATCTTTCCCTTCCGCTCAACCCACACAGCAATCCTTTGACCCACCCCACTCACGAAGGTGCTTTAACTGCAACCAACTGGGACATGTAAGTAGGAAATGTAAGGTGAAGAAGGTAGGACCCCCTAAGCAAGGAGTACCTGGATACCCCCATAAGGGATATACACAGAGTACAGGAAACCCACAACAGTCACCAGCTCCAATTGTGGCTGTAAATGCTGTATTGGAGAGTGAGAGTCAACACTAGGGGTCAGGTCATACCTGTAGTCTACAGATAGTCAGGTTAACGGGAAGTACTAGGGAAGAACCGGTGATGATGGTTGATGTAGCTGGTATTAAATATCCTTTTCTTGTAGACACAGGGGCGACCAGGTCAGTGATAAAATCTCCCGCTAACTTACAGGTAACCAGCAAGACGGTACCAGCAAAGGATGTAACAGGTAAAGTGCAACATTAACCTTTAACAAAATCCACAGAGGTCACTATCGGGCCATTGCATACCAGGCATTCTTTCCTCCTGGCAGCAGCGGCTCCTACTAACCTACTGGGAAGAGATTTGTTATGTAAGATGGGTGTGTCATATATTGTACCCCTGATGGTATATTTCTAGATATCCCAGAGAGAGTTGCGCACGAGGTGAGGGATATGTTGGACACTCCCCAAAGGATAATGTATCACTCTACTGGTTTAAGTAAAAATTCATCTCAGGTAGATCAAATGTTATCCCAAATTCCAGATTCACTTTGAACCAAGGATGGACAGGACACTGGGTTAATGGCAAACGTAAGTGGTAAATCTAAAAAGTGGTAGGCAAGCTCCAAAAATTCCCCAGTACCCATTAAAACAGGAGGTAGAATTAAGGGTTTATCCCATAATTGAGCGATTGTTACAGCAGGGAATTTTAGTTCGTACAGCTAGTGTAGCCAACAGTCCCATCTTTCCTGTAAAGAAGAGTGGTGGGAGGGGTTACAGGCTGGTACAAGACCATAGAGGGGTTAATAAGATGGTAGAGAGCCAATTTCCCGTAGTGCCGTAGAGCTGTCATTCTTGTGCAGATCCCACCAAATGCAATTGACCTCTGTTCTGCTTTCTTCTCTGTGCCTCTTCATCCTGACTGTCAGTACCTATTCGCCTTTACATACAGGGATGTACAATACACATGGACACGATTGCCCCAGGGTTTCATAGACAGACCCAGTATCCTCTCCCAGGGCTTACATGACCGTTTACAATCTCTGCCAATGGATCTGTTCAAATACAATATGTGGATGATTTATTGTTATGTTCTGATTCGTTTATGTTATGTTTAAATTATACTAAACTTTTGTTGCTTCATCTCTCGCAAACAGGACACAAGGTTGCTAAGGACAAACTACAGCCATGCCAGTCCAGGGTTAAATATTTGGGACACTGCCTAACTCAGGGGTTACGACATCTCACAAACGACAGAATCCAGGCCATACAGAACATGACACTGCCGCAGAACCAACAGCAAATTTGTACCTTCTTGGGAATGTGTGGATACTGCAAAATGTGGATACCGGGTTTTTCTATTTTGGCCTTGCCATTACAGGACTTAGGACCTCATTCAGAGGCAGTCGTTAGATGCAAGCGGACGCTCTGAATGAGGGCGGCCGCTTGCATCTTGTAGTGCCGCCTCTTGGTCTGATCGAGCAGGAAGCTCCCCTCTGACATAACTGCTGATGTCAGTGGGGCCGCCCCCAAACGGCAGGCGTTCCTTCGGGAACGCCTCCGTTTGGCCGGCCATGCCTCCTGCCTGCCTCCCAAACGGGGTGAGCTGTCACTCACCATCGACAGCTCGCCCCCTTTGGTGCAAGACCCCTAGCGACGGAGCACCCATCGCCCACCGGGTCTCGCGCATGCGCAAGTCGGAGCCGGCTATGATGTCCGCATGCCCAGTGGGGGAACATCGACCCGGTTGCGAGCTATCAACGCTTGCGACCGGGTCTGAATGACCCCCTTAGTCTCTTCCTCAAAGCCCAATCGTGTCATGCACACAGAGGAATCAGAGCAGGCTCTCCTTAATCTTAAGGGTAGTCTGACAAGAGCACCTGCATTGGGAATACCTGACTATGAAAAGCCTTTTGATTTGTATTGTACGGAAGCCGATGGTTGTGCAGCAGGTGTCCTCACACAAAAACATGGTGATGCCAGCAGGCCCTTAGCATACTACAGTGCACAATTGGACACTGTGGCAAGATCACTCCCAACATGTTTAAGAAGGGTAGCAGCAACTGCTCTATTGGTCAGTAAGAGTGAGGATGTGTTACTAGGCCATGATATGATTGTCTATACTGCCCATGCTGCATCTGCTTTGCTAAATTCTGCCCAAACCAGACATGTCTCCTCAGCTAGGTTCACAAAATGGGAACTAGCCTTAATAGCAACTGCAAACATCGCAATCAAAAGGTGCAGTATGTTAATTCCAGCTACGTATTTACCATATGTGCAACATGATGCACAAAGGGTGGAGAGAGGTGAGCCGCTGGCAACAGGTGAGTTCTGCAGGTATATTGATGCACATGATTGTTTGGAATATCTGAATCAAAACTTTACTGCAAGCCCTGACATACGTGATACACCTTTTGAAAATGTAGATGTGACATTTTACATGGATGGGAGTTGTCATAGACAAACTGACACTGGAGAGTTATGTACAGGTTATGCTGTGGTAAATGACGAGGAAGTTATAGAAGCCGAACCTTTAGGCCCACCACACAGCACAAGTGGCGGAACTGGTGGCACTAAAGAGAGCGTGTGAATTAGCGAAAGGTAAACCTGCTAATATCTACACTGACTCTAGGTACGCCTTCGGGGTAGTACACGATTTCGGTGCCTTATGGCGTCTGAGAAAATTTATGACAGCAGCAGGCACACCAATTGCACATTCCAAACATATAAAAGGACTACTAACAGCAATCCAATTGCTAAAGGCAGTGGCAGTAAATTAAGTGTAAAGCCCATACATGTGAGGATGATCTGGTGTCACTGAGCAACAACAGGGCAGAAGAAGCTGCAAAATGGGCAGCAGGGTTAAAAATTAACGTACCAACTAACAAATCATGACTTTTCAAACAATTTATATGCTGAAATTATTTGAAATGCAAAGTTTGTGTTCTATCCTGGAAAAGTCAGTCTGGAGGTTCAAGGGATGTGGGCAAGAGTCCTATGGACTCTGGAGAGACGGACAAGGTAAGCCAGTGGCTCCCAAGGCATATTATCCAAGCGTGGCTGAGGCAGCGCACGGTCTGACTCATCTGGGAAAGCAAGGTATGTGTAAATTGGTGAGAGCATACTGGTGCGCACCGGATTTTTCTTCTCAAGCGGAAAAGAGAGCAATTTCCTGTCTGACCTGCTTGAGGAAAAACATTGGGAAAACGATCCCTACCGAACCATCCCACATTTCTCTGACTGACGGACCGTTCCACGTAATACAAATTGATTTCATCCAA
Organism: Taudactylus pleione; assembly: GCA_031769625.1. Taxonomy (NCBI): domain Eukaryota; kingdom Metazoa; phylum Chordata; class Amphibia; order Anura; family Myobatrachidae; genus Taudactylus; species Taudactylus pleione. Next base: position 21,491 of record JAUIMM010002304.1, on the reverse strand, counting down.
TTACCACCCTGCAGGAATCTCAAGTATGTATTAGTGTGCACTGATGTGTTTTCCAATTGGGTTGAGGCATACCCAGCTGCCACTAATACTGCTGCGTTTACTGCCAAGAAAATTGTTCAGGAGTTTGTGTGCAGATACGGCATCCCTATAATTATCGAGAGTGATAGGGGTACTCATTTCACAGGTGATGTTTTTCAAAATATATGTAAACTGATGGGTATTAATAGTCGACTTCATACCCCCTACCGACCGCAAGCCAGTGCCAAGGTGGAGAGGTTGAACGGTACTATTAAAATCAAGTTAAGTAAGATCATGGCAGAGACTGGACTAGGATGGCCAGAATATTACCGTTGGTCCTACTAAGACCACTCCTAGACCCCCTCTAAATCTGTCCCCCTTTGAAACACTGTTTGGTAGACAACCTCATTTGATTATAAGTCTGCAGGAAAATTTGAAAGGTAACAACGAGGTAACTGTAAAGTATCTTATAACAATGAGTAAACAGTTAAAACAGCAACAGCAGAAACTGAAATTGTTGTCCCATGATATGCCTGAAACAAACTGCCTTGATGTTGAACCTGGAGAATATGTTATGATCAGAAATTTCTTGCGTTCATGTTGTTTGACTGATCGTTGGGATGGCCCGTATCAGGTGTTGCTGATAAGTACCACATCTTTGAAGGTGGCCAAGAGAGATACCTGGGTCCATTCTACTCACTGCAAGAAGGTCAACCAAATGGTGGAGAAACAAGGCGGAGACGAGGCTGATATCGTGGACCTGTCGATCGCGAGCTTGTTCTAGGAGGGTTAAAAGGTTGCAGTGAGATATCTGAGCTAAAGAAATTTGTAGGTCCTTGCTGTGGCAATGGACTGTTCTGCTGTGTTCATTTTTATATTCTCTTCCAGAGTTTCCATCATCCTGATTTGTTCGGGGATTTCTGGTTTCTGTGACGGGGGACCGATAGAGGAGATGGGAGCTGAGGGCAGTATTGATGGAGTGGAGTCGAAAGGAGAAGTGCTATGCCAATCAGGGGAGTGTTTGACCAATTTTAGTACTGTAATTGTTAAGAGATCTGCTATTTTGGATACTCAGGGACAGTGTGAAGGTCTATCGCCTGAGGATTTTTGTATGTGTGAGTTCTGTGGGTCCATAATTGATGAGAGATGCCTCCAACGGTGTCAACCCAAGTATACTCAGTATTGGGGTGGGTATCCTTTAGAGGATTATCACATCATGGTGGGCAAAATTTTGAACCAAACCGACTGTTGGGTGTGCTCTCACGTGCCCCAAGGACAACATAATGTAGAATTAGTGCCATTCCCATTAAATATCTGAAATCCTAGAATTGCAAAAAAGGGAAGACACTGGATGGAAAATTTCTTAATACCAAACCACCCCATTTTAAACTCAACCAGTACCAGGCAGATAAAACACTTTTATGTTTAAACATCACCAACTCCAATGAACCAGGAAGTTGAGAGGTGACTGGGAATAATCAGACGATGACCTTCTCACAAAGAGCTGATCGTGAGCCTATGAATTATGAACTGTTATGCAATATTAGATCAGTAGGAAGACACTTCCGGTATAAATATACACTGAGTAACACCAAAGAAATGGTTGGCAGAATACCAGAATGATACTGTGCTAAGGTTATACAACCAGAAACATGTATTTGCCAGATGGGAGAACCTGAGATAGGATCATTTGTGAGGGAAATGTGTTTGATGATCATGATGCATACTATTCCTTATGTTCTCCCCGATGATGTATATTTTATATGTGGAAGGAAAGCGTATAAGTGGCTTTCTCCGAGTTCCGGAGTTTGTGTTACCTGGGAAGAGTAGTCCCAGAGGTTATGACCCTCACACATGGTGAAATGCTTGGTATTCCTAAAAACATACAATCACCATATCTTCACACAGTATGAACACAGAGGCAAAAGAAATATGATACCTGGTGATGTGCATAAAGCCACACAGTTAATTAGTGAGACAACTGGCTTTCAAGTTTTGGTAGCACTGGATCCCACCAGGATTGCTCGGGGTACACTAAATTTTAGATATATCCAAGACCTTGCTAAATTAATAGATAATATCACCGAGATGTATGATGACACATTCAGGTACACAGGTAGGGAGTTGCAAGTGTACAAGAAAGAACTGGTGCAACACAGACTAGTGTTAAATTATTTAACAGCTGTCACTGGAGGGTATTGCATAACTTTGGCCACCCAAATGATACCAGCGACCCCAAGGAGGTGATAGACCGGAAGATGGATGAAATTCTGCAGCTAAAATGGGAATTTAGAAAGAACCATAATGCTTCAGTGGCTGAAGTAGAGGAGAAGGTAGAGGAATGGGTTTCATGGTTGAACCCAGTGAAATGGTTCTCAAGCCTAGGAGAGTGGGTCAAGGAAATGATTGCGAGCATAGGTAAACTCCTGATCCTCATACTGGTTGTCATCATAATAATTGGCATATGTGTCAGGTGTGTTCCTACTGTATTGAAATGTGGAAAATGTAAAGATAAAGTACACTGGAAGAATGAAATTATGATGGTGGTCAGTAGTAACAATATGAATACTGAGGTAAATGTAGAACTGCATTACAACCCTGAACTAGAAGGTACCATCGTATAATGTATAAGATTTGGACATGCATAAAATGTGTTATTAAAATGTTATTTTAAAACATCTTAAATAATGTAAGTCCCTATTCCCCCTCAAGACTTCCTTTATAGGATTGGTGCATCCCCACATCTTTCCCATGATCTTCCAAGATCCACGGTGTGCGTATATGGATAGTTTTATGTCCCCTCCTAGAGACACATTATTGATGGTTTAAGAACCACCTTGTGCCATCCCATAATATACCATTAAATAATGTGTCATAATGTAAGCCTAAATAAATGTTAAAATCAGAGTATGATAGTATGTTGCTTGCTATTAAAGGGTGGACTGTCGAAGCCGGATAATTGGCTGAGACAGGATCGGTTTAAAATTAGATTGGGGCGACGCCATCTTGCGAATGGCAATGAGACGCCATTTTGTGACTAGCCGCCCAGCGCCATTTTAGTGAACCTCGCCATTATAAGTACATACGGCGATGGTATTATTTAGCGTCGTGCGATTCTCACGCAATAGAAAGAAGTTAAAAGTCCTCACCACATAAATACAGTCACTAATACATATAAAATGATTATCCCTGCAAAACAGGTACCATGGTGTACTCCACAAAACACATAGTCGCACAGCGCTAACTAGCGTCTTTTCCCAATTCCCCAATACTTACACACTGCACACTTACATAAATGGTTCCTTAGCATTAAAGTGTAATATCCAAGGTTTATGCAGTAATTATTAATGTTGTGTAATATAGGTTATTTGATATCTAAGGTTTAGTACATGGTAAGCAGACCGTGTTTGGTATTGTACTGATCCACTGTGTCTCCACAGATTTCCGGTATCATCGGTGAGAAGATCGCAACATGCGTCTGCAAACTATAGACTATAGAGATTTAAAACATTAAAATGTATCTGGTCCCAGAGCGTGTGCATATATAACAACTGTACCTTGGGTCTGTATGATTTATTGGCGCTAATTGTCTTTAGATCACAGTGTGTAACCATCTATTTTTATATTGAATAATAACTTTTTGTTCTTTGGAACCACACTCAAAGTCTGAAAGCATTTATTTACTGTGTGACTCATTACGCTAAATAGCGACAATTTTAGAAGGTATAGGCAGGATTTTAGAAGGTATAGACAGGATTTTAGAAGGTATAGACAGGATTGCATAGAGGGTTTAATTAGGTATCCATAGGGGGCTCGCAACGGAAATCACGCTATGGGAAGATATGCATAGCCTACAGATTTTGGTTCCTCAACAAAGGGTGGAAATGCGTCATATACAGGTAAGATTGCAATGTGTTCGAGGCTTGTTTATCACTCTGTGTTGTGAAACCGAATGTCCGTTTTGCGCTGAATAGAACCTAGGGACAAGAAAGAAAAACTTTCTTTTATTGTCACTGTGCGATTTAATGTGATAATTTTGCATAGCGTATGCGTACTGCTTGTGTTGTTGCCACATGTTTAATCAATCGTTTTGATAGATAGTCCTGTTGTAGTTTGTGATCACTTGTTAAAGCCTCTGAACAGTTATTACACTCATTTGGGAAAGTATTTTTCTGCGCAGAAAACAAAGGTGTATACAGTATGTATGTGGGTTGTGTGGTTGTAAAGTCAAAGTTGATTTACTGTTGAAAGATACAGGGAATATCGGTTGCTGTTTGACGAGACAGGTAGGAACAGCCGAGTGTCAGTATACACGGCAGGTATACTGGGTATGAAAACAAGAGTTTTCGTCACACCCAATAATAATCACAAAGTTTATTACCAGTATCTGTAAGCGGTGTGATCGGACCGCATGGTTGCGTGTGCAACCGTGATTGTGACTTGGGAAGTTGTGGGAGGAAATACGCTGGCAAGGTTAAGTGTTAGTAAAATGCTTAGTGCTACCAGTTGTAGAATACTCAGCAGGAGTGCTGGAAAGGCAGGACATTGCTAAGTTGATATTCTTGTTCTCCCACTTCCTGTGTCAGGGTTCCTCGCTGGGTACGCTGACAATCAGTGTTGTTCAGTTGTACACCGTTGAGAAGAAGTGAGTGGACGCAGCTTGTGTTAATACATCCACGGCCTATAAAATCTCTAGTGGTAGTGGTGTGCTGCGAAACGTTGGAAGAGTCCTTTTCCATATGGGTACTAAACAAACGCTAGAGATGGTCGATGAGGTGCTGATTAAGGAGGGGCCGATTGGTTCGGCAAGATATCTTACGCGTGTGAAATATGGTGTGTACTCTACGGCGTACTGTGACATATGGGTCAAGATGACCAGAGGATGCATAAAACCTTTTCCAAAGATTGGAAGTTTCAATTCAGAGGTGTTAAGTACTGTAAGAGATAAAATATGTTTAATTAAATCACTGAAAAAGAGAATTTAAAAAAATAAATAAATAATGACTGTTTAAAACTGTGGCAACTAGAAGGGAACACGTGGCAAGGTAGCGCGTGCGTATCAGAAGGAAGCGTTACAATGCAAGGAGAAGGGAGCGCAAGTGTGCCCCCCTGCCATCGTGTGCGGTTGGGGGTGAAAGTACAGACGATACCAAAAAAAAAAAAAAAAATTAAATAAGTAATTTATATCTTGTGCTAAGTCATTTTAAAGGTAGTGTTTCTGAAGAAGATGATGAACCCACTGTTATTTCAGCCATTGTCCATGCTGTTCACATGCTAAATGTACCACGCAGGCAAGGAAGGGGAGCGGTCCTACCAGCAGAGGCAGCAGCTGAAATTGGTGAGAGAAAGTAATGGTTTGCTGAAATATTAAAAAATGTATTGGGAATAAATATGTCAGTTTATTGTGTGACCAATCAAAGCAATATACCATGACCACGATGAGAAAACCGGTGGCATTTAGATATTTAAGTAATTATTCATAATTTTAGAATATTAGGATTAAAGGTGATTTTAACTATACTAAAACTTTTTTTACATATATATATATATTTATATATATATATATATATATATAAAGTCAGAAATCCACTGCACTCGCCACTCCCAGACTTGGGGTGCAGACCTGCACTCGCCATTCCCAGGACTGGGGTGCAAGTGGCCTGTGACCACATTGCCTAAATAAATAAAATCAGAAAACCCAGCACTCACCATGTTCATACCCTCCAACATCTCTGAGTTGAAAGCCGGTACAGGGGCATGGCCACAGATAAAGGGGGCGTGGTAATCTATAAAGGGGGGGTGTCCACGGGTACTAAAGACTGGAGGCAGCTGGCGCTTGTGGGTCGTTATGTCAGAGTCAGCGCAGATTGCCAAGAACCACGGAGGACGGAGCCACCTGTCATTCAGCAGCGCTGCGGGAGTCTGTGTCCCCGCAGCGCTACTATAGTATTCAGGAGATTGCACTCCTCCGGTACATCGGTACAGCCCCTGTTTTGCCGGTACAGACCATTAAAAAACGGTACTGTACCGGCCAAATCGGTATAGTTGGAGGGTCCTCATGTTTAAACACTCACAATGATGTATAAATAAATAATGGGGATTTGGTTCATGAATTGATCAATGCATTTAAGCCCGCAGCCCACATCACGGGACCCCACTTTTCTGCAGGTCCTACACTATCCGCACACTGATGGAAACCTGGTAGCTGCTATCACAAGGTTAGACTGAAAAAATGTTACCTGGTTTAAAGCTCACCTGCCAGCTAATGGCTTTTAAAGGTAAGGCAGTCACCTAACATAGCTTCTATCATACTACCAAAAAGACAGCTGACACAGGTTAATATAAACGAGTTTGCACATGGGGTGCATGGGAAAGCTATGATCACAAAAGGTTAATAAAAAATTAACCTCTTAAACAAAGTCAGAAATCCACTGCACTCGCCACTCCCAGACTTGGGGTGCAGACCTGCACTCGCCATTCCCAGGACTGGGGTGCAAGTGGCCTGTGACCACATTGCCTAAATAAATAAAATCAGAAAACCCAGCACTCACCATGTTTAATAGTGTAGGACCTGCAGAAAAGTGGGGTCCCGTGATGTGGGCTGCGGGCTTAAATGCACTGATCAATCCATGAACCAAATCCCCATTATTTATTTATACATCATTGTGAGTGTTTAAACATGGTGAGTGCTGGGTTTTCTGATTTTATATATATATATATATATATATATATATATACTTCATAGATAAGAAATAGAGTAAACAGTGTTGAATGTACTGCATATGTTAAATGTATGCATCTTTAGTCATTGTGCATTTTAGGAGAATCAGGTGTCCTTGTTTACAGTAAATATTGAGATTAGGAACTCAAGTCAGAATAGTTGCTATATGTTAATAAGAACTGTTTTTCTTTCTTTGATCTACTTGGAAGTCTAGACAATAGATTGAATGTTAATTTGGTTACAAGGTGGTGTCTCAATAGAATGGAATAAGGTATTCCTTTGAAGAGAGTGATGTGTGCGTATAAGATCAAAGAGTATTTACACAGGTTATGTCACTTTGACATGCCATGTGAAGATTCCAGTTAATTGTATAAAGTTAGGGATATATATATGTATATTAGGTATGGTGAGTAAAGGAGCTGAGAGCCAGAGAGCCAGCTCAGTCTGGAGAGAGGACAAGTAACATGGTGCAGGATGTAATAATCCAAAAAGAGCAAATTGATGCAAATAAATTAGGAACAATGTCAAATGTCCCCTGTACTATTTTTGCTGACATGAATGATCAATGGAGTTCAGATTATGAGACAAAAGGTGATTCTAAATACAGTCTTAGAGTAACTAGAGTTCCAATTCTTATTGAATAATGTATTATTAGGGAACAATGAGCAAACAGTCTTAAACACAGACAAGAAAAAAGAGTCACAAGGGGAAAAATATTATAGTTCTGGACAAAGCCCTGGGACCGACAACAGATATATGGCCCAATCTAACCAGTTTTTCTCCACATGAGAATCTTTCCCAGGATTTTCAAGACTCTTCACGGCTAAGGAGTCCCACTGACAAGGAAAATCCACAATTGAAGAAATGTTAAATCCTCGTCACTATTTTCTCAAGGGAGTATGATCTCAAAGTCAAGACGGTAGTATCACTTCTTTATCTGTTTTGCTTTGCAGCCACCATGGAGATTGAGATTAGACATTGCACAATAGCCTGCAGAAGACAGGACAGAACGTTTAGCAAACAACACTAAAATCATTTCTTGAATTGCCTTGATATTCATTGTGTTTCTTTGTTTGAATTCTAGTTTACAAGTTCAGCTTCCCTGCATAACCCATGATGTAGGGGATGTCAATATAGTAGAAGATCGACAGTTGATACCTGTCTGAATATACTGAACCACAAGAAAGGGACAGTTTCCGTTAACCCTTTCATTACAGAAATCATTGTTTGTCTTGTCTTTCAACCCATACCCATTACAGTGCACCTTTCATCACTGCAGTTGTACTATATACCTTTGAAATCACATACCTGTATACAAGTCCAGTGTGCATTGTTTATTGTCACAACATCATACCTTGTAAATAGTTTATTTTGCTTTATTTTGTATTACGCAGTAGTATATTTATATATTTTATTTTTTTTTGTTTTTTTCTTAATGGTTTCAAAAGAATTAAATATCTGACCTAGGGGATGAGATGCTTGACACTGGACAGGATTTAGGAAAAACACAATATAAGAGCGTGATCTAATGTTATATGCACACTATGCAGTATCTGCTCATTCTAAATTTAATACAAACGAGCACAATATGGAAGTTGTCCATAATAACCATCAAAAGGTGTAATATGTTAAATCCTGTAATTTAGCTACCATATGTATCTCATAAGATACAAAGGGTGGAGAGGGACGAGGATTTAGCAGTTACACAGATAGGCATGATTGCATGGAACATTTATATCAGTTTGATTTTGATTTTTTTTTTGTATATATATATATATATATATAGTTGGGGTCCTATGACAGATAAGAATCATGTTGTATGCATATGACAGCAGCAGGCACACCAGTAGCACATTCACACCACATAAAAGGACTCCTGACAGCGATACATTTACCTAAGGCGGTAGCCGTCATATCCCTCCATCAGTTGGACCTTTTCAGGTAATACAAATTGACTTCATCCAATTACCACCCTGCAGGTATTTAAAGTATGTATTCCTTTAAATTGACGTATTAGTTTAAATTTAAATTTTTTCTAACTGGACAGAAGACTATCCAGCTACTTCTAATACTGCTGTTTTTACTGCTAAGAAAATTGTTCAGGAATTTGTGTGTAGATTTGGTATTCCCAAAGTGATTGAGGTACTCATTTTATTGGTGAAGATATCCAGAACATGTGTAAACACAGGAGTATTGGTAGCAGGTTGCACACTCCCCCTAGGCCCAAGGCTAGTGGACAGGTGGGGAGAGAGTCAATGGGACTGTTAAGCACAAACTGAGCAAAGTGATGGTTGAAACTGGGTTAGCGTGGCCAGTGGCATTGCCACTAGTGTTGCACAGCATCAGGACCACTCCAAAACTACCTCTTAACCTGTCACGTTTTGAGATACTTTTTTTTATATAAACAACCCAATGTGATGATAGATCCTCAAGAAGATTTAAAATACAGCAATGAAGTGACTGTCCAGTACCTCATAAAAAAAGAAAATGAGTAAGCACTTGAGGAAGCAACAAAAGAACTTTAAATTATTGTCTCCTGAGAGGCCAGAAGCAAAATGCCATGAGATTGAGCCTGGAGAATATGTTAATATGATCCGAAACTTGTTATGTTCAGGTTGTTTAGTAGACAGGTGGGAAGGACCGTACCAGGTTTTGATGAACAGCACTACAGCCTTGAAGGTAGCCGAAAGAGATACAAGCCACCCACTGCAAGAAAGTCTGAGAATACTGAGAAGATTCTGTGGAACTTAAAGAGACAATTGCCATTAAACACCTGAAATCAAGATCCAACAAAAGATCTACTTCTGCAGCATTGAACACCACAGGTCTTTTGGATTTTTTGTCTCTCTCTGTTCCCAAATTTTTTTTTCCACAGGACAATCTATTTTTGCAAAGGTAATCAAGTGATAGAGACTGGGTTTGGTGGTGGTGGTGCTGAAGGTGTGGAAATTGATAGAAAAATTCGGTCCAGCTTAACGCATTGTTCAGTTTTAGTGTAGTAAATAGACCTGATGAAACTTTGGGATTTTGAAACATTATGGAGGGTTTGTAAATATTATGAGCCCATAATTGAAAAAGGTCTGTGTACGCTTAATAGTGATTTGAAATAGGCGAATATCCTTTGGAGTATCAGTATTCATTGATGGAGGGTGAAGAAATGCATGTATATGTTGAAATATAAAATTGGTTCTATTAAGAAAAGAAATGTGAATAGGTTTAGTCATGCATAATTATATGTATAGTGCATGTTACACCAGACACCATAGAAAATGTAGCCCTAATTTCCCCAAGCATCCTTTATAGGATAGATGAGTTCCCACATCCTACTAATGATCCCTAGGGGATCCGCTGAGCGCATATAAGGGTTGTCTTACCCTTTCCTCCTGTACATAATTGAATAATCGATGTCTAATTTGTGTTATACTGTATACATATCTAACAGGAAAAAATTTTATGTCTGGCCACATGTGATAAGGAGAACGTATGATAATGTTTTGTGAACTATCAAAGGGTGGAACTGTCAAAGTCAAATAATTGGATGAAGTCGTTTGCAATTATCTAGAGATGCTATCGTCTAAATCCCTATTTATTTGCAGACATCCATTCCTATCGGCAAAGAGATCACACCTTGCGTATGCAAGTTATGAATGATAGGGAATTAATGATCAGAATGCTATTGTTTGTGTAATGTAAATAGACCATTTTGAACTAGGTTTTTTGGAGGGAAATCATGTGTGCAGCAGTTGGAGATCTGACCCCCACCTTTTGTGGGCACCCTTTGAACTGTCCAATGTCCTGTCTTACACCAGACTGACCTGAAGCCTGAACCAATGGGAACATGCCAAATCGCCCCTTTGTTTTTCTCTGTAACAAACTGTATATATCTCTGAGCCCTGGGACCAGCAAACAGTCTCATTTGTGTGACCACAGACTTCAGGATTGAATGGCTGTTTGCTGGATCCAGGGCGCATGCGAATGTATTGGCTATACTTTTTGCATTAATTGTTAATCTGCTATCTTTTATTATTAAATCGCTTTGTGCTTTGGAACCACACTATTGGGATTGGAAAGCAATCATTGAATAGCAACTACACGAACTTAACAGCATCTCACGGTTTGCAATGTCCAGCGCTCACAATTACAGAAGGGGATTGCTGAGACTAGCATTTGCATATTATGGCAGCAGGGAATCCAAAAGAAATTGTAGCTGCGCAGGCATTGGTGTCCACCTCTGAATCAGGCCCATTGTGCACTGACCATAAACGTCTATAGTATATCAAGATGGTTCAATGCTTAAATCATTGCCAGGCCAGGTTATATTTTTTCTCCTCTTGCTTTGTTTTATACAAAACCCTTAGACCTGGCCGCAGAAATAGTAAAGCAAATGCATTATCCTGCTTAATGAATGTCACTGAAGATTTTGATTCTCTAGTAAATTGTTTCGCATGGAAACCAAGAATCTTCTTGCAACTTCGAATGTCCTGATATTCCTATATACGGTAAAATGCTTGTGAATCCGAGGACACATAAAAGGGTGTTTCATTGGGTGCACTCTTTTTTTTTATTTCTCTGAGCACGTCAGTGTCCGAAACACTTTAAAGGTTATGGCTCAGGAATACTGGTGGTCCTCTATCTGTCATGATGTTAAGGTTTTTTTGCAGCATATTAAATTTGTGAGCAGTATAATGTTTCCCATACATTCTTTTTCCATTTCTGTGGATCATACTTGCCAACTTTACAGAACTCCTCCCCTGGAGCAGCCCGGAGAGGAGATTCTGCAGGAGATTCTGGGGGCGGGACCGGACTGTAGACATCAGTGAGCTAAATTACACTTGTAAAATCTCCCCATCCTGCCCACTTTACTAGGAATTGGACACCTTTGTCAATGTAGACATTTATTTTTTCATAAAAAAATATAAAAAGATAACGAAAAAAAAATGATCCATATAAGATTTTTTTTGCAGTGTCATGTGTGTCCGGTTTATATGTGCTCACTAGAATTGTTATACTTTACGGAGGTAGTATGTCAACTAGTTTGGCCTTCTACCATGTATGTGATTATATATTTTTTATTTACATTTTTTTATTTACATTTTTTATTTTTATATTGACATATGTGTCCAGTTTACTTGTGTTTACTGGTATTATTTTTACTGGGCTGATTTGCTCGTCTTCAAGTTCTTACTATATGTGTGTTTCTGATGGTGTTAATATTTTCCAGATGTGTTTACTCTTGTTTCCTTACACATGTGGAGTTATTCTTTACTTTTATTCTATGTTCATTCATACCTGCCTGCTGGTTATACCATCTGTAAGTCATGTAACTTACGCATCTTCATGTGGCTGCTTTTATAGATTTTGCGGTCAGCACGTGTCTAATATATATGTGCATATATTTTTATGGGTGTCTAGTTTACATGTGTAATTCAGATCGGTGCTTGTGCCATTTATATCTTACTCTATATCTGTGCCTTGTGTTGTTGGTTGTATACACCAAAGGTTGTGCTGTTTGTTGGTCTGTGTTCCTTTCAACCATATATGTCTTATTATATTATATTCTGGGCATGTGCAATCCCTGTTATTATTATGTAGACTATAATGGTCTGTATTGCTAACTGACACACCAGGTTTATATGTACAGTATTTACTCTGTAATGTAGGAGGGCTGTTTATATATACTTGTGGGTGTTCTCGTATTTATATGTTGCACATTATGCTTTCATAGTGATCACACAACTCCAGGTCACAACACGACAAAGTACTACTGGCTTTACTGGAAGTAGATGCCGCTGCCGGATGCAGTCCACTGGGCTCACGCTGGGATTCACAATGGTGTATATAAGGTGAGTGTGTTATATATTATATTAAAAGATTAAAGATCTGAAATGATGGAACATGGCCAGTGAGCAGGGCTGGTTCTAAACCTTGTGGAGCTTTGGGCGAAAGTTTCCATTAGTGCCAATCCTCCCCCCCCAAAAAAAAAAACCTAAGGAGGACTCTTTTCTGTGCACGCCAAAGAGGGCAAGCTTTCATGACACGCCCCCTGTTATATCATGGTATGGGGCAGGCCCTACGGAGAGATAGAGGAGGGCGAAGGTGGCAGGGAAAAGCAATGGGAGAGGCAGACAGGAAGAGGCAGTAGGTGACTGGGTAGTCAGTGGGTGACAGGCAGATGCAGATGGTGTCAGGGAGTGGCAGTGGGTGACAAAAGAAGGTGGAGGGTGACAGCGGAAAGCAGAGGGAGACAGGAATAGGTAGAGGGTGACAGGAAGAGGCAAAGGGTGACGGGAAGGCAGAGGAAAGCAGGCAGCGTTTATCACATTACACTATTTCAGCCTTAGACTGCCTGTATCGATGTGTTCCTACATATTTTATTGCCCCTACCTCTCCTCCCCAGCAGCAGTTACCTTTTGAAAGTGTAGCTGCTGCTGTCTCCGCTCAGTCACGACTCTAGCCTCTCCAGCACTTCCCCTCTCATGTGCAAGCTGCAACTGACGGGAAGAGGAAGTGCAGGTTGAGGTGCACAAGGCTTGTGGGAGAGTGGAGCTGCTTCCTGAGTCCTGCTGTGCTGCTGAAGCACAATTTGTAAGTGTAGTGGCAGGCAAGAGCATGTGGGCGCCTTCAGATAAGACGATGCCGGCGAGGTGACTGTGGCCGCGCCCTCAGGCCGCAGCAGCCCTGCTTGCCTATCCCTAGAACCGCCACTGCCAGTGACTGCTGACTAGTTTTCTTCAAACTTCCGGAGTGCCGATGCCTATTGTGAGACTGCTGTTGAGGTTTTTTTTGCATATGAGCACCAGTAATACAGAGAGTACCATCCAGTCATCCACATTGGATTTTATATATTTATGTGTGTGTGTGTATGTATATATATATATATATATATATATATACACACCATACTTGTCTACCCTCCCGATTTGGCCGGGAGCCTCCTGAAAATCGGGAGCCACTCCCGGCCCCCCAGAAAGGCAGACACAAGCCTCCCGGCAGCCGCCGACCCCTCCTGCTTCCCCCCTCCTCCACAATTGTATGAGAATCCCCTGCAGCGGGGGGCCGGTGATGCGATTCACGCCGAATCACGTAATTTTAGCCCCGCCCCCTGCTGCACAATACAGGAAATCTCTGCAATGTGTAGTGGGGGCGGGTCCAATATTATGCTATCGCATTGCCACACCCCCTGCTCCACCCACAAATGCCGTCCATGCCCCCCGACTTTGCCGATCTGGCTGTCCCTTCCGGGAGGGGCAGCCAGAATGTCGGCATCTATGAAATACATACACTATAAGCCTCCATCTAGATAAACATAACAAGGATGATTTCAGAAGATTATAAGTGTATTATACGTTTACGCATGCCTCCCAACATTTGCGCACGGCATCTGGGGAGGCAGCATCTGGGAAGGCGGGACAGTCCCCAAAAAATGGGACTGTGTCGCCGAAAGTGGGCCTTTTGGGAGGTATGGTTGAAGTAGCCAGCTTGCACCAAATCAAATTATTTATGGTCAGTGTGATGTAATTATGTGCAAACTTGTCCACCACCACATAACTGAGCCTAAGCATGACAGGTAAGCTCAATTTACTTCACTTTACTACTTTGCTACATTTTTTCAGAATTTCTCAATAACAAACTTTAGGCTCAGGGATGTCATGAAAACAATGTTGATACTCTAGGGCGCCGTGATTCAAAAAAGTTTGGGAACTACTGCCTTAGGGTCAGGGGCGCCGAGAGGGGGGGGAGCGGGTATTAATTACCCAGGAACGGGCTTGCTGGAGGGGCCCGGCGGGGGCCTGGGTCCGGCATCGCTCCCCTCCCCTCCCCTCTTACATCACTGTACTTTTAGGGCCTGATTCAGATTTGGGACTAGAGTAAAATAGAGCAAGTAACTGTGTACTTGAGGAAAAGAAACCAAGTTTCAATGCAAGGGGTGCAAATATATACTTTTTTTTCCATGTGGGGTAAATACTTTGCATGTAGCCCACAAATGCTGGACAGCTTTATTTAATATAGATATCAGTTTGGACACCCCCTCCCAACTCTAACTCTCTCTGCACATATTACATCTGCCCCACCTGCAGTGCAGGATGGTTTTACCAAGATGCACAGTAACTTGCTCTTTCTTATTCTATTCCCAAATCTGAATCAGGCCCTTGGTGCATAGTGAAAGAAGGTCAAGATCATTTAATACACTATGGTTAATGCCAATGCTAATTTTGAGCAACATTATTAATAGAACGTGTGCTGGGCTGCACTGGGAGACTGTTCGCGGCTGCTAAGAAGCAGCCACAGCAGTCTCCTATGCCTGTGGGGGGAGCAGTCAAGATGATCGCACCCCCCACTGGTTATGCGCCGGGCTGAGGAGCTCACTGCGCCCCCCTCGCGCGGCACTGCAAAACTTTTTTTTAACCTAAGGGGGCGTCCCCTTTTACCCGGGCCGGCGCGGCTCTTGGCGGGCCTGCCTAGGGTATCACAGAAGTACTGGAAAAGTATCACCAGGGCAGCTGAAAAAGGAATATAATGTATTATTTTCATAAATACAATTGAAGGGTATTTTTTTTTATCACTGTAATAAAATTGTTTAATTTCTTGAGATGTATGAGACAAATAATTATAAATGTGTCCTTGTATTCTATATACAGTTATCTGTCATATATAGACTTACATCTAGCAGAGAATACAGCTATTGTTCAGCTCTTGTTTCTATGTGGCTGAACATTGGGAACAATATTATGCTTTTTGGTTTTATAGTCACGGTTCAACAAGGCACTGCCTGTAAAATTGCTCACATGGAGCAATGCTTTTGTTTAGCTGGGTTCCTTGTATCTGAACCAGTACATTTCTGTCTATATCTTTTCTTTGGACAATTGATGGCAAGTAACAGAAAAAAAATCTGCTTCTAAAATCTGTAAACAAAACATTAGAAATTACACTAATCTATACAAAATAAATCTGACCTTACTAAGTAAATCAGTGCGTTTTAGAAACACACCATGTAAGACAATTACTATTGCATTTCAAATCTGCTATATACACAGTACAAATCTAGGTGTTACCATGGTAGCCAAATAAACAGAGCAACAAGCTGAAGATGGCTTTTTCCTGCCTTGGGTTCACATGTTAATTACTTTTCTTTGGCCAGGAGTAATTTCACTGTAACACAATTCATACAATAGACAAAGCTGCCATATTAAAGGACAAGAATTAAATTTATTTTTAATCCGGGTATTTCATTAAGGCAGAGCTTCCGCCAGGCTTTGTTTTACTTGTTGCCCTTTACTAGAATTTTTCCTTGTTATTTCTATTTTAAAATACTTTGACATCTCCCTGTAACTAAACTATACTTACATAGTGAGTTCACTCAGGGCCTGATTCAGCAAGGATCGCGGTTGCTTATACGCACGCAATCGGCCGATTGTAGCGTTCGGCATGCAGTGCATGTGCGCGAACTAGCTATTGTGATCGGGACTGCAATCGCAGAGGATACGCACACCCAAGACAGAGTGATCAACAAGAAGTGCCATTTGTGGGTGGTGACGGAGGGGTGGTCGGCCGAATGCAGACGCGCCAGAGTGTTTCAACGCCATTGCATGGGCGCATAAATTAGTCACTGCGATACCAGACGCTGCCTGAGGTCTCATAGCATGCGCAGAATTAAGCAATTCCTGAGGGATTCCTTAACTGTGCATATGGGTCCGATCTTACTCGATGTTACTGATTGTTTCGCTATGTTGCCCTAGTATACGGATGTGAGTAAGGGGAAGTGGGCGTCCTTATGTCAGGCTAATGATAATGCAAACATTTTCATAGCACTAATATTAGCAACTGTGTTACATGTGTATAAGCAGAATAGCAATCCATAGTGAATCAGGCCCTCAGTTTCAATCCGTATGCATTGTGATATACCTTAAAAGTCGACAATAACTCTTCTATATGGAACCTTGATATCTCACTTCGATTCACCTTCAATACCTTAATTTTTTTGTAAATGGGAGTTTAAAGGTGCGTACACATGACTAGATAATATTTGCACGATTTCGACGCATCGGAACGACAAATCATGTAAATTATGTCCACTCACTATCATGATGACTGATATCCTTACGTCTTATGAATCGCTATGTCTAATATCTGTTTCTTAGGGGCAAATATATACCATCTATTGCCCTTATAACATGGTGGATGCAGATAATGACACTTTCTGTGTATAGATACTGTGGATATGTACCTATTTGGTATAACTTTTGTTACCACTGAGAACAATATTGTTGATGAGTATCTCACATTGTTTTCCAGACATGTTTATAAGCCTTGTGCTATCCTGAAAACATGGAGACTTTAGCTGATACAGCTGTATTTATGTGTCAGGATAATTTTGTGTAAGGCATTGGCAGTACGCTTTTGCTACACATGAATAAAATAAAATTTTTTTTATCATGATCAGCATTATATATCATTGAAAACTGGATTTAACACGTTATGGTTGTATTTTATTTAGATGGAACCCTTTAAGGATACTGACTTTGAACCTCTATACACTCCTGCCTATACCTTCTAATATCCTGCCTATAGACCTCTAAGGTTGACGCTATTTGCGTACGCAGTCATACAGTAAATAAAGACTTTAGACCTTGAACCTGTGTTTCCAAAGCACAAAGTATTATTCAAGTAAAAGTACAGTCAGTTACACGCTATGATCTAAGTGCAATTTAGCGCAAAGAAATTATACAGACCCAAGTACAGTTATACATACGCATGCACTCTGGACCAGATACTGGCATCAGCAAGAAACCTCCGTCAATCAGCATTCAGCAAGAAGACTTCCGACTGGGGTCACAACACACACATTTATATCCTTACAGAAACAAACAACACAAAAGAGAGGCTTGTCGCTGATGCCATTGGTTCCCAAGGAGGATGCATCTGTTACAGAGCATTTAACAGGTTGATTCACATAGACACAGTCCAGCCTCCGACAGCCGGTTGCCTCTGTTTCCCGCCTCATGCAAATCTAAACAGTTAGTCATACAATGTACATTTCGGTGCTTTAAGTCTCTGTGGTCCATAAGTTGCGAATGCATGTTGCAATCTTCACACCGATGATACCGGGAAGCTGTTGAGAGGGTGCAGATCAGTATAATACCAAACACGGCTTACTTATCATGTATTAAACCTGAGCTACTAAATAACCTTTATTTCACAGCAATTATAATAGATGAACAAACTTGAATCTTATACTTTAAAGCTTATGGAACCTTTTATGTAAATATGTAATGTGTAAGTATGTATGCAGGGTTTGATAGAAAGACGCTAGTTAACATTGGGGCAGATGCGTGCGCATGAGGCTAATAAACAGCATTTTCATACAGGATCTTATGCATTCGCTAATGTGCGACTAGTTAACAGCGCAATTGTGCGTATTTATGTGTGTATGAGAAATGGTGAAAGATGCAATCGCATGATGCTAATAGTAACATCGCCATATGTACTTAAGTCTGAGTTTAGCTAAAATGGCGCTGGGCGGCCATTCGCAAAATGGCGTCTTGCGATCTCATTTTCAAGATGGCGTCTTGCGGCCAGTCGCAAGATGGCATCGTTACGATCTAATTTGTCGAAGCTGAATAATTGGCTGAGACAAGTTCAGTTTAACATTTAATTGCGACTACGCCATTTTGCGACTGGCCTCAAGACACCATATTGTGAATGGCAGCAAGACTCCATTTTAGAAAAGAAAGCTTACACAAGCGCCATTTTGTCAAAAATACATAGTACACAATCCACAGTGCAAAATTGCTAAAAGTAGTAAAGTTGCTAAAAAGTAGCATGAACAGCTTTTTCACAATCTTCCCCAAACACCTACCGACGGTGTTTAGCAGACATAAAATAACTTTGCAACACATTAAAATCACCACAAACATATTTGAGCAGTAGCAAAGTAGTGGTGTTTTCCCCTGCATTCACATTAACACACGCGATGTAGCAAAAAGTAGCAAATTAGTGGTGTTTTTCCTGCACTTCATGTTAAACATAGGACAACGCAAAATAGCTATTTAGACGCACAGCCAGCTTTTTAGTGATCTTTCCCAAACCCATACTGGCATGCTCACACACATACACAGAAGCCTTTCCAACTTAGTGCTGGTCGCTAAGTGCCCCACAGACCCTCAAACGCACAACACAATTTAATGTAATTTCTCCCCGCATACACATTTAAAAGCAATGGTCCCGCAGCACGAAAGGAATGATTATTATTTGGTTTAATCGCAATGTCAGCATATAAAGAAATTAATGTTTTCTGTAACTATGGTTTAGTAAATGGCAATTGGACCGTGATTGGTGCCGTACTGATCTACTCTGTTCCCACAGCATTCCGGTGGCATCGGTGAGGAGATCAGAACATGCGGCTATGAAATATGAATGTTAGAAAGAATAACTTCTTGAAATGTTGTATGCCATAGTTAGATTAGATTTATTATGCAGCGGGAAGGTGAACACAATCAGGCTGTTAGAGGCTGGGTTGAGTCTTTGCACAGACCTATGAATTGTACTGTAACGGAAGAGGCAAGAAAAGGAACCAATGAGAACCTGCCAACATATTCTATTGTATTGCTTATCCCAGTACGAGTATATATGTGAGTGCTCTGAAAAAACGGGATGCCAGTCTGCGGTGTTCCTGTTATGCTGTTTCCACGAAGGTTTCATTACTGATGCCGGTATCTGGTCCCAGAGCGCACGCGTATGTATTGACTGTACCTTATGACCTAATGTTTGTATAATTTAGTTTGCGCTCATTGTTAGATCATAGCATGGTAACATCTGTACTTTTACCTGAATAATAATCTTTAGTGCGTTGGACCGCTATTCAACTGTCTTAGAGTTTTATTAATGGTATAATTAAACACAGCGCTAATTAGCGACACCTTATGGGTTTAGAAGGTATAGGCAGGTTTTGTCTTAGAGGTTCTAGGCAGGTGAATCTTAGAGGTTTATAGGCAGGAATGTACTAAAGGTTTATTTACGATTAAACAAATTTTAAGCTGATCTTGTCTCAGCCAATCATCCAGCTTCAACAGTCCACCCTTTGATAGCGAACAACATGCTATCACAATCTGATTTTTAAAAAAATTAATTTAGGCTTACATTTATATATTATTTAATTTTATTATGGGATGACACAAGGTGGTTCTTAATCCATCAATAATGTGTCTCTGATTGGGGACATAAAACTACTATTATACGCACACCGCGGATCTTGGAAGATCATGGGGGTGATGTGTGGATGCATCAATCCTATAAAGGCAGTCTTGAAGGGGAATTGAGACTTTACATTATCTGAGGTGTTTTAAAAGTAACATTTCAATAATACATTCTATGCACGTCTAAATATAATACATCAGATGATGGTATTTCCTAGTTCAGGGTTATAATGCAGTTCTATATTTACCTCAGTATTCATATTGTCATTACTGACCACCATCATAATTTTGTTCTTTCGTTTTACTCTATTTTTCCATTTTCCACACTTCAACACAATAGGAACACACCGGACACATATGCCAATTATTATGATGACAATCAGTATAAGGATCAAGAATTTGCCTATGCTGGCGATCACTTCCTGGACCCATTCCCCTAGACCTGGGAACCATTTCACTGGGTTCAACCATGAGACCCATCCTTCTATCTTCTCCCCTACTTCAGCCACTGAAGCATTATGGTTCTTACGAAACTCCCATTTTAGCTGCAGTATTTCATCCATCTTCCAGTCTATCACATCTTTGGGGTCGCTGGTATAATTGGTGACATAGGTGCAACACTTTACTCCAAATTGGGTGGCCAAAGTCTGTGTTGCACCAGTTCTTTCTTGTACACTTGCTATTCTCTCCCTGTATACCTGAATGTGTCATCATACATCTCGGTGATATTATCTATCAATTTAGCAAGTTCCTGAATATATCTAAAATTTAATGTACCCCGAGTGATCCTGGTGGGATCCAGTGCGACTAAAACTTGGAAACCATTTGTCTCACTAATTAACTGAGTGGCTTTATGCATATCACCAGGTATCATATTTCATTTGCCTCTGTGTTCATACTGTGTGTGAAGATATGGTGATGGTGTGTTTTTATGGATACCAAGCATTTCAACATGTGTGAGGGTCATAACTTCTGGGACTACTCTTCCCAGGTAACACAAACCTTTGGAACTCGGGGAGAGCCACTTATATGCCTTTCTTCCACATATAAAATACACATTATCGGGGAGAACATAAGGAATAGTATGCATCATTATCATTAAACACATTTGCCTTGCAAACAATCCTATCTCAGGGTCTTCTATCTGGTACATGCAAGTTTCTGGTTGTATTATTTTAGCACAATAACCATCTGGTAGCTTAGCAATAATTTCTTTGGTGGAACTCAATATATACCGGTACCTAAAATGTCTTCCACTAGATTTAATTGAGCGTAACAGATCATGATTTATGGATTCATTATCAGCTCTCTGTGAGAAGGTCATCGTCTGATTATTCCTCGTCACTTCCCAACTCCCGGGTTTATTGGGGTTGGTTAAGTTTAAACACAAAAGTGATCTATCTACATGGAATTGATAGAGTTTGAAATTAGGTGGTTTGGATGAGAGGAATTTTCCATCCAATGTTTTCCCTTTTTGCAATTCTAAAATTTCCGTGATATTCAGCGGAAATGGCACCAACCCTACGTTATGCTGTCCCTGTGGTACATGTGAACACACC
>JAUIMM010002303.1:0-203793 GCA_031769625.1 Taudactylus pleione | reverse complement strand
CTCCCCATTCTCCTCCTCCTGTATGTATCCCCGCTCTCCCCATTCTCCTCCTCCTCTATGTATCCTGCTCTCCCCATTCTCCTCCTCCTGTGTGTATCCTGCTCTCCCCATTCTCCTCCTCCTGTATGTATCCCTGCTCTCCCCATTCTCCTCTCCTGTATGTATCCCCGCTCTCCCCATTCTCCTCCTTGTATGTATCCCTGCTCTCCCCATTCTCCTACCCCTGTATGTATCCCGCTCCTCCCATTCTCCTCCTCCTGTATGTATCCTGCTCTCCCCATTCTCCTCCACCTGTATGTATCCTGCTCTCCCCATTCTCCTCCTCCTGTATGTATCCCTGCTCTCCCGTTCTCCTCCTCCTGTATGTATCCTGCTCTCCCCGTTCTCCTCCTCCTGCATGTGTCCTTGCTCTCCCCGTTCTCCTCCTCCTGTATGTATCCTGCTGTCCCCGTTCTCCTCCTCCTGTATGTATCCTTGCTCTCCCCGTTCTCCTCCTCCTGTATGTATCCAGCTCTCCCCGTTCTCCTCCTCCTGTATGTATCCTGCTCTCCCCGTTCTCCTCCTCCTGTATGTATCCCCGCTCTCCCCATTCTCCTCCTCCTGTATGTATCCCCGCTCTCCGCATTCTCCTCCTCCTGTATGTATCCCCGCTCTCCGCATTCTCCTCCTCCTGTATGTATCCGCGCTCTCCCCATTCTCCTCCTCCTGTATGTATCCCTGCTCTCCCCATTCTCCTCCTCCTGTATGTATCCCCGCTCTCCTCATTCTCCTCCTCCTGTATGTATCTCTGCTCTCCCCATTCTCCTCCTCCTGTATGTATCCCCGCTCTCCCCCACATTCTCCTCCTCCTGTATGTATCCTGCTCTCCCCATTCTCCTCCTCCTGTATGTATCCCTGCTCTCCCATTCTCCTCTCCTGTATGTATCCCCGCTCTCCCATTCTCCTCCTCCTGTATGTATCCCCGCTCTCCCCATTCTCCTCCTCCTGTATGTATCCCTGCTCTCCCCATTCTCCTCCTCCTGTATGTATCCTGCTCTCCCCATTCTCCTCCTCCTGTATGTATCCCTGCTCTCCCCATTCTCCTCCTCCTGTATGTATCACTGCTCTCCCCATTCTCCTACTCCTGTATGTATCCCTGCTCTCCCCATTCTCCTCCTCCTGTATGTGTCCTGCTCTCCCCATTCTCCTCCTCCTGTATGTGTCCTGCTCTCCCCATTCTCCTCCTCCTGTATGTATCCTGCCTCCCATTCTCCTCCTGCTTATGTATCCTGCTCTCCCCATTCTCCTCCTCCTGTATGTATCCCTGCTCTCCTCATTCTCCTCCTCCTGTATGTATCCCTGATCTCCCCATTCTCCTCCTCCTGTATGTATCCTGCTCTCCCCATTCTCCTCCTCCTGTATGTATCCCTTCTCTCCCATTCTCCTCCTCCTGTATGTGTCCTGCTCTCCCCATTCTCCTCCTCCTGTATGTGTCCTGCTCTCCCCATTCTCCTCCTCCTGTATGTATCCTGCTCTCCCCATTCTCCTCCTCCTGTATGTATCCTGCTCTCCCCATTCTCCTCCTCCTGTATGTATCCTGCTCTCCCCATTCTGCTCCTCCTGTATGTATCCCTGCTCTCCTCCTTCTCCTCCTCCTGTATGTATCCCTGCTCTCCCCCATTCTCCTCCTCCTGTATGTATCCTGCTCTCCCCATTCTCCTCCTCCTGAATGTATCCCCGCTCTCCCCATTCTCCTTCCCCTGTATGTATCCCTGCTCTCCCCATTCTCCTCCTACTGTATGTATCCTGCTCTCCCCATTCTCCTCCTCCTGTATGTATCCCTGCTCTCCTCATTCTCCTCCCCCTGTATGTATCCCTGCTCTCCTCATTCTCCTCCTCCTGTATGTATGCCTGCTCTCCCATTCTCCTCCTCCTGTATGTATCCTGCTCTCCCCATTCTCCTCCTCCTGTATGTATCCTGCTCTCCCCATTCTCCTCCTCCTGTATGTATCCATGCTCTCCCCATTCTCCTCCTCCTGTATGTATCCCCGCTCTCCCCATTCTCCTCCTCCTCCTGTATGTATCCCTGCTCTCCCCATTCTCCTCCTCCTGTATGTATCCCTGCTCTCCCCATTCTCCTCCTCCTGTATTTATCCTGCTCTCCCCATTCTCCTCCTCCTGTATGTATCCCCGCTCTCCCCATTCTCCTCCTCCTGTATGTATCCCTGCTCTCCCCATTCTCCTCCCCCTGTATGTTCCCTGCTCTCCCCATTCTCCTCCTCCTGTATGTATCCTGCTCTCCCATTCTACTCCTCCTGTATGTATCCTGCTCTCCTCATTCTCCTCCTCCTGTATGTATCCTGCTCTCCCCATTCTCCTCCTCCTGTATGTATCCTGCTCTCCCCATTCTCCTCCTCCTGTATGTATCCTGCTCTCCCCATTCTACTCCTCCTATATGTATCCTGCTCTCCTCATTCTCCTCCTCCTGTATGTATCCTGCTCTCCCCATTCTCCTCCTCCTGTATGTATCCTGCTCTCCCCATTCTCCTCCTCCTGTATGTATCCTGTTCTCCCCATTCTCCTCCTCCTGTATGTATCCTGCTCTCCCCATTCTCCTCCTGTATGTATCCTGCTCTCCCCATTCTCCTCCTCCTGTATGTATCCCGCTCTCCCCATTCTCCTCCTCCTGTATGTATCCCCTGCTTCTCCCATTCTCCTCCTCCTGTATGTATCCTGCTCTCCCCATTCTCCTCCTCCTGTATGTATCCTGCTCTCCCCATTCTCCTCCTCCTGTATGTATCCTGCTCTCCCCATTCTCCTCCTCCTGTATGTATCCCGCTCTCCTCATTCTCCTCCTCCTGTATGTATCCCTGCTCTCCCCATTCTGCTCCCTCCTGTATGTATCCCTGCTCTCCCCATTCTCCTCCTCCTGTATGTATCCCCGCTCTTCCCATTCTCCTCCTCCTGTATGTATCCCCGCTCTCCCCATTCTCCTCCTCCTGTATGTATCCCCGCTCTCCCCATTCTCCTCCTCCTGTATGTATCCTGCTCTCCCCATTCTCTTCCTCCTGTATGTATCCCCGCTCTCCCCATTCTCCTCCTCCTGTATGTATCCCTGCTCTCCCATTCTCCTCCCCCTGTATGTTTCCCTGCTCTCCCCATTCTCCTCCTGTATGTATCCCTGCTCTTCCCATTCTCCTCCTCCTGTATGTATCCTGCTCTCCCCATTCTCCTCCTCCTGTATGTATCCATGCTCTCCTCATTCTCCTCCTCCTGTATGTATCCTGCTCTCCCCATTCTCCTCCTCCTGTATGTATCCCTGCTCTCCCCATTCTCCTCCTCCTGTATATTTCCCTGCTCTCCCCATTCTCCTCCTCCTGTATGTATCCTGCTCTCCCCCATTCTCCTCCTCCTGTATGTATCCCTGCTCTCCCCATTCTCCTCCTCCTGTATGTATCCTGCTCTCCCCATTCTCCTCCTCCTGTATGTATCCTGCTCTCCTCATTCTCCTCCTCCTGTATGTATCCCTGATCTCCCCATTCTCCTCCTCCTGTATGTATCCCTGCTCTCCCCATTCTCCTCCTCCTGTATGTATCCCTGCTCTCCCCATTCTCCTCCTCCTGTATGTATCCCTGCTCTCCCCATTCTCCTCCTCCTGTATGTATCCCTGCTCTCCCCATTCTCCTCCTCCTGTATGTATCCCTGCTCTCCCCCATTCTCCTCCTCCTGTATGTATCCTGCTCTCCCCATTCTCCTCCTCCTGTATGTATCCCAGCTCTCCCCATTCTCCTCCCCCTGTATGTATCCCCTCTCTCCTCATTCTCCTCCTCCTGTATGTATCCCTGCTCTCCCCATTCTCCTCCTCCTGTATGTATCCCTGCTCTCCCCATTCTCCTCCTCCTGTATGTATCCCTGCTCTCCCCATTCTCCTCCTCCTGTATGTATCCTGCTCTCCCCATTCTTCTACTCCTGTATGTATCCTGCTCTCCCCATTCTCCTCCTCCTGTATGTATCCCCCTCTCTCCCCATTCTCCTCCTCCTGTATGTATCCCTGCTCTCCCCATTCTCCTCCTCCTGTATGTATCCCTGCTCTCCCCATTCTCCTCCTCCTGTATGTATCCTGCACTCCTCATTCTCCTCCTCCTGTATGTATCCCTGCTCTCCCCATTCTCCTCCTCCTGTATGTATCCTGCTCTCCCCATTCTCCTCCTCCTGTATGTATCCCCCCTCTCCCCATTCTCCTCCTCCTGTATGTATCCCGCTCTCCCCATTCTCCTCCTCCTGTATGTATCCCCGCTCTCCTCATTCTCCTCCTCCTGTATGTATCCCCGCTCTCCCCATTCTCCTCCCTCCTGTATGTATCCCTGCTCTCCCCATTCTCCTCCTCCTGTATGTATCCTGCTCTCCCCATTATCCTCCTCCTGTATGTATCCCCGCTCTCCCCATTCTCCTCCTCCTGTATGTATCCTACTCTCCTCATTCTCCTCCTCCTGTATGTATCCCCGCTCTCCCCATTCTCCTCCTCTGTATGTATCCCTGCTCTCCCATTCTCCTCCTCCTGTATGTATTCCTGCTCTCCCCATTCTCCTCCTCCTGTATGTATCCTGCTCTCCCCATTCTCCTCCTCCTGTATGTATCCCTGCTCTCCCCATTCTCCTCCTCCTGTATGTATCCCTGCTCTCCCCATTCTCCTCCTCCTGTATGTATCCCTGCTCTCCCCATTCTCCTCCTCCTGTATGTATCCCTGCTCTCCCCATTCTCCTCATCCTGTATGTATCCTGCTCTCCTCATTCTCCTCCTCCTGTATGTATCCCTGCTCCCCCCATTCTCCTCCTCCTGTATGTATCCCTGCTCTCCCCATTCTCCTCCTCCTGTATGTATCCTGCTCTCCCCATTCTCCTCCTCCTGTATGTATCCTGCTCTCCCCATTTTCCTCCTCCTGTATGTATCCTGCTCTCCCCATTCTCCTCCTCCTGTATGTATCCCTGCTCTCCCCATTCTCCTCCTCCTGTATGTATCCTGCTCTCCCCATTTTCCTCCTCCTGTATGTATCCTGCTCTCCTCCATTCTCCTCCTCCTGTATGTATCCTGCTCTCCCCATTCTCCTCCTCCTGTATGTATCCTGCTCTCCCCATTCTCCTCCTCCTGTATGTATCCCTGCTCTCCCCATTCTCCTCCTCCTGTATGTATCCCTGCTCTCCCCATTCTCCTCCTCCTGTATGTATCCCTGCTCTCCCCATTCTCCTCATCCTGTATGTATCCTGCTCTCCTCATTCTCCTCCTCCTGTATGTATCCCCTGCTCCCCCCATTCTCCTCCTCCTGTATGTATCCCTGCTCTCCCCATTCTCCTCCTCCTGTATGTATCCTGCTCTCCCCATTCTCCTCCTCCTGTATGTATCCTGCTCTCCCCCATTTTCCTCCTCCTGTATGTATCCTGCTCTCCCCATTCTCCTCCTCCTGTATGTATCCCTGCTCTCCCCATTCTCCTCCTCCTGTATGTATCCTGCTCTCCCCATTTTCCTCCTCCTGTATGTATCCTGCTCTCCTCATTCTCCTCCTCCTGTATGTATCCTGCTCTCCCCATTCTCCTCCTCCTGTATGTATCCCTGCTCTCCCCATTCTCCTCCTCCTGTATGTATCCTGCTCTCCCCATTCTCCTCCTCCTGTATGTATCCTGCTCTCCCCATTCTTCTCCTCCTGTATGTATCCCTGCTCTCCCCATTCTCCTCCTCCTGTATGTATCCTGCTCTCCTCATTCTCCTCCTCCTGTATGTATCCCTGCTCTCCCCCATTCTCCTCCTCCTGTAAGTATCCTGCTCTCCCCATTCTCCTCCTCCTGTATGTTTCCCTGCTCTCCCCATTCTCCTCCTCCTGTATGTACCCTGCTCTCCCCATTCTCCTCCTCCTGTATGTATCCTGCTCTCCCCATTCTCCTCCTCCTGTATGTATCCTGCTCTCCCCATTCTCCTCCTCCTGTATGTACCCTGCTCTCCCCATTCTCCTCCTCCTGTAAGTATCCTGCTCTCCCCATTCTCCTCCTCCTGTATGTATCCCTGCTCTCCCCATTCTCCTCCTCCTGTATGTATCCTGCTCTCCCCATTCTCCTCCTCCTGTATGTATCCTGCTCTCCCCATTTTCCTCCTCCTGTATGTATCCTGCTCTCCCCATTCTCCTCCTCCTGTATGTATCCCTGCTCTCCCCATTCTCCTCCTCCTGTATGTATCCTGCTCTCCCCCATTCTCCTCCTCCTGTATGTATCCCTGCTCTCCCCATTCTCCTCCTCCTGTATGTATCCCTGCTCTCCCCATTCTCCTCCTCCTGTATGTATCCCTGCTCCTGTATGTATCCTGCTCTCCCCATTCTACTCCTCCTGTATGTATCCCTGCTCTCCCCATTCTCCTCCTCCTGTATGTATCCTGCTCTCCCCATTCTCCTCCTCCTGTATGTATCCTGCTCTCCCCATTCTCCTCCTCCTGTATGTATCCTGCTCTCCCCATTCTCCTCCTCCTGTATGTATCCCTGCTCTCCCCATTCTCCTCCTCCTGTATGTATCCTGCTCTCCCCATTCTCCTCCTCCTGTATGTATCCCTGCTCTCCTCATTCTCCTCCTCCTGTATGTATCCCTGCTCTCCCCATTCTCCTCCTCCTGTATGTATCCATGCTCTCCCCATTCTCCTCCTCCTGTATGTATCCCTGCTCTCCCCATTCTCCTCCTCCTGTATGTATCCCCGCTCTCCCCATTCTCCTCCTCCTGTATGTATCCCTGCTCTCCCCATTCTCCTCCTCCTGTATGTATCCCTGCTCTCCCCATTCTCCTCCTCCTGTATGTATCCCTGCTCTCCTCATTCTCCTCCTCCTGTATGTATCCCCGCTCTCCCCATCTCCTCCTCCTGTATGTATCCCCGCTCTCCCCATTCTCCTCCTCCTGTATGTATCCCCGCTCTCCCCATTCTCCTCCTCCTGTATGTATCCCTGCTCTCCCCATTCTCCTCCTCCTGTATGTATCCTGCTCTCCCCATCTCCTCCTCCTGTATGTATCCAGCTCTCCTCATTCTCCTCCTCCTGTATGTATCCCTGCCCTCCTCATTCTCCTCCTCCTGTATGTATCCCTGCTCTCCCCATTCTCCTCCTCCTGTATGTATCCTGCTCTCCCCATTCTCCTCCTCCTGTATGTATCCAGCTCTCCTCATTCTCCTCCTCCTGTATGTATCCTGCTCTCCCCATTCTCCTCCTCCTGTATGTATCCTGCTCTCCCCATTCTCCTCCTCCTGTATGTATCCCTGCTCTCCTCATTCTCCTCCTCCTGTATGTATCCTGCTCTCCCCATTCTCCTCCTCCTGTATGTATCCTGCTCTCCCCATTCTCCTCCTCCTGTATGTATCCTGCTCTCCCCATTCTCCTCCTCCTGTATGTATCCCTGCTCTCCCCATTCTCCTCCTCCTGTATGTATCCTGCTCTCCCATTCTCCTCCTCCTGTATGTATCCCCGCTCTCCTCATTCTCCTCCTCCTGTATGTATCCCTGCTCTCCCCATTCTCCTCCTCCTGTATGTATCCCTGATCTCCCCATTCTCCTCCTCCTGTATGTATCCCTGCTCTCCCCATTCTCCTCCTCCTGTATGTATCCTGCTCTCCCCATTCTCCTCCTCCTGTATGTATCCCTGCTCTCCTCATTCTCCTCCTCCTGTATGTATCCCTGCTCTCCCCATTCTCCTCCTCCTGTATGTATCCCTGCTCTCCCCATTCTCCTCCTCCTGTATGTATCCTGCTCTCCTCATTCTCCTCCTCCTGTATGTATCCCTGCTCTCCCCATTCTCCTCCTCCTGTATGTATCCCTGCTCTCCCCATTCTCCTCCTCCTGTATGTATCCTGCTCTCCCCATTCTCCTCCTCCTGTATGTATCCTGCTCTTCTCATTCTCCTCCTCCTGTATGTATCCCTGCTCTCCCCATTCTCCTCCTCCTGTATGTATCCCTGCTCTCCCCATTCTCCTGCTCCTGTATGTATCCTGCTCTCCCCATTCTCCTCCTCCTGTATGTATCCCTGCTCTCCCCATTCTCCTCCTCCTGTATGTATCCCTGCTCTCCCCATTCTTCTCCTCCTGTATGTATCCTGCTCTCCCCATTCTCCTCCTCCTGTATGTATCCTGCTCTCCTCATTCTCCTCCTCCTGTATGTATCCCTGCTCTCCCCATTCTCCTCCTCCTGTATGTATCCTGCTCTCCCCATTCTCCTCCTCCTGTATGTATCCTGCTCTCCCCATTCTTCTCCTCCTGTATGTATCCTGCTCTCCCCATTCTCCTCCTCCTGTATGTATCCTGCTCTCTTCATTCTCCTCCTCCTGTATGTATCCCTGCTCTCCCCATTCTCCTCCTCCTGTATGTATCCCTGCTCTCCCCATTCTCCTCCTCCTGTATGTATCCCCGCTCTCCCCATTCTCCTCCTCCTGTATGTATCCCCGCTCTCCCCATTCTCCTCCTCCTGTATGTATCCCTGCCCTCCTCATTGTCCTCCTCCTGTATGTATCCTGCTCTCCTCATTCTCCTCCTCCTGTATGTTTCCCTGCTCTCCCCATTCTCCTCCTCCTGTATGTATCCCTGCTCTCCCCATTCTCCTCCTCCTGTATGTACCCTGCTCTCCCCATTCTCCTCCTCCTCTATGTATCCCTGCTCTCCCCATTCTCCTCCTCCTGTATGTATCCTGCTCTCCTCATTCTCCTCCTCCTGTATGTTTCCCTGCTCTTCCCATTCTCCTCCTCCTGTATGTTTCCCTGCTCTCCTCATTCTCCTCCCCCTGTATGTATCCTGCTCTCCTCATTCTCCTCCTCCTGTATGTATCCTGCTCTCCTCATTCTCCTCCTCCTGTATGTATCCCTGCTCTCCCCATTCTCCTCCTCCTGTATGTTTCCCTGCTCTCCCCTTTCTCCTCCTCCTGTATGTATCCCTGCTCTCCCCATTCTCCTCCTCCTGTATGTATCCCTGCTCTCCTCATTCTCCTCCTCCTGTATGTATCCTGCTCTCCCCATTCTCCTCCTCCTGTATGTATCCTGCTCTCCTCATTCTCCTCCTCCTGTATGTATCCTGCTCTACTCATTCTCCTCCTCCTGTATGTATCCTGCTCTCCCCATTCTCCTCCTCCTGTATGTATCCCCGCTCTCCACATTCTCCTCCTCCTGTATGTATCCCCGCTCTCCCCATTCTCCTCCTCCTGTATGTATCCTGCTCTCCCCATTCTCCTCCTCCTGTATGTATCCAGCTCTCCCCATTCTCCTCCTCCTGTATGTATCCCTGCTCTCCCCATTCTCCTCCTCCTGTATGTATCCCTGCTCTCCCCATTCTCCTCCTCCTGTATGTATCCCTGCTCTCCCCATTCTCCTCCTCCTGTATGTATCCCTGCTCTCCCCATTCTCCTCCTCCTGTATGTATCCCCGCTCTCCCCATTCTCCTCCTCCTGTATGTATCCCTGCTCTCCCCATTCTCCTCCGCCTGTATGTATCCCTGCTCTCCCCATTCTCCTCCTCCTGTATGTATCCCTGCTCTCCCCATTCTCCTCCTCCTGTATGTATCCCTGCTCTCCCCATTCTCCTCCTCCTGTATGTATCCCTGCTCTCCCCATTCTCCTCCTCCTGTATGTTTCCCTGCTCTCCTCATTCTCGTCCTCCTGTATGTTTCCCCCCTCTCCTCATTCTCCTCCTCCTGTATGTATCCCCGCTCTCCCCATTCTCCTCCTCCTGTATGTATCCCCGCTCTCCCCATTCTCCTCCTCCTGTATGTATCCCCGCTCTCCCCCTTCTCCTCCAGCTGTATGTATCCCCGCTCTCCCCATTCTCCTCCTCCTGTATGTATCCCCGCTCTCCCCATTCTCCTCCTCCTGTATGTATCCCCGCTCTCCCCATTCTCCTCCTCCTGTATGTATCCCCGCTCTCCCCATTCTCCTCCTCCTGTATGTATCCCCGCTCTCCCCATTCTCCTCCTCCTGTATGTATCCCCGCTCTCCCCATTCTCCTCCTCCTGTATGTATCCCCGCTCTCCCCATTCTCCTCCTCCTGTATGTATCCCCACTCTCCCCATTCTCCTATTCCTGTATGTATCCTGCTCTCCCCATTCTCCTCCTCCTGTATGTATCCCCGCTCTCCTCATTCTCCTCCTCCTGTATGTATCCCCGCTCTCCTCATTCTTCTCCTCCTGTATGTATCCTGCTCTCCCCATTCTCCTCCTCCTGTATGTATCCTGCTCTCCCCATTCTCCTCCTCCTGTATGTATCCTGCTCTCCCCATTCTCCTCCTCCTGTATGTATCCCCGCTCTCCCCGTTCTCCTCCTCCTGTATGTATCCCCGCTCTCCCCGTTCTCCTCCTCCTGTATGTATCCCTGCTCTCCTCATTCTCCTCCTCCTGTATGTATCCCTGCTCTCCCCGTTCTCCTCCTCCTGTATGTACCCTGCTCTCCTCGTTCTCCTCCTCCTGTATGTATCCTGCTCTCCCCATTCTCCTCCTCCTGTATGTACCCTGCTCTCCTCATTCTCCTCCTCCTGTATGTATCCTGTTCTCCCCATTCTCCTCCTCCTGTATGTATCCTGCTCTCCCCATTCTCCTCCTCCTGTATGTATCCTGCTCTCCCCATTCTCCTCCTCCTGTATGTATCTCTGCTCTCCCCATTCTCCTCCTCCTGTATGTATCCCTGCTCTCCCCATTCTCCTCCTCCTGTATGTATCCTGCTCTCCTCATTCTCCTCCTCCTGTATGTATCCCTGCTCTCCCCATTCTCCTCCTCCTGTATGTATCCTGTTCTCCCCATTCTCCTCCTGTATGTATCCTGCTCTCCCCATTCTCCTCCTCCTGTATGTATCCTGGTCTCCCCATTCTCCTCCTCCTGTATGTATCCCTGCTCTCCCCATTCTCCTCCTCCTGTATGTGTCCCTGCTCTCCCCATTCTCCTCCTCCTGTATGTATCCCTGCTCTCCCCATTCTCCTCCTCCTGTATGTATCCCTGCTCTCCTCATTCTCCTCCTCCTGTATGTATCCTGCTCTCCCCATTCTCCTCCTCCTGTATGTATCCTGCTCTCCTCATTCTCCTCCTCCTGTATGTATCCTGCTCTCCCCATTCTCCTCCTCCTGTATGTATCCTGCTCTCCCCATTCTCCTCCTCCTGTATGTATCCCTGCTCTCCCCATTCTCCTCCTCCTGTATGTATCCTGCTCTCCCCATTCTCCTCCTGTATGTGTCCCCGCTCTCCTCATTCTCCTCCTCCTGTATGTATCCCCGCTCTCCCCATTCTCCTCCTCCTGTATGTATCCCCGCTCTCCCCATTCTCCTCCTCCTGTATGTATCCTGCTCTCCCCATTCTCCTCCTCCTCTATGTATCCCCGCTCTCCCCATTCTCCTCCTCCTGTATGTATCCCCGCTCTCCCCATTCTCCTCCTCCTGTATGTATCCCCGCTCTCCCCATTCTCCTCCTCCTGTATGTATCCCCACTCTCCCCATTCTCCTCCTCCTGTATGTATCCTGCTCTCCGCATTCTCCTCCTCCTGTATGTATCCTGCTCTCCTCATTCTCCTCCTCCTGTATGTATCCTGCTCTCCCCATTCTCCTCCTCCTGTATGTATCCTGCTCTCCCCATTCTCCTCCTCCTGTATGTATCCTGCTCTCCCCATTCTCCTCCTCCTGTATGTATCCCCGCTCTCCCCATTCTCCTCCTCCTGTATGTATCCTCGCTCTCCCCATTCTCCACCTCCTGTATGTATCCCCGCTCTCCCCATCCTCCTCCTCCTGTATGTATCCCTGCTCTCCCCATTCTCCTATTCCTGTATGTATCCCCGGTCACCTCATTCTCCTCCTCCTGTATGTATCCCCGCTCTCCCCATTCTCCTCCTCCTGTATGTATCCCCGCTCTCCTCATTCTCCTCCTCCTGTATGTATCCCCGCTCTACCCGTTCTCCTCCTCCTGTATGTATCCCTGCTCTCCCCATTCTCCTCCTCCTGTATGTATCCCTGCTCTTCCCATTCTCCTCCTCCTGTATGTATCCCCGCTCTCCCCATTCTCCTCCTCCTGTATGTATCCCTGCTCTCCCCATTCTCCTCCTCCTGTATGAATCCCTGCTCTCCCCATTCTGCTCCTCCTGTATGTATCCCTGCTCTCCCCATTCTCCTCCTCCTGTATGTATCCTGCTCTCCCCATTCTCCTCCTCCTGTATGTATCCTGCTCTCCCCATTCTCCTCCTCCTGTATGTATCCTGCTCTCCCCATTCTCCTCCTCCTGTATGTATCCTGCTCTCCCCATTCTCCACCTCCTGTATGTATCCTGCTCTCCCCATTCTCCTCCTCCTGTATGTATCCTGCTCTCCCCATTCTCCTCCTCCTGTATGTATCCTGCTCTCCCCATTCTCCTCCTCCTGTATGTATCCTGCTCTCCCCATTCTCCTCCTCCTGTATGTATCCTGATCTCCCCATTCTCCTCCTCCTGTATGTATCCCTGCTCTCCCCATTCTCCTCCTCCTGTATGTATCCCTGCTCTCCCCATTCTCCTCCTCCTGTATGTATCCCTGCTCCTGTATGTATCCTGCTCTCCCCATTCTACTCCTCCTGTATGTATCCCTGCTCTCCCCATTCTCCTCCTCCTGTATGTATCCCTGCTCTCCCCATTCTCCTCCTCCTGTATGTATCCCTGCTCTCCCCATTCTCCTCCTCCTGTATGTATCCTGCTCTCCCCATTCTCCTCCTCCTGTATGTATCCCTGCTCTCCCCATTCTCCTCCTCCTGTATGTATCCCTGCTCTCCCCATTCTCCTCCTCCTGTATGTATCCCCGCTCTCCCCATTCTCCTCCTCCTTTATGTATCCCTGCTCTCCCCATTCTCCTCCTCCTGTATGTATCCTGCTCTCCCCATTCTCCTCCTCCTGTATGTATCCCTGCTCTCCTCATTCTCCTCCTCCTGTATGTGTCCTGCTCTCCCCATTCTCCTCCTCCTGTATGTGTCCTGCTCTCCCCATTCTCCTCCTCCTGTATGTATCCTGCTCTCCCCATTCTCCTCCTCCTGTATGTATCCCTGCTCTCCCCATTCTCCTCCTCCTGTATGTATCCCTGCTCTCCCCATTCTCCTCCTCCTGTATGTATCCCCGCTCTCCCCATTCTCCTCCTCCTTTATGTATCCTGCTCTCCCCATTCTCCTCCTCCTGTATGTATCCCTGCTCTCCTCATTCTCCTCCTCCTGTATGTGTCCTGCTCTCCCCATTCTCCTCCTCCTGTATGTGTCCTGCTCTCTCCATTCTCCTCCTCCTGTATGTATCCCCGCTCTCCCCATTCTCCTCCTCCTTTATGTATCCCTGCTCTCCCCATTCTCCTCCTCCTGTATGTATCCTGCTCTCCCCATTCTCCTCCTCCTGTATGTATCCCTGCTCTCCTCATTCTCCTCCTCCTGTATGTGTCCTGCTCTCCCCATTCTCCTCCTCCTGTATGTGTCCTGCTCTCCCCATTCTCCTCCTCCTGTATGTATCCCTGCTCTCCCCATTCTCCTCCTCCTGTATGTATCCCTGCTCTCCCCATTCTCCTCCTCCTGTATGTATCCTGCTCTCCCCATTCTCCTCCTCCTGTATGTATCCTGCTCTCCCCATTCTCCTCCTCCTGTATGTATCCCTGCTCTCCCCATTCTCCTCCTCCTGTATGTATCCCCGCTCTCCTCATTCTCCTCCTCCTGTATGTATCCCTGCTCTCCCCATTCTCCTCCTCCTGTATATATCCCCGCTCTCCTCATTCTCCTCCTCCTGTATGTATCCCTGCTCTCCCCATTCTCCTCCTCCTGTATGTATCCCTGCTCCTGTATGTATCCTGCTCTCCCCATTCTACTCCTCCTGTATGTATCCCTGCTCTCCCCATTCTCCTCCTCCTGTATGTATCCCTGCTCTCCCCATTCTCCTCCTCCTGTATGTATCCTGCTCTCCCCATTCTCCTCCTCCTGTATGTATCCTGCTCTCCCCATTCTCCTCCTCCTGTATGTATCCCTGCTCTCCTCATTCTCCTCCTCCTGTATGTATCCCTGCTCTCCCCATTCTCCTCCTCCTGTATGTATCCCCGCTCTCCCCATTCTCCTCCTCCTTTATGTATCCCTGCTCTCCCCATTCTCCTCCTCCTGTATGTATCCTGCTCTCCCCATTCTCCTCCTCCTGTATGTATCCCTGCTCTCCTCATTCTCCTCCTCCTGTATGTATCCCTGTTCTCCCAATTCTCCTCCTCCTGTATGTATCCTGCTCTCCCCATTCTCCTCCTCCGGTATGTATCCTGCTCTCCCCATTCTCCTCCTCCTGTATGTATCCCTGCTCTCCCCATTCTCCTCCTCCTGTATGTATCCCTGCTCTCCCCATTCTCCTCCTCCTGTATGTATCCTGCTCTCCCCATTCTCCTCCTCCTGTATGTATCCTGCTCTCCCCATTCTCCTCCTCCTGTATATATCCCTGCTCTCCCCATTCTCCTCCTCCTGTATGTATCCTGCTCTCCTCATTCTCCTCCTCCTGTATGTATCCCTGCTCTCCCCATTCTCCTCCTCCTGTATGTATCCTGCTCTCCCCATTCTCCTCCTCCTGTATGTATCCCTGCTCTCCCCATTCTCCTCCTCCTGTATGTATCCCCGCTCTCCTCATTCTCCTCCTCCTGTATGTATCCCTGCTCTCCCCATTCTCCTCCTCCTGTATATATCCCTGATCTCCCCATTCTCCTCCTCCTGTATGTATCCCCGCTCACCCCATTCTCCTCCTCCTCTATGTATCCCCGCTCTCCCCATTCTCCTACTCCTGTATGTATCCCTGCTCTCCCCATTCTCCACCTCCTGTATGTATCCCTGCTCTCCCCATTCTCCTCCTCCTGTATGTATCCCCGCTCTCCCCATTCTCCTCCTCCTGTATGTATCCCCGCTCTCCCCATTCTCCTCCTCCTGTATGTATCCTGCTCTCCCCATTCTCCTCCTCCTGTATGTATCCCCGCTCTCCCCATTCTCCTCCTCCTGTATGTTTCCCCGCTCTCCCCATTCTCATCCTCCTGTATGTATCCTGCTCTCCCCATTCTCCTCCTCCTGTATGTATCCTGCTCTCCCCATTCTCCTCCTCCTGTATGTATCCTGCTCTCCCCATTCTCCTCCTCCTGTATGTATCCCTGCTCTCCTCATTCTCCTCCTCCTGTATGTATCCTGCTCTCCTCATTCTCCTCCTCCTGTATGTATCCCTGCTTTCCTCATTCTCCTCCTCCTGTATGTATCCTGCTCTCCCCATTCTCCTCCTCCTGTATGTATCCCTGTTCTCCCCATTCTCCTCCTCCTGTATGTATCCTGCTCTCCTCATTCTCCTCCTCCTGTATGTATCCTGCTCTCCTCATTCTTCTCCTCCTGTATGTATCCCTGCTTTCCTCATTCTCCTCCTCCTGTATGTATCCCTGCTCTCCCCATTCTCCTCCTCCTGTATGTATCCCCTCTCTCCCCATTCTCCTCCTCCTGTATGTATCCCTGCTCTCCCCATTCTCCTCCTCCTGTATGTATCCCGTTCTCCCCATTCTCCTCCTCCTGTATGTATCCCGCTCTCCCCATTCTCCTCCTCCTGTATGTATCCCTGCTCTCCTCATTCTCTTCCTCCTGTATGTATCCCTGCTCTCCCCATTCTCCTCCTCCTGTATGTATCCTGCTCTCCCCATTCTCCTCCTCCTGTATGTATCCTGCTCTCCCCATTCTCCTCCTCCTGTATGTATCCTGCTCTCCCCATTCTCCTCCTCCTGTATGTATCCTGCTCTCCCCATTCTCCTCCTCCTGTATGTATCCCTGCTCTCCCCATTCTCCTCCTCCTGTATGTATCCCTGCTCTCCTCATTCTCCTCCTCCTGTATGTATCCTGCTCTCCCCATTCTCCTCCTCCTGTATGTATCCCTGCTTTCCTCATTCTCCTCCTCCTGTATGTATCCTGCTCTCCCCATTCTCCTCCTCCTGTATGTATCCCTGCTCTCCCCATTCTCCTCCTCCTGTATGTATCCTGCTCTCCCCATTCTCCTCCTCCTGTATGTATCCCTGCTCTCCCCATTCACCTCCTCCTGTATGTATCCCTGCTCTCCTCATTCTCTTCATCCTGTATGTATCCTGCTCTCCCCATTCTCCTCCTCCTGTATGTATCCCTGCTCTCCTCATTCTCCTCCTCCTGTATGTATCCTGCTCTCCCCATTCTCCTCCTCCTGTATGTATCCCTGCTCTCCCCATTCTCCTCCTCCTGTATGTATCCTGCTCTCCTCATTCTCCTCCTCCTGTATGTATCCCTGCTCTCCCCATTCTCCTCCTCCTGTATGTATCCTGCTCTCCCCATTCTCCTCCTCCTGTATGTATCCCTGTTCTCCCCATTCTCCTCCTCCTGTATGTATCCCTGCTCTCCCCATTCTCCTCCTCCTGTATGTATCCTGCTCTCCCCATTCTCCTCCTCCTGTATGTATCCCCGCTCTCCCCATTCTCCTCCTCCTGTATGTATCCCTGCTCTCCCCATTCTCCTCCTCCTGTATGTATCCTGCTCTCCTCATTCTCCTCCT
Source organism: Taudactylus pleione (assembly GCA_031769625.1). NCBI lineage: Eukaryota > Metazoa > Chordata > Amphibia > Anura > Myobatrachidae > Taudactylus > Taudactylus pleione. The sequence goes on along the minus strand of JAUIMM010002303.1, from coordinate 187,279 downwards.
CCTGTATGTATCCTGCTCTCTCCATTCTCCTCCTCCTGTATGTATCCCTGCTCTCCCCATTCTCCTCCTCCTGTATGTATCCTGTTCTCCCCATTCTCCTCCTCCTGTATGTATCCTGTTCTCCCCATTCTCCTCCTCCTGTATGTATCCTGCTCTACCCATTCTCCTCCTCCTGTATGTATCCTGTTCTCCCCATTCTCCTCCTCTTGTATGTATCCCTGCTCACCCCATTCTCCTCCCCCTGTATGTATCCCTGCTCTCCCCATTCTCCTCCTCCTGTATGTATCCCTGCTCTCCCCATTCTCCTCCTCCTGTATGTATCCCTGCTCTCCCCATTCTCCTCCTCCTGTATGTATCCCCGCTCTCCCCATTCTCCTCCTCCTGTATGTATCCCCGCTCTCCTCATTCTCCTCCTCCTGTATGTATTCTGTTCTCCCCATTCTCCTCCTCCTGTATGTATCCTGCTCTCCCCATTCTCATCCTCCTGTATGTATCCTGCTCTCCCCATTCTCCTCCTCCTGTATGTATCCCTGCTCTCCTCATTCTCCTCCTCCTGTATGTATCCTGCTCTCCCCATTCTCCTCCTCCTGTATGTATCCCTGCTCTCCCCATTCTCCTCCTCCTGTATGTATCCTGCTCTCCTCATTCTCCTCCTCCTGTATGTATCCCTGCTCTCCCCATTCTCCTCCTCCTGTATGTATCCTGCTCTCCCCATTCTCCTCCTCCTGTATGTATCCCTGCTCTCCCCATTCTCCTCCTCCTGTATGTATCCCCGCTCTCCTCATTCTCCTCCTCCTGTATGTATCCCTGCTCTCCCCATTCTCCTCCTCCTGTATGTATCCCTGCTCTCCCCATTCTCCTCCTCCTGTATGTATCCCTGCTCTCCCCATTCTCCTCCTCCTGTATGTATCCCCGCTCTCCTCATTCTCCTCCTCCTGTATGTATCCTGCTCTCCCCATTCTCCTCCTCCTGTATGTATCCCTGCTCTCCTCATTCTCCTCCTCCTGTATGTATCCTGCTCTCCCCATTCTCCTCCTCCTGTATGTATCCCTGCTCTCCCCATTCTCCTCCTCCTGTATGTATCCCTGCTCTCCCCATTCTCCTCCTCCTGTATGTATCCTGCTCTCCCCATTCTCCTCCTCCTGTATGTATCCCCGCTCTCCCCATTCTCCTCCTCCTGTATGTATCCCTGCTCTCCCCATTCTCCTCCTCCTGTATGTATCCTGCTCTCCTCATTCTCCTCCTCCTGTATGTATCCTGCTCTCTCCATTCTCCTCCTCCTGTATGTATCCCTGCTCTCCCCATTCTCCTCCTCCTGTATGTATCCTGTTCTCCCCATTCTCCTCCTCCTGTATGTATCCTGTTCTCCCCATTCTCCTCCTCCTGTATGTATCCTGCTCTACCCATTCTCCTCCTCCTGTATGTATCCCTGCTCTCCCCATTCTCCTCCTCCTGTATGTATCCTGTTCTCCCCATTCTCCTCCTCTTGTATGTATCCCTGCTCTCCCCATTCTCCTCCCCCTGTATGTATCCCTGCTCTCCCCATTCTCCTCCTCCTGTATGTATCCCTGCTCTCCCCATTCTCCTCCTCCTGTATGTATCCCTGCTCTCCCCATTCTCCTCCTCCTGTATGTATCCCCGCTCTCCCCATTCTCCTCCTCCTGTATGTATCCCCGCTCTCCTCATTCTCCTCCTCCTGTATGTATCCTGTTCTCCCCATTCTCCTCCTCCTGTATGTATTCTGCTCTCCCCATTCTCATCCTCCTGTATGTATCCTGCTCTCCCCATTCTCCTCCTCCTGTATGTATCCCTGCTCTCCTCATTCTCCTCCTCCTGTATGTATCCTACTCTCCCCATTCTCCTCCTCCTGTATGTATCCCTGCTCTCTCCATTCTCCTCCTCCTGTATGTATCCTGCTCTCCCCATTCTCCTCCTCCTGTATGTATCCCTGCTCTCCCCATTCTCCTCCTCCTGTATGTATCCTGCTCTCCTCATTCTCCTCCTCCTGTATGTATCCCCGCTCTCCCCATTCTCCTCCGCCTGTATGTATCCCCGCTCTCCCCATTCTCCTCCGCCTGTATGTATCCCCGCTCTCCCCATTCTCCTCCTCCTGTATGTATCCCTGTTCTCCCCATTCTCCTCCTCCTGTATGTATCCTGCTCTCCCCATTCTCCTCCTCCTGTATGTATCCCTGCTCTCCTCATTCTCCTCCTCCTGTATGTATCCTGCTCTCCTCATTCTCCTCCTCCTGTATGTATCCCTGCTCTCCCCATTCTCCTCCTCCTGTATGTATCCTGCTCTCCTCATTCTCCTCCTCCTGTATGTATCCCCGCTCTCCCCATTCTCCTCCTCCTGTATGTATCCCTGCTCTCTCCATTCTCCTCCTCCTGTATGTATCCCTGCTCTCCTCATTCTCCTCCTCCTGTATGTATCCCTACTCTCCCCATTCTCCTCCTCCTGTATGTATCCTGCTCTTCCCATTCTCCTCCTCCTGTATGTATCCCCGCTCTCCCCATTCTCCTCCTCCTGTATGTATCCCCGCTCTCCCCATTCTCCTCCTCCTGTATGTATCCTGCTCTCCCCATTCTCCTCCTCCTGTATGTATCCCCGCTCTCCCCATTCTCCTCCTCCTGTATGTATCCCTGCTCTCCCCATTCTCCTCCCCCTGTATGTATCCTGCTCTCCCCATTCTCCTCCTCCTGTATGTATCCCTGCTCTCCCCATTCTCCTCCTCCTGTATGTATCCTGCTCTCCTCATTCTCCTCCTCCTGTATGTATCCCCGCTCTCCTCATTCTCCTCCTCCTGTATGTATCCCCGCTCTCCCCATTCTCCTCCTACTCCTGTATGTATCCCTGCTCTCCCCATTCTCCTCCTCCTCCTATATGTATCCCTGCTCTCCCCATTCTCCTCCTCCTGTATGTATCCCTGCTCTCCTCATTCTCCTCCTCCTGTATGTATCCCTGCTCTCCCCATTCTCCTCCCCCTGTATGTATCCTGCTCTCCCCATTCTCCTCCTCCTGTATGTATCCCTGATCTCCTCATTCTCCTCCCCCTGTATGTATCCTGCTCTCCCCATTCTCCTCCTCCTGTATGTATCCTGCTCTCCTCATTCTCCTCCTCCTGTATGTATCCTGCTCTCCTCATTCTCCTCCTCCTGTATGTATCCCTGCTCTCCCCATTCTCCTCCCCCTGTATGTATCCCTGCTCTCCCCATTCTCCTCCTCCTGTATGTATCCCTGCTCTCCCCATTCTCCTCCTCCTGTATGTATCCTGCTCTCCCCATTCTCCTCCCCCTGTATGTATCCCTGCTCTCCCCATTCTCCTCCTCCTGTATGTATCCCTGCTCTCCCCATTCTCCTCCCCCTGTATGTATCCTGCTCTCCCCATTCTCCTCCTCCTGTATGTATCCCTGCTCTCCCCATTCTCCTCCTCCTGTATGTATCCTGCTCTCCTCATTCTCCTCCTCCTGTATGTATCCCCGCTCTCCCCATTCTCCTCCTCCTCCTGTATGTATCCCCGCTCTCCCCATTCTCCTCCTCCTCCTCTATGTATCCCTGCTCTCCCCATTCTCCTCCTCCTGTATGTATCCCTGCTCTCCTCATTCTCCTCCTCCTGTATGTATCCCTGATCTCCCCATTCTCCTCCTCCTGTATGTATCCCTGCTCTCCCCATTCTCCTTCCCCTTTATGTATCCCTGATCTCCCCCATTCTCCTCCTCCTGTATGTATCCCTGATTCTCCCCATTCTCCTCCTCCTGTATGTATCCCGCTCTCCTCATTCTCCTCCTCCTGTATGTATCCCTGCTCTCCCCATTCTCCTCCTCCTGTATGTATCCCTGCTCTCCCCATTCTCCTCCTCCTGTATGTATCCCTGCTCTCCCCATTCTCCTCCTCCTGTATGTATCCTGCTCTCCCCATTCTCCTCCTCCTGTATGTATCCCTGATCTCCCCATTCTCCTCCTCCTGTATGTATCCTGCTCTCCCCATTCTCCTCCTCCTGTATGTATCCCTGATCTCCCCATTCTCCTCCTCCTCCTGTATGTATCCCCTGCTCTCCCCATTCTCCTCCTCCTGTATGTATCCTGCTCTCCCCATTCTCCTCCCCCTGTATGTATCCCTGCTCTCCCCATTCTCCTCCCCCTGTATGTATCCTGCTCTCCCCATTCTCCTCCTCCTGTATGTATCCTGCTCTCCCCATTCTCCTCCTCCTGTATGTATCCTGCTCTCCCCATTCTCCTCCTCCTGTATGTATCCCTGCTCTCCCCATTCTCCTCCTCCTGTATGTATCCCTGCTCTCCCCATTCTCCTCCTCCTGTATGTATCCTGCTCTCCCCATTCTCCTCCTCCTGTATGTATCCTGCTCTCCCCATTCTCCTCCTCCTGTATGTATCCTGCTCTCCCCATTCTCCTCCTCCTGTATGTATCCCTGCTCTCCCCATTCTCCTCCTCCTGTATGTATCCTGTTCTCCCCATTCTCCTCCTCCTGTATGTATCCCCGCTCTCCCCATTCTCCTCCTCCTGTATGTATCCCTGCTCTCCCCATTCTCCTCCTCCTGTATGTATCCTGATCTCCCCATTCTCCTCCTCCTGTATGTATCCCTGCTCTCCCCATTCTCCTCCTCCTGTATGTATCCCTGCTCTCCCCATTCTCCTCCTCCTGTATGTATCCCTGCTCTCCCCATTCTCCTCCTCCTGTATGTATCCTGCTCTCCCCATTCTCCTCCTCCTGTATGTATCCTGCTCTCCCCATTCTCCTCCTCCTGTATGTATCCCTGCTCTCCCCATTCTCCTCCTCCTGTATGTATCCTGCTCTCCCCATTCTCCTCCTCCTGTATGTATCCCTGCTCTCCCCATTCTCCTCCTCCTGTATGTATCCTGCTCTCCCCATTCTCCTCCTCCTGTATGTATCCCTGCTCTCCCCATTCTCCTCCCCCTGTATGTATCCTGCTCTCCCCATTCTCCTCCTCCTGTATGTATCCTGCTCTCCCCATTCTCCTCCTCCTGTATGTATCCTGCTCTCCCCATTCTCCTCCTCCTGTATGTATCCCTGCTCTCCCCATTCTCCTCCTCCTGTATGTATCACTGCTCTCCCCATTCTCCTCCTCCTGTATGTATCCTGCTCTCCCCATTCTCCTCCTCCTGTATGTATCCCTGCTCTCCCCATTCTCCTCCTCCTGTATGTATCCTGCTCTCCCCATTCTCCTCCTCCTGTATGTATCCCCGCTCTCCACATTCTCCTCCTCCTGTATGTATCCCCGCTCTCCCCATTCTCCTCCTCCTGTATGTATCCTGCTCTCCCCATTCTCCTCCTCCTGTATGTATCCCCGCTCTCCCCATTCTCCTCCTCCTGTATGTATCCCTGCTCTCCCCATTCTCCTCCCCCTGTATGTATCCCTGCTCTCCCCATTCTCCTCCTCCTGTATGTATCCTGCTCTCCCCCATTCTCCTCCTCCTGTATGTATCCCTGCTCTCCCCATTCTCCTCCTCCTGTATGTATCCTGCTCTCCTCATTCTCCTCCTCCTGTATGTATCCTGCTCTCCTCATTCTCCTCCTCCTGTATGTATCCCCGCTCTCCCCATTCTCCTCCTACTCCTGTATGTATCCCTGCTCTCCCCATTCTCCTCCTCCTCCTGTATGTATCCCTGCTCTCCCCATTCTCCTCCTCCTGTATGTATCCCTGCTCTCCTCATTCTCCTCCTCCTGTATGTATCCCTGCTCTCCCCATTCTCCTCCCCCTGTATGTATCCTGCTCTCCCCATTCTCCTCCTCCTGTATGTATCCCTGATCTCCTCATTCTCCTCCCCCTGTATGTATCCTGCTCTCCCCATTCTCCTCCTCCTGTATGTATCCTGCACTCCTCATTCTCCTCCTCCTGTATGTATCCTGCTCTCCTCATTCTCCTCTTCCTGTATGTATCCCTGCTCTCCCCATTCTCCTCCCCCTGTATGTATCCCTGCTCTCCCCCATTCTCCTCCTCCTGTATGTATCCCTGCTCTCCCCATTCTCCTCCTCCTGTATGTATCCCTGCTCTCCCCATTCTCCTCCCCCTGTATGTATCCCTGCTCTCCCCATTCTCCTCCTCCTGTATGTATCCCTGCTCTCCCCCCATTCTCCTCCCCCTGTATGTATCCTGCTCTCCCCATTCTCCTCCTCCTGTATGTATCCTGCTCTCCCCATTCTCCTCCTCCTGTATGTATCCTGCTCTCCTCATTCTCCTCCTCCTGTATGTATCCCCGCTCTCCCCATTCTCCTCCTCCTCCTCGTATGTATCCCCGCTCTCCCCATTCTCCTCCTCCTCCTCTATGTATCCCTGCTCTCCCCATTCTCCTCCTCCTGTATGTATCCCTGCTCTCCTCATTCTCCTCCTCCTGTATGTATCCTTGATCTCCCCATTCTCCTCCTCCTGTATGTATCCCTGCTCTCCCCATTCTCCTTCCCCTGTATGTATCCCCTGATCTCCCCATTCTCCTCCTCCTGTATGTATCCTGCTCTCCCCATTCTCCTCCTCCTGTATGTATCCTGCTCTCCCCATTCTCCTCCTCCTGTATGTATCCCTGCTCTCCCCATTCTCCTCCTCTTGTATGTATCCCTGCTCTCCTCATTCTCCTCCTCCTGTATGTATCCCCGCTCTCCCCCATTCTCCTCCTCCTGTATGTATCCCCGCTCTCCTCATTCTCCTCCTCCTGTATGTATCCCTGCTCTCCCCATTCTCCTCCTCCTGTATGTATCCCTGCTCTCCCCATTCTCTCCCTCCTGTATGTATCCCTGATCTCCCCATTCTCCTCCTCCTGTATGTATCCCTGCTCTCCCCATTCTACTCCTCCTGTATGTGTCCCTGCTCTCCCCATTCTCCTCCTCCTGTATGTATCCCTGCTCTCCTCATTCTCCTCCTCCTGTATGTATCCCTGCTCTCCTCATTCTCCTCCTCCTGTATGTATCCCTGCTCTCCTCATTCTCCTCCTCCTGTATGTATCCCTGCTCTCCCCATTCTCCTCCTCCTGTATGTATCCCTGCTCTCCCCATTCTCCTCCTCCTGTATGTATCCCCGCTCTCCCCATTCTCCTCCCCCTGTATGTATCCCCCGCTCTCCCCATTCTCCTCCTCCTGTATGTATCCCCGCTCTCCCCTTTCTCCTCCTCCTCCTGTATGTATCCCCGTTCTCCCCATTCTCCTCCTCCTCCTGTATGTATCCCTGCTCTCCCCATTCTCCTCCTCCTGTATGTATCCCTGCTCTCCTCATTCTCCTCCTCCTGTATGTATCCCTGATCTCCCCATTCTCCTCCTCCTGTATGTATCCCTGCTCTCCCCATTCTCCCTCCTCCTGTATGTATCCTGCTCTCCCCATTCTCCTCCTCCTCTATGTATCCCTGATCTCCCCATTCTCCTCCTCCTGTATGTATCCTGCTCTCCCCATTCTCCTCCTCCTGTATGTATCCCTGATCTCCCCATTCTCCTCCTCCTGTATGTATCCTGCTCTCCCCATTCTCCTCCTCCTGTATGTATCCCTGCTCTCCTCCTTCTCCTCCTCCTGTATGTATCCTGCTCTCCCCATTCTCCTCCTCCTGTATGTACCCTGCTCTCCCCATTCTCCTCCTCCTGTATGTATCCCTGCTCTCCCCATTCTCCTCCTCCTGTATGTATCCCTGCTCTCCCCATTCTCCTCCTCCTGTATGTATCCCTGCTCTCCCCATTCTCCTCCTCCTGTATGTATCCCTGCTCTCCCCATTCTCCTCCTCCTGTATGTATCCTGCTCTCCCCATTCTCCTCCTCCTGTATGTATCCTGCTCTCCCCATTCTCCTCCTCCTGTATGTATCCCTGCTCTCCCCATTCTCCTCCTCCTGTATGTATCCCTGCTCTCCCCATTCTCCTCCTCCTGTATGTATCCTGCTCTCCCCATTCTCCTCCTCCTGTATGTATCCTGCTCTCCCCATTCTCCTCCTCCTGTATGTATCCCTGCTCTCTCCATTCTCCTCCTCCTGTATGTATCCCTGCTCTCCCCATTCTCCTCCTCCTGTATGTATCCTGCTCTCCCCATTCTCCTCCTCCTGTATGTATCCCTGCTCTCCCCATTCTCCTCCTCCTGTATGTATCCTGCTCTCCTCATTCTCCTCCTCCTGTATGTATCCTGCTCTCCCCATTCTCCTCCTCCTGTATGTATCCATGCTCTCCTCATTCTCCTCCTCCTGTATGTATCCCTGCTCTCCCCATTCTCCTCCTCCTGTATGTATCCCTGCTCTCCTCATTCTCCTCCTCCTGTATGTATCCTGCTCTCCCCATTCTCCTCCTCCGGTATGTATCCCTGCTCTCCCCATTCTCCTCCTCCTGTATGTATCCTGATCTCCCCATTCTCCTCCTCCTGTATGTATCCCTGCTCTCCCCATTCTCCTCCTCCTGTATGTATCCCTGCTCTCCCCATTCTCCTCCTCCTGTATGTATCCCTGCTCTCCCCATTCTCCTCCTCCTGTATGTATCCCTGCTCTCCCCATTCTCCTCCTCCTGTATGTATCCTGCTCTCCCCATTCTCCTCCTCCTGTATGTATCCCTGCTCTCCCCATTCTCCTCCTCCTGTATGTATCCCTGCTCTCCCCATTCTCCTCCTCCTGTATGTATCACCGCTCTCCCCATTCTCCTCCCCCTGTATGTATCCCTGCTCTCCCCATTCTCCTCCCCCTGTATGTATCCTGCTCTCCCCATTCTCCTCCTCCTGTATGTATCCTGCTCTCCCCATTCTCCTCCTCCTGTATGTATCCTGCTCTCCCCATTCTCCTCCTCCTGTATGTATCCCTGCTCTCCCCATTCTCCTCCTCCTGTATGTATCCCTGCTCTCCCCATTCTCCTCCTCCTGTATGTATCCCTGCTCTCCTCATTCTCCTCCTCCTGTATGTATCCTGCTCTCCCCATTCTCCTCCTCCTGTATGTATCCTGCTCACCCCATTCTCCTCCTCCTGTATGTATCCCTGCTCTCCCCATTCTCCTCCTCCTGTATGTATCCTGTTCTCCCCATTCTCCTCCTCCTGTATGTATCCCCGCTCTCCCCATTCTCCTCCTCCTGTATGTATCCCTGCTCTCCCCATTCTCCTCCTCCTGTATGTATCCCTGCTCTCCCCATTCTCCTCCTCCTGTATGTATCCCTGCTCTCTCCATTCTCCTCCTCCTGTATGTATCCTGCTCTCCCCATTCTCCTCCTCCTGTATGTATCCCTGCTCTCCTCATTCTCCTCCTCCTGTATGTATCCCTGCTCTCCCCATTCTCCTCCTCCTGTATGTATCCCTGCTCTCCCCATTCTCCTCCTCCTGTATGTATCCCTGCTCTCCTCATTCTCCTCCTCCTGTATGTATCCTGCTCTCCCCATTCTCCTCCTCCTGTATGTATCCCTGCTCTCCCCATTCTCCTCCTCCTGTATGTATCCTGATCTCCCCATTCTCCTCCTCCTGTATGTATCCCTGCTCTCCCCATTCTCCTCCTCCTGTATGTATCCCTGCTCTCCCCATTCTCCTCCTCCTGTATGTATCCCTGCTCTCCCCATTCTCCTCCTCCTGTATGTATCCCTGCTCTCTCCATTCTCCTCCTCCTGTATGTATCCCTGCTCTCTCCATTCTCCTCCTCCTGTATGTATCCCTGCTCTCCCCATTCTCCTCCTCCTGTATGTATCCTGCTCTCCTCATTCTCCTCCTCCTGTATGTATCCCTGCTCTCTCCATTCTCCTCCTCCTGTATGTATCCCTGCTCTCTCCATTCTCCTCCTCCTGTATGTATCCCTGCTCTCCCCATTCTCCTCCTCCTGTATGTATCCTGCTCTCCCCATTCTCCTCCTCCTGTATGTATCCCTGCTCTCCCCATTCTCCTCCTCCTGTATGTATCTTGCTCTCCCCATTCTCCTCCTCCTGTATGTACCCTGCTCTCCCCATTCTCCTCCTCCTGTATGTATCCTGCTCTCCCCATTCTCCTCCTCCTGTATGTATCCTGCTCTCCCCATTCTCCTCCTCCTGTATGTATCCTGCTCTCCCCATTCTCCTCCTCCTGTATGTATCCCCGCTCTCCCCATTCTCCTCCTCCTGTATGTATCCCCGCTCTCCCCATTCTCCTCCTCCTGTATGTATCCCCGCTCTCCCCATTCTCCTCCTCCTGTATGTATCCCCGCTCTCCCCATTCTCCTCCTCCTGTATGTATCCTGCTCTCCTCATTCTCCTCCTCCTGTATGTATCCCTGCTCTCCCCATTCTCCTCCTCTTGTATGTATCCCTGCTCTCCCCATTCTCCTCCTCCTGTATGTATCCCTGCTCTCCCCATTCTCCTCCCCCTGTATGTTTCCCTGCTCTCCCCATTCTCCTACTCCTGTATGTATCCTGCTCTTCCCATTCTCCTCCTCCTGTATGTATCCTGCTCTCCCCATTCTCCTCCTCCTGTATGTATCCCTGCTCTCCCCATTCTCCTCCTCCTGTATTTATCCTGCTCTCCCCATTCTCCTCCTCCTGTATGTATCCCTGATCTCCCCATTCTCCTCCTCCTGTATGTATCCTGCTCTCCCCATTCTCCTCCTCCTGTATGTATCCCTGCTCTCCCCATTCTCCTCCTCCTGTATGTATCCCTGCTCTCCCCATTCTCCTCCTCCTGTATGTATCCCTGCTCTCCCCATTCTCCTCCTCCTGTATGTATCCTGCTCTCCCCATTCTCCTCCTCCTGTATGTATCCCTGATCTCCCCATTCTCCTCCTCCTGTATGTATCCTGCTCTCCCCATTCTCCTCCTCCTGTATGTATCCCTGCTCTCCCCATTCTCCTCCTCCTGTGTGTATCCTGCTCTCCCCATTCTCCTCCTCCTGTATGTATCCCTGCTCTCCCCATTCTCCTCCTCCTGTATGTATCCTGCTCTCCCCATTCTCCTCCTCCTGTATGTATCCTGCTCTCCCCATTCTCCTCCTCCTGTATGTATCCCTGCTCTCCCCATTCTCCTCCCCCTGTATGTTTCCCTGCTCTCCCCATTCTCCTCCTCCTGTATGTATCCCTGCTCTTCCCATTCTCCTCCTCCTGTATGTATCCTGCTCTCCCCATTCTCCTCCTCCTGTATGTATCCCTGCTCTCCCCATTCTCCTCCTCCTTTATGTATCCCTGCTCTCCCCATTCTCCTCCTCCTGTATGTATCCCTGCTCTCCCCATTCTCCTCCTCCTGTATGTATCCTGCTCTCCCCATTCTCCTCCTCCTGTATGTATCCCTGCTCTCCCCATTCTCCTCCTCCTGTATGTATCCTGATCTCCCCATTCTCCTCCTCCTGTATGTATCCCTGCTCTCCCCATTCTCCTCCTCCTGTATGTATCCCTGCTCTCCCCATTCTCCTCCTCCTGTATGTATCCCTGCTCTCCCCATTCTCCTCCTCCTGTATGTATCCTGCTCTCCCCATTCTCCTCCTCCTGTATGTATCCTGCTCTCCCCATTCTCCTCCTCCTGTATGTATCCTTCTCTCCTCATTCTCCTCCTCCTGTATGTATCCTGCTCTCCCCATTCTCCTCCTCCTGTATGTATCCTGTTCTCCCCATTCTCCTCCTCCTGTATGTATCCTGTTCTCCCCATTCTCCTCCTCCTGTATGTATCCCTGCTCTCCCCATTCTCCTCCTCCTGTATGTATCCTGCTCTCCTCATTCTCCTCCTCCTGTATGTATCCCTGCTCTCCCCATTCTCCTCCTCCTGTATGTACCCTGCTCTCCCCATTCTCCTCCTCCTGTATGTATCCCTGCTCTCCCCATTCTCCTCCTCCTGTATGTATCCTGCTCTCCCCATTCTCCTCCTCCTCCTGTATGTATCCCCGCTCTCCTCATTCTCCTCCTCCTGTATGTATCCCCGCTCTCCCCATTCTCCTCCTCCTGTATGTATCCCTGCTCTCCCCATTCTCCTCCTCCTGTATGTATCCCTGCTCTCCCCATTCTCCTCCTCCTGTATGTATCCCTGCTCTCCCCATTCTCCTCCTCCTGTATGTATCCTGCTCTCCCCATTCTCCTCCTCCTGTATGTATCCTGCTCTCCCCATTCTCCTCCTCCTGTATGTATCCCCGCTCTCCCCATTCTCCTCCTCCTGTATGTATCCTGCTCTCCTCATTCTCCTCCTCCTGTATGTATCCTTCTCTCCTCATTCTCCTCCTCCTGTATGTATCCTGCTCTCCCCATTCTCCTCCTCCTGTATGTATCCTGTTCTCCCCATTCTCCTCCTCCTGTATGTATCCTGTTCTCCCCATTCTCCTCCTCCTGTATGTATCCCTGCTCTCCCCATTCTCCTCCTCCTGTATGTATCCTGCTCTCCTCATTCTCCTCCTCCTGTATGTATCCCTGCTGTCCCCATTCTCCTCCTCCTGTATGTACCCTGCTCTCCCCATTCTCCTCCTCCTGTATGTATCCCTGCTCTCCCCATTCTCCTCCTCCTGTATGTATCCTGCTCTCCCCATTCTCCTCCTCCTCCTGTATGTATCCCCGCTCTCCTCATTCTCCTCCTCCTGTATGTATCCTGCTCTCCCCATTATCCTCCTCCTGTATGTATCCCTGCTCTCCCCATTCTCCTCCTCCTGTATGTATCCCCGCTCTCCCCATTCTCCTCCTCCTGTATGTATCCCTGCTCTCCCCATTCTCCTCCTCCTGTATGTATCCCCGCTCTCCTCATTCTCCTCCTCCTGTATGTATCCCCGCTCTCCCCATCCCCCCTCCTGTACGTACCCCTGCTCTCCCCATCCCCCCCCCATCTCCTCTGGATCCTTGTCTATCATTCTTCTCCTCCTTTTCCTCCTTTTCTTTCATCAATTATCACATTTCCCAGACATTTTCCTTTCCCTATTTTTTCCCTTCATGGTGAGATCCCTGCGCCCCCTCTCTCCTCGCCCCCTCATTCTGTGTGTCCCTCGCTCCCCCTCCCATCTGTAAGGATACATAGGGCTGTGTGACGAAATAGGGGAAAGAGACCACCCAAATATTAAGGCAAGAGGCAGGGCCCCTGCATGTGGTGCAGCTGACAGTGATGATTGTGCCTTTCTGTAGCCCGGGCACCAGGGTTGTAGAACGACAGTTCTGGGGCCAGAATCCCAGACGTCGTCCCTCCGTCTCTGTCTCTACCTGCAAAATCTAACGTCTCTGTCTGTCTCTCTGCGTCTCTGCCTGTCTGTCTAGCATCCCTGTCTTCTCTCATCCATACATTGTTTCTTTCTCTGTCTGTCTCTTCTCAGCACCTTTTCTCTGTCTCTCCTCCGAGCACTGGTTCTATGTCTGTCTCTTCCCTAAGCACCTGTTTTGTGCATGTCTCGCCTGTGAACGCTGCTTTTCTGTCTCTAATCTGGCCACCTGTGCTGTGTCGGTCTTTTCTCTGAGCACCTGTTCTTTCTCTGTCTCTTCTCTGAGTTGCGTTTCTCTGTCTGTCTCTGCTGTTCTTCCCCTGTCTCTCCTCTGAGCCCCTGTTCTTCCCCTGTCTCTCCTCTGAGCCCCCGTTCTTCCCGTCTCTCCTCTGAGCCCCCGTTCTTCCCCTGTCTCTCCTCTGAGCCCCCGTTCTTCCCCTGTCTCTCCTCTGAGCCCCCGTTCTTCCCCTGTCTCTCCTCTGAACCCCCGTTCTTCCCCTGTCTCTCCTCTGAGCCCCTGTTCTTCCCCTGTCTCTCCTCTGAACCCCCGTTCTTCCCCTGTCTCTCCTCTGAGCCCCCGTTCTTCCCCTGTCTCTCCTCTGAGCCCCCGTTCTTCCCCTGTCTCTCCTTTGAGCCCCCGTTCTTCCCCTGTCTCTCCTCTGAGCCCCCGTTCTTCCCCTGTCTCTCCTCTGAGCACCCGTTCTTCCCCTGTCTCTCCTCTGAGCCCCAGTTCTTCCCCTGTCTCTCCTCTGAGCCCCCGTTCTTCCCCTGTCTCTCCTCTGAGCCCCCGTTCTTCCCCTGTCTCTCCTCTGAGCCCCCGTTCTTCCCCTGTCTCTCCTCTGAGCCCCCGTTCTTCCCCTGTCTCTCCTCTGAGCCCCTGTTCTTCCCCTGTCTCTCCTCTGTAGGCAGGTTTCCAGCCTGCATCTTCCCTTCTCTCTAGTGCCTGTCTCCTCCCACCCTTTCTCTCCCTCTGTCCATCACTCTCTCCCCACAGTCCCTGCCTCCCTCCCCTCTGCTCACTGGATCGGGGGGAGAGATGTTCGTATCTGTTTGGTACGCAAAAAAAATGGGGAGACGTTTTATAAGCAACGTCAGAAAAGCAAAGAAACAGAGGCAGCCGGTGAGTGAGTGTGAGTGTGCAGGTGTGAGTGTGTGGGTGAGTATAAGTTGTGAGTGTGCAGGTGTGAGTGTGTGGGTGAGTATACAGTGTGAGTGTGTGGGTGAGTATACGGTGTGAGTGTGTGGGTGAGTATACGGTGCGAGTGTGTGGGTGGTGGGTGAGTATACGGTGTGAGTGTGTGGGTGAGTATACGGTGTGAGTGTGTGGGTGAGTATACGGTGTGAGTGTGTGGGTGAGTATACGGTGTGAGTGTGTGGGTGAGTATACGGTGTGAGTGTGTGGGTGAGTATACGGTGTGTAATCTCAGCATCATTGCAGTCTTCCATTTATCGAAGCAGATGCTGAGTTACCCTGGGAGACATTTTACACCATGTAATTGTGCTATATGCAGCGTATATACATTGTCTGTACCATAGAGTGGTAATGTTCTGCACGGGGCACTATAGCGCGTGACATATTGTGAAGTACAGTGCAGTATAGTCTATGATATATTGTGACATATGGTGCACTATAATGTGTGATATATTGTGACATATGGTGCAGTATAGCATGTAATATATTGTGATGTTTGGTGTAGTATACTGTGTGTTCTATTGTGACATGGTGCAGTATAGCATGTAATATATTGTGATGTACAGTGCAGTATACTGTGTGATATATTGTGACATACAGTGCAATATAGTGTGTGATATATTGTTACTTATGGTGCAGTATAGTGTGTGATATATTGTGACGTACAGTGCAATATAGTGTGTGATAAATTGTTACTTATGGTGCAATATAGTGTGTGATATATTGTTACTTATGGTGCAGTATACTGTGTTATATATTGTGACGTACAGTGCAATATAGTATGTGATATATTGTGACGTACGGTGCAGTATAGTGTTTGATAGAGTGTGACGTATGGTGCAGTATAGAGTGTGATATATTGTGACGTATTCTGCTTTCTGCTGCGGAGATACAATGTAGTATATAATGATGTATGTGTAGATGTTGATACATTGTAACATATTGGAGCTATTACTGTTACTTGTTGATACACTGTATAGTCATTCATATACTGTATCATGACATTGTTCTCTCATGTTCTGTGATGTACTGTCATATAGTCTGACATCATTTCATATTGTGACATCTTTGTATATCTGTGTTGGATTGGGACATAGGATGATATAATGGCTCTTTCTGTGATATATTACGACCATCAGTGATATATTGTCATATTGCCACATTGTGTGACGTGTTATTTATTCCTCCTGCAAGTTGTGTCATCTGTTGGGAGGTAACCTGGCGTGTTGTGTATGCTTTCTGCAGTCCAGTAGGAATTTACAGAATGATGTGAGTGACTGCTATTGTGACATCCTAGAGTGTAATGTTACTTCTCACAGGGGTCCCCCACTATTTGTGTTATTAACTCTTAGTGACATTTATTTATATAGCACTTACATAGTCCACAGAGCCTAACTCAAATTATTACTATTATTATTAGTAACCTTTATTTATATGGCACCAGCATAGTCCACAGTGCTTTTCCCAAATTATTTATTTATTTATATAGCATAATCCACATAACTGTATCTGTATTATTATTATTATTATTATTATTATTAATAATTGTTTATTTATATAGCTCCAGCAAACTCCACAGTACTTTATCTGTATTATTATTATTATTATTATTATTAGTAGTAGTAGTAGTAGTAGTAGTAGTAGTAGTAGTAGTAGTAGTAGTAGTAGAAGTAGTAGTAGTAGTAGTAGTAACATTTATTTATATTGCACCAACATAATCTACCACACTTTACCATAATATTATTATTATTAGTGAAATTTATTTATATCACTAGCATAATACACAGTGCTGTTCCCAAATTATTATGAGTAATATTAATTTACATAGCAGCAGCAAACTTCACAGCACTTTATTTGTATTATTATTTTTAATTTTAATATTATTATTATTAGTAGTAGTAGTAGTAATAATACATTTATTTATATTGCACCAGCATAATCCACCACACTTTACCACATTATTATTTTTAATGACAATTATTTATATATCATCAGCACAGACTGCAGCACTTTTACCAGCATTATTATAAATTAATTAAATTATTTAATTATTTAGCTTTAGCATATCCCCGCTATATATTATATTATATTATATTATTATTATTATTATTATTATTAGGCTAAATATTATTACTATTAGTGACATTTTATAGCAGCAGCATATTCCACAGCACTCTACCTGCAATATAATTATTATTAGTAACATTTATATATGTAACACCAGCATACTTCACAGCACTTTTCCCACATTATATTATTAATAATGACAATTTTTATTACCAAGTGCTTTACCCGTAGTATTATTATTATTATTAGTAACTTTTATTTATGTTGCACCAGCATAGTTCAGAGCTTTACCTACATATTATTATATTATTAATAATAATAATAATAATATTGTTTTTTTAACATTTATTTATGTAGCTCCAGGATACTTCTCAGCACTTTACACAAATGACTATTAATATTAGTAACATTTATTTATATAGCACTAAAATATACTTCAGTGCTTTACCTAAATAATAATAATAATAATAATAATAATAATAATAATAATAATAATAATAATAATGTTATTATTACTAACATTCATCTATATAGTGCCAGCATGCTTCACCCGCATATTATCTGCACTATTATTTTTACTAACATTTATTTACAAAGTGCCAGCTTATTTCATATAGCTCCATAATATTTTATTAATAATAATAATAATAATTATTGTTATTATTTATATAGCTTTAATGGATTTATTATTGTTACATCACAGTCCTGTATTTGCATTGATAAATTGTACAGTGGCTTTTGCAATCATTAAAGACCTTTAGGGCAGATTTTGAGCTATATATAAATACATTTCAGTGACCTAAAGATGCATCATGGGGCAAAATTTATACAAATTTGCCCAACTAAAATTTTTCTGAATTTCACACTTGCTAGTTGCTACACAGATTCTGAAATATGATAGCTGTAAGGTTCAAATTTAAATCAGGACCTTACAATATGGGTCAGTTAAGGTTCTGTGGGACTGCTGGCTCATCCCTGCTGTGTTTCGCTAGAGGATCTCAGCAAGGCTGTCATTCACACTCTGCTACCTCAGTTTGAGAAGAACCTCTCTCTTGACATGGCAACCTGCATAGTCTGCTCATAAACACTACCATTATTGCACTGATATTTTTTAGATCAGTAATATATAATCTTTCCTGACACTAATCTGGTAGTCTGACTCTAATCTAGGAGGTTTTACACTAAACTGTGAGTTTCATGCAAGTGTGGGAGCTTTTACACTAATCTGGTAGTCTTACTCTAATTTGGGAGGTCTCACACTAATCAGGGAGTCTGGCTCTAGTTCGAGAGGTCTCCGGGAGTTCTAACACTAATCTGGTAGTCTGACTCTAATCTGGGAGGTCTCACACTAATCAGGGAGTCTGGCTCTAGCTCGAGAGGTCTCCGGGAGTTCTAACACTAATGTGGTAGTCTGACTCTAATCTGGGAGGTCTCACACTAATCAGGGAGTCTGACTCTAATCTGGGAGGTCTCACACTAATCAGGGAGTCTGACTCTAATTTGGGAGGTGCATAAAATAGGGGGGGATGCAGATGTACACCGGTCTCAGCATGGTAGCACCTCTTCTTACGTACAAATTAGGATATGCAGCCCAGCCTCCCTTTTTTTTCCTATGTATGTGTGTATTTAAGGTACATTTGTGGGTGAGACCCTTTCTTCTGGGCTAGCCTTCCTCCTACCTGCCCCAGGTGATAGTAATTAGTACGGGTCCTGTGCATTGCAGTACACACATGTAATTAGTACGGGTGCTGTGCATTGCAGTACACACATGTAATTAGTATGGGTGCTGTGCATTGCAGTACACACATGTAATTAGTCTGGGTCCTGTGCACTGCAGTACACACATGTAATTAGTATGGGTCCTGCGCATTGCAGTACACACATGTAATTAGTATGGGTCCTGTGCATTGCTGTACACACATGTAATTGGTACGGGTCCTGTGCATTGCAGTACACACATGTAATTGGTACGGGTCCTGTGCATTGCAGTACACACATGTAATTAGTACGGGTGCTGTGCATTGCAGTACACACATGTAATCAGTACGGGTGCTGTGCATTGCAGTACACACATGTAATCAGTACGGGTGCTGTGCATTGCTGTACACACATGTAATCGGTACGGGTGCTGTGCATTGCAGCACACACATGTAATCGGTACGGGTGCTGTGCATTGCAGCACACACATGTAATCGGTACGGGTGCTGTGCATTGCAGCACACACATGTAATTGGTACGGGTCCTGTGCATTGCAGCACACACATGTAATTGGTACGGGTCCTGTGCATTGCAGCACACACATGTAATTGGTACGGGTCCGGTGCATTGCAGCACACACATGTAATTGGTACGGGTCCTGTGCATTGCAGCACACACATGTAATTGGTACGGGTCCGGTGCATTGCAGCACACACATGTAATTGGTACGGGTCCTGTGCATTGCAGCACACACATGTAATTGGTACGGGTCCTGTGCATTGCAGTACACACATGTAATTGGTACGTGTCCTGTGCATTGCAGTACACACATGTAATTGGTACGGGTGCTGTGCATTGCAGTACACACATGTAATTAGTACGGGTCCTGTGCATTGCAGTACACACATGTAATTAGTACGGGTGCTGTGCATTGCAGTACACACATGTAATTAGTACGGGTCCTGTGCATGGCAGTACACACATGTAATTAGTACGGGTCCTGTGCATTGCAGTACACACATGTAATTAGTACGGGTCCTGTGCATTGCAGTACACACATGTAATTAGTACGGATGCTGTGCATTGCAGTACACACATGTAATTAGTACGGGTCCTGTGCATTGCAGTACACACATGTAATTAGTACGGGTCCTGTGCATTGCAGTACACACATGTAATTAGTACGGGTGCTGTGCATTGCAGTACACACATGTAATTAGTACGGGTCCTGTGCATTGCAGTACACACATGTAATTAGTACGGGTCCTGTGCATTGCAGTACACACATGTAATTAGTACGGGTCCAGTGCATTGCAGTACACACATGTAATTAGTACGTCTCCTGTGCATTGCAGTACACACATGTAATTAGTACGGGTCCTGTGCATTGCAGTACACACATGTAATTAGTACGGGTCCTGTGCATTGCAGTACACACATGTAATTAGTACGGGTGCTGTGCATTGCAGTACACACATGTAATTAGTACGGGTCCTGTGCATTGCAGTACACACATGTAATTAGTACGGGTGCTGTGCATTGCAGTACACACATGTAATTAGTACGGGTCCTGTGCATTGCATTACACACATGTAATTAGTTCGGGTCCTGTGCATTGCAGTACACACATGTAATTAGTAGGGGTCCTGTGCATTGCAGTACACACATGTAATTAGTAGGGGTCCTGTGCATTGCAGTACACACATGTAATTAGTAGGGGTCCTGTGCATTGCAGTACACACATGTAATTAGTAGGGGTCCTGTGCATTGCAGTACACACATGTAATTAGTAGGGGTCCTGTGCATTGCAGTACACACATGTAATTAGTAGGGGTCCTGTGCATTGCAGTACACACATGTAATTAGTACGGGTGCTGTGCATTGCAGTACACACATGTAATTAGTACGGGTGCTGTGCATTGCAGTACACACATGTAATTAGTACGGGTCCTGTGCATTGCAGTACACACATGTAATTAGTACGGGTGCTGTGCATTGCAGTACACACATGTAATTAGTACGGGTCTTGTGCATTGCAGTACATACATGTAATTAGTACGGGTGCTGAGCATTGCAGTACACACATGTAATTAGTACGGGTGCTGAGCATTGCAGTACACACATGTAATTAGTACGGGTCCTGTGCATTGCAGTACACACATGTAATTAGTACGGGTCCTGTGCATTGCAGTACACACATGTAATTAGTACGGGTCCTGTGCATTGCAGTACACACATGTAATTAGGACGGGTCCTGTGCATTGCAGTACACACATGTAATTAGGACGGGTCCTGTGCATTGCAGTACACACATGTAATTAGGACGGGTCCTGTGCATTGCAGTACACACATGTAATTAGGACGGGTCCTGTGCATTGCTGTACACACATGTAATTAATACGGGTCCTGTGCATTGCAGTACACACATGTAATTAGCACGGGTCCTGTGCATTGCAGAACACACATGTAAATAGTACGGGTGCTGTGCATTGCAGTACACACATGTAATTGGTACGGGTAATTAGAACAGGTGCTGTGCATTGCAGTACACACATGTAATTAGTACGGGTCCTGTGCATTGCAGTACACACATGTAATTAGTACGGGTGCTGTGCATTGCAGTACACACATGTAATTAGTACGGGTGCTGTGCATTGCAGTACACACATGTAATTAGTACGGGTCCTGTGCATTGCAGTACACACATGTAATTAGTACGGGTCCTGTGCATTGCAGTACACACATGTAATTAGTAGGGGTCCTGTGCATTGCAGTACACACATGTAATTAGTACGGGTCCTGTGCATTGCAGTACACACATGTAATTAGTACGGGTCCTGTGCATTGCACTACACACATGTAATTAGTACGGGTCCTGTGCATTGCACTACACACATGTAATTAGTACGGGTGCTGTGCATTGCACTACACACATGTAATTAGTACGGGTGCTGTGGATTGCAGTACACACATGTAATTAGTACGGGTCCTGTGCATTGCAGTACACACATGTAATTAGTACGGGTGCTGTGCATTGCAGTACACACATGTATTTAGTACGGGTGCTGTGCATTGCAGTACACACATGTAATTAGTACGGGTGCTGTGCATTGCAGTACACACATGTAATTAGTACGGGTCCTGTGCATTGCAGTACACACATGTAATTAGTACGGGTCCTGTGCATTGCAGTACACACATGTAATTAGTACGGGTGCTGTGCATTGCAGTACACACATGTAATTAGTACGGGTCCTTTGCATTGCAGTACACACATGTAATTAGTACGGGTCCTGTGCATTGCAGTACACACATGTAATTTGTACGGGTCCTGTGCATTGCAGTACACACATGTAATTAGTACGGGTCCTGTGCATTGCAGTACACACATGTAATTAGTACGGGTGCTGTGCATTGCAGTACACACATGTAATCAGTACGGGTCCTGTGCATTGCAGTGCACACATGTAATCAGTACGGGTCCTGTGCATTGCAGTGCACACATGTAATCAGTACGGGTCCTGTGCATTGCAGTGCACACAAGTAATCAGTACGGGTCCTGTGCACTGCAGTGCACACATGTAATTGGTACGGGTGCTGTGCATTGCAGTACACACATGTAATTGGTACGGGTCCTGTGCATTGCAGTACACACATGTAATTGGTACGGGTGCTGTGCATTGCAGTACACACATGTAATTAGTACGGGTGCTGTGCATTGCAGTACACACATGTAATTAGTACGGGTCCTGTGCATTGCAGTACACACATGTAATTAGTACGGGTGCTGTGCATTGCAGTACACACATGTAATTAGTACGGGTGCTGTGCATTGCAGTACACACATGTAATTAGTACGGGTCCTGTGCATGGCAGTACACACATGTAATTAGTACGGGTCCTGTGTATGGCAGTACACACATGTAATTAGTACGGGTCCTGTGCATTGCATTGCAGTACACACATGTAATTAGTACGGGTCCTGTGCATTGCAGTACACACATGTAATTAGTAAGGGTCCTGTGCATTGCAGTACACACATGTAATTAGTACGGGTCCTGTGCATTGCAGTACACACATGTAATTAGTACGGGTGCTGTGCATTGCAGTACACACATGTAATTAGTACGGGTGCTGTGCATTGCAGTACACACATGTAATTAGTACGGGTGCTGTGCATTGCAGTACACACATGTAATTAGTACGGGTCCTGTGCATTGCAGTACACACATGTAATTAGTACGGGTCCTGTGCATTGCAGTACACACATGTAATTAGTACGGGTCCTGTGCATTGCAGTACACACATGTAATTAGGACGGGTCTTGTGCATTGCAGTACACACATGTAATTAGTACGGGTGCTGTGCATTGCAGTACACACATGTAATTAGTACGGGTGCTGAGCATTGCAGTACACACATGTAATTAGTACGGGTGCTGAGCATTGCAGTACACACATGTAATTAGTACTGGTCCTGTGCATTGCAGTACACACATGTAATTAGTACGGGTCCTGTGCATTGCAGTACACACATGTAATTAGGACGGGTCCTGTGCATTGCAGTACACACTTGTAATTAGGACGGGTCCTGTGCATTACAGTACACACATGTAATTAGGACGGGTCCTGTGCATTGCAGTACACACATGTAATTAGTACGGGTGCTGTGCATTGCAGTACACACATGTAATTAGTACGGGTGCTGTGCATTGCAGTACACACATGTAATTAGTACGGGTGCTGTGCATTGCAGTACACACATGTAATTAGTACGGGTCCTGTGCATTGCAGTACACACATGTAATTAGTACGGATCCTGTGCATTGCAGTACACACATGTAATTAGTACGGGTGCTGTGCATTGCAGTACACACATGTAATTAGTACGGGTCCTGTGCATTGCAGTACACACATGTAATTAGTACGGGTCCTGTGCATTGCAGTACACACATGTCATTAGTACGGGTCCTGTGCATTGCAGTACACACATGTCATTAGTACGGGTCCTGTGCATTGCCGTTCACACATGTCATTAGTACTGGTGCTGTGCATTGCCGTACACACATGTCATTAGTACGGGTCCTGTGCATTGCCGTTCACACATGTCATTAGTACTGGTGCTGTGCATTGCCGTACACACATGTCATTAGTACGGGTGCTGTGCATTGCCGTACACACATGTCATTAGTACGGGTCCTGTGCATTGCCGTACACACATGTCATTAGTACGGGTGCTGTGCATGGCCGTACACACATGTCATTAGTACTGGTGCTGTGCATGGCCGTACACACATGTCATTAGTACGGGTGCTGTGCATGGCCGTACACACATGTCATTAGTACGGGTGCTGTGCATGGCCGTACACACATGTCATTAGTACGGGTCCTGTGCATGGCCGTACACACATGTCATTAGTACGGGTCCTGTGCATGGCAGTACACACATGTCATTAGTACGGGTCCTGTGCATGGCAGTACACACATGTCATTAGTACGGGTCCTGTGCATTGCAGTACACACATGTCATTAGTACGGGTCCTGTGCATTGCAGTACACACATGTCATTAGTACGGGTCCTGTGCATTGCAGTACACACATGTCATTAGTACGGGTCCTGTGCATTGCAGTACACACATGTCATTAGTACGGGTCCTGTGCATTGCAGTACACACATGTCATTAGTACGGGTCCTGTGCATTGCAGTACACACATGTAATTAGTACGGGTGCTGTGCATTGCAGTACACACAGGTAATTAGTACTCTGGTCCTGTGCATTGCAGTACACACAGGTAATTAGTACTCTGGTCCTGTGCATTGCAGTACACACATGTCATTAGTACGGGTCCTGTGCATTGCAGTGCACACATGTAATCAGTACGGGTCCTGTGCATTGCAGTGCACACATGTAATCAGTACGGGTCCTGTGCATTGCAGTGCACACATGTATTCAGTACGGGTCCTGTGCATTGCAGTGCACACAAGTAATCAGTACGGGTCCTGTGCATTGCAGTGCACACATGTAATCAGTACGGTTCCTGTGCATGGCCGTGCACACATGTAATCAGTACGGGTCCTGTGCATGGCCGTGCACACATGTAATTAGTACGGGTCCTGTGCATTGCAGTACACACATGTAATTAGTACGGGTCCTGTGCATTGCAGTACACACATGTAATTAGTACGGGTGCTGTGCATTGCAGTACACACATGTAATTAGTACGGGTGCTGTGCATTGCAGTACACACATGTAATTAGTACGGGTCCTGTGCATTGCAGTACACACATGTAATCAGTACGGGTGCTGTGCATTGCAGTACACACATGTAATCAGTACGGGTGCTGTGCATTGCAGTGCACACATGTAATCAGTACGGGTGCTGTGCATTGCTGTACACACATGTAATCAGTACGGGTCCTGTGCATTTCAGTACACACATGTAATCAGTACGGGTCCTGTGCATTGCAGTACACACATGTAATCAGTACGGGTCCTGTGCATTGCACTACACACATGTAATCAGTACGGGTCCTGTGCATTGCACTACACACATGTAATCAGTACGGGTCCTGTGCATTGCACTACACACATGTAATCAGTACGGGTCCTGTGCATTGCACTACACACATGTAATCAGTACGGGTGCTGTGCATTGCAGTACACACATGTAATCAGTACGGGTGCTGTGCATTGCAGTACACACATGTAATCAGTACGGGTGCTGTGCATTGCAGTGCACACATGTAATCAGTACGGGTCCTCTGCATTGCAGTGCACACCTGTAATCAGTACGGGTCCTGTGCATTGCAGTGCACACATGTAATCAGTACGGGTCCTGTGCATTGCAGTGCACACATGTAATTAGTACGGGTCCTGTGCATTGCATTACACACATGTAATTAGTACGGGTCCTGTGCATTGCAGTACACACATGTCATTAGTACGGGTCCTGTGCATTGCCGTTCACACGTCATTAGTACGGGTGCTGTGCATTGCCGTACAGACATGTCATTAGTACGGGTGCTGTGCATTGCCGTACATACATGTCATTAGTACGGGTCCTGTGCATTGCCGTACACACATGTCATTAGTACGGGTGCTGTGCATGGCCGTACACACATGTCATTAGTACGGGTGCTGTGCATGGCCGTACACACATGTCATTAGTACGGGTGCTGTGCATGGCCGTACACACATGTCATTAGTACGGGTGCTGTGCATGGCCGTACACACATGTCATTAGTACGGGTCCTGTGCATGGCCGTACACACATGTCATTAGTACGGGTCCTGTGCATGGCAGTACACACATGTCATTAGTACGGGTCCTGTGCATTGCAGTACACACATGTCATTAGTACGGGTCCTGTGCATTGCAGTACACACATGTCATTAGTACGGGTCCTGTGCATTGCAGTACACACATGTCATTAGTACGGGTCCTGTGCATTGCAGTACACACATGTCATTAGTACGGGTCCTGTGCATTGCAGTACACACATGTCATTAGTACGGGTCCTGTGCATTGCAGTACACACATGTCATTAGTACGGGTCCTGTGCATTGCAGTACACACATGTCATTAGTACGGGTGCTGTGCATTGCAGTACACACAGGTAATTAGTACGGGTGCTGTGCATTGCAGTACACACAGGTAATTAGTACTCTGGTCCTGTGCATTGCAGTACACACAGGTAATTAGTACTCTGGTCCTGTGCATTGCAGTACACACATGTCATTAGTACGGGTCCTGTGCATTGCAGTGCACACATGTAATCAGTACGGGTCCTGTGCATTGCAGTGCACACATGTAATCAGTACGGGTCCTGTGCATTGCAGTGCACACATGTAATCAGTACGGGTCCTGTGCATTGCAGTGCACACAAGTAATCAGTACGGGTCCTGTGCATTGCAGTGCACACATGTAATCAGTACGGTTCCTGTGCATGGCCGTGCACACATGTAATCAGTACGGGTCCTGTGCATGGCCGTGCACACATGTAATTAGTACGGGTCCTGTGCATTGCAGTACACACATGTAATTAGTACGGGTGCTGTGCATTGCAGTACACACATGTAATTAGTACGGGTCCTGTGCATTGCAGTACACACATGTAATCAGTACGGGTGCTGTGCATTGCAGTACACACATGTAATCAGTACGGGTGCTGTGCATTGCAGTACACACATGTAATCAGTACGGGTGCTGTGCATTGCTGTACACACATGTAATCAGTACGGGTCCTGTGCATTGCAGTACACACATGTAATCAGTACGGGTCATGTGCATTGCAGTACACACATGTAATCAGTACGGGTCCTGTGCATTGCACTACACACATGTAATCAGTACGGGTCATGTGCATTGCACTACACACATGTAATCAGTACGGGTCCTGTGCATTGCACTACACACATGTAATCAGTACGGGTCCTGTGCATTGCACTACACACATGTAATCAGTACGGGTGCTGTGCATTGCAGTACACACATATAATCAGTACGGGTGCTGTGCATTGCAGTACACACATGTAATCAGTACGGGTGCTGTGCATTGCAGTACACACATGTAATCAGTACGGTTCCTGTGCATTGCAGTGCACACATGTAATCAGTACGGGTCCTCTGCATTGCAGTGCACACATGTAATCAGTACGGGTCCTGTGCATTGCAGTGCACACATGTAATCAGTACGGGTCCTGTGCATTGCAGTGCACACATGTAATCAGTACGGGTCCTGTGCATTGCAGTACACACATGTAATCAGTACGGGTCCTGTGCATTGCAGTGCACACATGTAATCAGTACGGGTCCTGTGCATGGCCGTGCACACATGTTATTAGTACGGGTCCTGTGCATGGCCGTGCAAACATGTAATTAGTACGGGTCCTGTGCATGGCCGTGCACACATGTAATTAGTACGGGTGCTGTGCATGGCCGTGCACACATGTAATTAGTACGGGTGCTGTGCATTGCAGTACACACATGTAATTAGGACGGGTCTTGTGCATTGCAGTACACACATGTAATTAGTACGGGTGCTGTGCATTGCAGTACACACATGTAATTAGTACGGGTGCTGAGCATTGCAGTACACACATGTAATTAGTACGGGTGCTGAGCATTGCAGTACACACATGTAATTAGTACTGGTCCTGTGCATTGCAGTACACACATGTAATTAGTACGGGTCCTGTGCATTGCAGTACACACATGTAATTAGGACGGGTCCTGTGCATTGCAGTACACACATGTAATTAGGACAGGTCCTGTGCATTGCAGTACACACATGTAATTAGGACGGGTCCTGTGCATTGCAGTACACACATGTAATTAGTACGGGTCCTGTGCATTGCAGTACACACATGTAATTAGTACGGGTGCTGTGCATTGCAGTACACACATGTAATTAGTACGGGTGCTGTGCATTGCAGTACACACATGTAATTAGTACGGGTCCTGTGCATTGCAGTACACACATGTAATTAGTACGGGTCCTGTGCATTGCAGTACACACATGTCATTAGTACGGGTCCTGTGCATTGCAGTACACACATGTCATTAGTACGGGTGCTGTGCATTGCAGTACACACATGTAATTAGGATGGGTCTTGTGTATTGCAGTACACACATGTAATTAGTACGGGTGCTGTGCATTGCAGTACACACATGTAATTAGTACGGGTGCTGAGCATTGCAGTACACACATGTAATTAGTACGGGTGCTGAGCATTGCAGTACACACATGTAATTAGTACTGGTCCTGTGCATTGCAGTACACACATGTAATTAGTACGGGTCCTGTGCATTGCAGTACACACATGTAATTAGGACGGGTCCTGTGCATTGCAGTACACACATGTAATTAGGACGGGTCCTGTGCATTGCAGTACACACATGTAGTTAGGACGGGTCCTGTGCATTGCAGTACACACATGTAATTAGTACGGGTCCTGTGCATTGCAGTACACACATGTAATTAGTACGGGTGCTGTGCATTGCAGTACACACATGTAATTAGTACGGGTGCTGTGCATTGCAGTACACACATGTAATTAGTACGGGTCCTGTGCATTGCAGTACACACATGTAATTAGTACGGGTCCTGTGCATTGCAGTACACACATGTAATTAGTACGGGTGCTGTGCATTGCAGTACACACATGTAATTAGTACGGGTCCTGTGCATTGCAGTACACACATATCATTAGTACGGGTCCTGTGCATTGCAGTACACACATGTCATTAGTACGGGTCCTGTGCATTGCAGTACACACATGTCATTAGTACGGGTCCTGTGCATTGCCGTTCACACATGTCATTAGTACGGGTCCTGTGCATTGCCGTACACACATGTCATTAGTACGGGTGCTGTGCATTGCCGTACACACATGTCATTAGTACGGGTCCTGTGCATTGCCGTACACACATGTCATTAGTACGGGTGCTGTGCATTGCAGTACACACATGTAATTAGTACGGGTCCTGTGCATTGCAGTACACACATGTAATTATTACGGGTGCTGTGCATTGCAGTACACAAATGTAATTAGTACGGGTCCTGTGCATTGCAGTACACACATGTAATTAGTTCGGGTCCTGTGCATTGCAGTACACACATGTAATTAGTACGGGTCCTGTGCATTGCAGTACACACATGTAATTAGTAGGGGTCCTGTGCATTGCAGTACACACATGTAATTAGTAGGGGTCCTGTGCATTGCAGTACACACATGTAATTAGTAGGGGTCCTGTGCATTGCAGTACACACATGTAATTAGTAGGGGTCCTGTGCATTGCAGTACACACATGTAATTACTAGGGGTCCTGTGCATTGCAGTACACACATGTAATTAGTAGGGGTCCTGTGCATTGCAGTACACACATGTAATTAGTACGGGTGCTGTGCATTGCAGTACACACATGTAATTAGTACGGGTGCTGTGCATTGCAGTACACACATGTAATTAGTACGGGTCCTGTGCATTGCAGTACACACATGTAATTAGTACGGGTCCTGTGCATTGCAGTACACACATGTAATTAGTACGGGTGCTGTGCATTGCAGTACACACATGTAATTAGTACGGGTGCTGTGCATTGCAGTACACACATGTAATTAGTACGGGTCCTGTGCATTGCCGTACACACATGTAATTAGTACGGGTCCTGTGCATTGCCGTACACACATGTAATTAGTACGGGTCCTGTGCATTGCCGTACACACATGTAATTAGTACGGGTGCTGTGCATTGCCGTACACACATGTAATTAGTACGGGTCCTGTGCATTGCAGTACACACATGTAATTAGTACGGGTGCTGTGCATGGCCGTACACACATGTAATTAGTACGGGTGCTGTGCATGGCCGTACACACATGTAATTAGTACGGGTCCTGTGCATGGCCGTACACACATGTAATTAGTACGGGTCCTGTGCATTGCCGTACACACATGTCATTAGTACGGGTCCTGTGCATTGCAGTACACACATGTCATTAGTACGGGTCCTGTGCATTGCAGTACACACATGTCATTAGTACGGGTGCTGTGCATTGCAGTACACACATGTCATTAGTACGGGTGCTGTGCATTGCAGTACACAGATGTAATTAGTACGGGTGCTGTGCATTGCAGTACACACATGTAATTAGTATGGGTCCTGTGCATTGCAGTACACACATGTCATTATTATGGGTCCTGTGCATTGCAGTACACACATGTCATTAGTACGGGTGCTGTGCATTGCAGTACACACATGTAATTAGTACAGGTCCTGTGCATTGCAGTACACACAGGTAATTATTATGGGTCCTGTGCATTGCAGTACACACATGTCATTAGTACGGGTGCTGTGCATTGCAGTACACACATGTCATTAGTACGGGTGCTGTGCATTGCAGTACACACATGTAATTAGTACGGGTCCTGTGCATTGCAGTACACACATGTAATTATTATGGGTCCTGTGAATTGCAGTACACACATGTCATTAGTACGGGTGCTGTGCATTGCAGTACACACATGTAATTAGTACGGGTCCTGTGCATTGCAGTACACACATGTAATTAGTACGGGTGCTGTGCATTGCAGTACACACATGTAATTAGTCTGGGTCCTGTGCATTGCAGTACACACATGTAATTATTATGGGTCCTGTGCATTGCAGTACACACATGTCATTAGTACGGGTGCTGTGCATTGCAGTACACACATGTAATTAGTACGGGTCCTGTGCATTGCAGTACACACATGTAATTAGTACGGGTCCTGTGCATTGCAGTACACACATGTCATTAGTACGGGTGCTGTGCATTGCAGTACACACATGTAATTAGTATGGGTCCTGTGCATTGCAGTACACACATGTAATTATTATGGGTCCTGTGCATTGCAGTACACACATGTCATTAGTACGGGTGCTGTGCATTGCAGTACACACATGTAATTAGTACGGGTCCTGTGCATTGCAGTACACACATGTCATTAGTACGGGTGCTGTGCATTGCAGTACACACATGTAATTAGTACGGGTCCTGTGCATTGCAGTACACACATGTAATTAGTACGGGTCCTGTGCATTGCAGTACACACATGTCATTAGTACGGGTCCTGTGCATTGCAGTACACACATGTCATTAGTACGGGTGCTGTGCATTGCAGTACACACATGTCATTAGTACGGGTGCTGTGCATTGCAGTACACACATGTAATTATTATGGGTCCTGTGCATTGCAGTACACACATGTCATTAGTACGGGTGCTGTGCATTGCAGTACACACATGTAATTAGTACGGGTGCTGTGCATTGCAGTACACACATGTCATTAGTACGGGTGCTGTGCATTGCAGTACACACATGTAATTAGTACGGGTGCTGTGCATTGCAGTACACACATGTAATTAGTACGGGTCCTGTGCATTGCAGTACACACAGGTAATTATTATGGGTCCTGTGCATTGCAGTACACACATGTAATTAGGATGATAGGGACCCACCTGATGAGGTCACAGTGACGTGGTAAGTGGGCAAACATGAACTAAGAATGTCAGTAGCACAACATATTAATAGATAGTTTATTATATATGTTTTGATATATAGTATTCTTAGTGCTTAGAGTGTGAATCTGCATTCCCCCTTTTTTCTGCATTAGAAATACAGTTCTCAGCATGGTAGAACCTCTTATTATGTTTAAATTAGGATCTGCAGCCCAGCCCCCCCTTTTTTTATAATCTGGGAGGTCTCATACTAATGAGGGAGTCTGACTCTAGTTCCAGAGGATGGAGGTGTAGTGACAGAGCTGTGTGTATGGGGTCAGTACAGGAATAGTAGAGAGATACAGGACAGGATGGAGGTGCAGTGACAGAGCTGTGTGTATGGGGTCAGTACAGGAATAGTAGAGAGATACAGGACAGGATGGAGGTGTAGTGACAGAGCTATGTGTGTGGGGTCAGTACAGGAATAGTAGAGAGATACAGGACAGGATGGAGGTGTATGGACAGAGCTGTGTGTATGGGGTCAGTACAGGAATAGTAGAGAGATACAGGACAGGATGGAGGTGTATGGACAGAGCTGTGTGTATGGGGTCAGTACAGGAATAGTAGAGAGATACAGGACAGGATGGAGGTGTAGTGACAGAGCTGTGTGTGTGTGTGTGAGGTCAGTACAGGAATAGTAGAGAGATACAGGACAGGATGGAGGTGTAGTGACAGAGCTATGTGTGTGTGTGTGAGGTTAGTACAGGAATAGTAGAGAGATACAGGACAGGATGGAGGTGTAGTGACAGTGCTGTGTGTGAGGTCAGTACAGGAATAGTAGAGAGATACAGGACAGGATGGAGGTGCAGTGACAGAGCTGTGTGTATGGGGTCAGTACAGGAATAGTAGAGAGATACAGGACAGGATGGAGGTGTATGGACAGAGCTGTGTGTATGGGGTCAGTACAGGAATAGTAGAGAGATACAGGACAGGATGGAGGTGTATGGACAGAGCTGTGTGTATGGGGTCAGTACAGGAATAGTAGAGAGATACAGGACAGGATGGAGGTGTAGTGACAGAGCTGTGTGTGTGTGTGTGAGGTCAGTACAGGAATAGTAGAGAGATACAGGACAGGATGGAGGTGTAGTGACAGAGCTATGTGTGTGTGTGTGAGGTTAGTACAGGAATAGTAGAGAGATACAGGACAGGATGGAGGTGTAGTGACAGTGCTGTGTGTGAGGTCAGTACAGGAATAGTAGAGAGATACAGGACAGGATGGAGGTGCAGTGACAGAGCTGTGTGTATGGGGTCAGTACAGGAATAGTAGAGAGATACAGGACAGGATGGAGGTGTATGGACAGAGCTGTGTGTATGGGGTCAGTACAGGAATAGTAGAGAGATACAGGACAGGATGGAGGTGTAGTGACAGAGCTGTGTGTGTGTGTGTGAGGTCAGTACAGGAATAGTAGAGAGATACAGGACAGGATGGAGGTGTAGTGACAGAGCTGTGTGTGTGTGGGGTCAGTACAGGAATAGTAGAGAGATACAGGACAGGATGGAGGTGTAGTGACAGAGCTGTGTGTGTGTGTGAGGTCAGTACAGGAACAGTAGAGAGATACAGGACAGGATGGAGGTGTAGTGACAGAGCTGTGTGTGTGTGGGGTCAGTACAGGAATAGTAGAGAGATACAGGACAGGATGGAGGTGTAGTGACAGAGCTGTGTGTGTGTGTGAGGTCAGTACAGGAATAGTAGAGAGATACAGGACAGGATGGAGGTGTAGTGACAGAGCTGTGTGTGTGTGGGGTCAGTACAGGAATAGTAGAGAGATACAGGACAGGATGGAGGTGTAGTGACAGAGCTGTGTGTGTGGGGTCAGTACAGGAATAGTAGAGAGATACAGGACAGGATGGAGGTGTAGTGACAGAGTTGTGTGTATGAGGTCAGTACAGGAATAGTAGAGAGATACATGACAGGATGGAGGTGTAGTGACAGAGCTGTGTGTGTGAGGTCAGTAGAGGAATAGTAGAGAGATACAGGACAGGATGGAGGTGTAGTGACAGAGCTGTGTGTGTGTGTGTGAGGTCAGTACAGGAATAGTAGAGAGATACAGGACAGGATGGAGATGTAGTGACAGAGCTGTGTGTGGGGTCAGTACAGGAATAGTAGAGAGATACAGGATGGAGGTGTAGTGACAGAGCTGTGTGTGGGGTCAGTACAGGAATAGTAGAGAGATACAGGATGGAGGTGTAGTGACAGAGCTGTGTGTGTGTGTGTGAGGTCAGTACAGGAATAGTAGAGAGATACAGGACAGGATGGAGGTGTAGTGACAGAGCTGTGTGTGTGTGGGGTCAGTACAGGAATAGTAGAGAGATACAGGACAGGATGGAGGTGTAGTGACAGAGCTGTGTGTGTGTGTGCGAGGTCAGTACAGGAATAGTAGAGAGATACAGGACAGGATGGAGATGTAGTGACAGAGCTGTGTGTGGGGTCAGTACAGGAATAGTAGAGAGATACAGGATGGAGGTGTAGTGACAGAGCTGTGTGTGTGTGTGGGGTCAGTACAGGAATAGTAGAGAGATACAGGACAGGATGGAGGTGTAGTGACAGAGCTGTGTGTGTGTGAGGTCAGTACAGGAATAGTAGAGAGATACAGGACAGGATGGAGGTGTAGTGACAGAGCTGTGTGTGTGGGGTCAGTACAGGAATAGTAGAGAGATACAGGACAGGATGGAGGTGTAGTGACAGAGTTGTGTGTATGAGGTCAGTACAGGAATAGTAGAGAGATACATGACAGGATGGAGGTGTAGTGACAGAGCTGTGTGTGTGAGGTCAGTAGAGGAATAGTAAAGAGATACAGGACAGGATGGAGGTGTAGTGACAGAGCTGTGTGTGTTGTGTCAGTACAGGAATAGTAAAGAGATACAGGGCAGGATGGAGGTGTAGTGACAGAGCTGTGTGTGTGAGGTCAGTACAGGAATAGTACAGAGATACAGGACAGGATAGAGGTGTAGTGACAGAGCTGTGTGTGTGAGGTCAGTACAGGAATAGTAGAGAGATACAGGGCAGGATAGAGGTGTAGTGACAGAGCTGTGTGTGTGAGGTCAGTACAGGAATAGTAGAGAGATACAGGACAGGATGGAGGTGTAGTGACAGAGCTATGTGTGTGTGGGGTCAGTACAGGAATAGTAGAGAGATACAGGACAGGATGGAGGTGTAGTGACAGAGCTGTGTGTGTGGGATCAGTATAGGAATAGTAGAGAGATACAGGACAGAATGGAGGTGTAGTGACAGAGCTGTGTGTGTGTGGTCAGTACAGGAATAGTAGAGAGATAAAGGACAGGATGGAGGTGTAGTGACAGAGCTGTGTGTGTGTGGGGTCAGTACAGAAATAGTAGAGAGATACAGGACAGGATGGAGGTGTAGTGACAGAGCTGTGTGTGTGTGTGTGAGGTCAGTACAGGAATAGTAGAGAGATACAGGACAGGATGGAGATGTAGTGACAGAGCTGTGTGTGTGAGGTCAGTACAGGAATAGTAGAGAGATACAGGATGGAGGTGTAGTGACAGAGCTGTGTGTGTGTGTGTGAGGTCAGTACAGGAATAGTAGAGAGATACAGGACAGGATGGAGGTGCAGTGACAGAGCTGTGTGTATGGGGTCAGTACAGGAATAGTAGAGAGATACAGGACAGGATGGAGGTGCAGTGACAGATCTGTGTGTATGGGGTCAGTACAGGAATAGTAGAGAGATACAGGACAGGATGGAGGTGTAGTGACAGAGCTGTGTGTGTGTGGGGTCAGTACAGGAATAGTAGAGAGATACAGGACAGAATGGAGGTGCAGTGACAGAGCTGTGTGTGTGGGGTCAGTACAGGAATAGTAGAGAGATACAGGACAGGATGGAGGTGTAGTGACAGAGCTGTGTGTATGGGGTCAGTACAGGAATAGTAGAGAGATACAGGACAGGATGGAGGTGTAGTGACAGAGCTGTGTGTGTGTGTGTGAGGTCAGTACAGGAATAGTAGAGAGATACAGGACAGGATGGAGATGTAGTGACAGAGCTGTGTGTGGGGTCAGTACAGGAATAGTAGCGAGATACAGGATGGAGGTGTAGTGACAGAGCTGTGTGTGGGGTCAGTACAGGAATAGTAGAGAGATACAGGATGGAGGTGTAGTGACAGAGCTGTGTGTGTGTGTGTGAGGTCAGTACAGGAATAGTAGAGAGATACAGGATGGAGGTGTAGTGACAGAGCTGTGTGTGTGTGTGTGGGGTCAGTACAGGAATAGTAGAGAGATACAGGACAGGATGGAGGTGTAGTGACAGAGCTGTGTGTGTGTGTGTGAGGTCAGTACAGGAATAGTAGAGAGATACAGGACAGGATGGAGATGTAGTGACAGAGCTGTGTGTGGGGTCAGTACAGGAATAGTAGAGAGATACAGGATGGAGGTGTAGTGACAGAGCTGTGTGTGTGTGTGGGGTCAGTACAGGAATAGTAGAGAGATACAGGACAGGATGGAGGTGTAGTGACAGAGCTGTGTGTGTGTGAGGTCAGTACAGGAATAGTAGAGAGATACAGGACAGGATGGAGGTGTAGTGACAGAGCTGTGTAGAGGGTCAGTACAGGAATAGTAGAGAGATACATGACAGGATGGAGGTGTAGTGACAGAGCTGTGTGTGTGAGGTCAGTAGAGGAATAGTAAAGAGATACAGGACAGGATGGAGGTGTAGTGACAGAGCTGTGTGTGTTGTGTCAGTACAGGAATAGTAAAGAGATACAGGGCAGGATGGAGGTGTAGTGACAGAGCTGTGTGTGTGAGGTCAGTACAGGAATAGTACAGAGATACAGGACAGGATAGAGGTGTAGTGACAGAGCTGTGTGTGTGAGGTCAGTACAGGAATAGTAGAGAGATACAGGGCAGGATAGAGGTGTAGTGACAGAGCTGTGTGTGGGGTCAGTACAGGAATAGTAGAGAGATACAGGACAGGATGGAGGTGTAGTGACAGAGCTGTGTGTGTGGGATCAGTATAGGAATAGTAGAGAGATACAGGACAGAATGGAGGTGTAGTGACAGAGCTGTGTGTGTGTGGTCAGTACAGGAATAGTAGAGAGATACAGGACAGGATGGAGGTGTAGTGACAGAGCTGTGTGTGTGTGGGGTCAGTACAGAAATAGTAGAGAGATACAGGAGAGGATGGAGGTGTAGTGACAGAGCTGTGTGTGTGTGTGTGAGGTCAGTACAGGAATAGTAGAGAGATACAGGACAGGATGGAGATGTAGTGACAGAGCTGTGTGTGTGAGGTCAGTACAGGAATAGTAGAGAGATACAGGATGGAGGTGTAGTGACAGAGCTGTGTGTGTGTGTGTGAGGTCAGTACAGGAATAGTAGAGAGATACAGGACAGGATGGAGGTGTAGTGACAGAGCTGTGTGTGTGGGGTCAGTACAGGAATAGTAGAGAGATACAGGACAGGATGGAGGTGTAGTGACAGAGCTGTGTGTGTGTGTGTGAGGTCAGTACAGGAATAGTAGAGAGATACAGGAAAGGATGGAGATGTAGTGACAGAGCTGTGTGTGGGGTCAGTACAGGAATAGTAGAGAGATACAGGATGGAGGTGTAGTGACAGAGCTGTGTGTGGGGTCAGTACAGGAATAGTAGAGAGATACAGGATGGAGGTGTAGTGACAGAGCTGTGTGTGTGTGTGGGGTCAGTACAGGAATAGTAGAGAGATACAGGACAGGATGGAGGTGTAGTGACAGAGCTGTGTGTGTGTGAGGTCAGTACAGGAATAGTAGAGAGATACAGGACAGGATGGAGGTGTAGTGACAGAGCTGTGTAGAGGGTCAGTACAGGAATAGTAGAGAGATACATGACAGGATGGAGGTGTAGTGACAGAGCTGTGTGTGTGAGGTCAGTAGAGGAATAGTAAAGAGATACAGGATGGAGGTGTAGTGACAGAGCTGTGTGTGTTGTGTCAGTACAGGAATAGTAAAGAGATACAGGGCAGGATGGAGGTGTAGTGACAGAGCTGTGTGTGTGAGGTCAGTACAGGAATAGTACAGAGATACAGGACAGGATGGAGGTGTAGTGACAGAGCTGTGTGTGGGGTCAGTACAGGAATAGTAGAGATATACAGGACAGGATGGAGGTGTAGTGACAGAGCTGTGTGTGTGTGGGGTCAGTATAGGAATATTAGAGAGATACAGGACAGGATGGAGGTGTAGTGACAGAGCTGTGTGTGTGAGGTCAGTACAGGAATAGTAGAGAGATACAGGGCAGGATAGAGGTGTAGTGACAGAGCTGTGTGTGGGGTCAGTACAGGAATAGTAGAGAGATACAGGACAGGATGGAGGTGTAGTGACAGAGCTGTGTGTGTGGGATCAGTATAGGAATAGTAGAGAGATACAGGACAGAATGGAGGTGTAGTGACAGAGCTGTGTGTGTGTGGTCAGTACAGGAATAGTAGAGAGATACAGGACAGGATGGAGGTGTAGTGACAGAGCTGTGTGTGTGAGGTCAGTACAGGAATAGTAGAGGGATACAGGACAGGATGGAGGTGTAGTGACAGAGCTGTGTGTGTGGGATCAGTATAGGAATAGTAGAGAGATACAGGACAGGATGGAGGTGTAGTGACAGAGCTGTGTGTGGGGTCAGTACAGGAATAGTAGAGAGATACAGGACAGGATGGAGGTGTAGTGACAGCTGTGTGTGGGGTCAGTACAGGAATAGTAGAGAGATACAGGACAGGATGGAGGTGTAGTGACAGAGCTGTGTGTGTGAGGTCAGTACAGGAATAGTAGAGAAATACAGGACAGGATGGAGGTGTAGTGACAGAACTGTGTGTGTGGGATCAGTACAGGAATAGTAGAGAGATACAGGACAGGATGGAGGTGTAGTGACAGAGCTGTGTGTGTGGGATCAGTACAGGAATAGTAGAGAGATACAGGACAGGATGGAGGTGTAGTGACAGAGCTGTGTGTGTGTGTGAGGTCAGTACAGGAATAGTAGGGAGATACAGGACAGGATGGAGGTGTAGTGACAGAACTGTGTGTGTGGGATCAGTACAGGAATAGTAGAGAGATACAGGACAGGATGGAGGTGTAGTGACAGAGCTGTGTGTGTGGGATCAGTACAGGAATAGTAGAGAGATACAGGACAGGATGGAGGTGTAGTGACAGAGCTGTGTGTGTGTGTGTGAGGTCAGTACAGGAATAGTAGAGAGATATAGGACAGGATGGAGGTGTAGTGACAGAGCTGTGTGTGTGTGTGAGGTCAGTACAGGAATAATAGAGAGATACAGGACAGGATGGAGGTGTAGTGACAGAACTGTGTGTGTGGGATCAGTACAGGAATAGTAGAGAGATACAGGACAGGATGGAGGTGTAGTGACAGAGCTGTGTGTGAGGTCAGTACAGGAATAGTAGAGAGCTACAGGCCAGGATGGAGGTGTAGTGACAGACTGTGTGTGTGGGATCAGTATAGGAATAGTAGAGACATACAGGACAGGATGGAGGTGTAGTGACAGAGCTGTGTGTGTGTGAGGTCAGTACAGGAATAGTAGAGAGATACAGGACAGGATGGGGGTGTAGTGAAGAGCTGTGTGTGTGTGGTCAGTACAGGAATAGTAGAGAGATACAGGACAGGATGGAGGTGTAGTGACAGAGCTGTGTGTGTGAGGTCAGTACAGGATTAATAGAGAGATACAGGACAGGATGGAGGTGTAGTGACAGAGCTGTGTGTGTGAGGTCAGTACAGGAATAGTAGAGAGATACAGGACAGGATGGAGGTGTAGTGACAGAGCTGTGTGTGTGAGGTCAGTACAGGAATAGTAGAGAGATACAGGCCAGGATGGAGGTGTAGTGACAGAGCTGTGTGTGAGGTCAGTACAGGAATAGTAGAGAAATACAGGACAGGATGGAGGTGTAGTGACAGAGCTGTGTGTGTGTGTGTGAGGTCAGTACAGGAATAGTAGAGAGATACAGGACAGGATGGAGGTGTAGTGACAGAGCTGTGTGTGAGGTCAGTACAGGAAAAGTAGAGAGATACAGGACAGGATGGAGGTGTAGTGACAGAGCTGTGTGTGTGTGTGAGGTCAGTACAGGAATAATAGAGAGATACAGGACAGGATGGAGGTGTAGTGACAGAACTGTGTGTGTGGGATCAGTACAGGAATAGTAGAGAGATACAGGACAGGATGGAGGTGTAGTGACAGAGCTGTGTGTGTGGGATCAGTACAGGAATAGTAGAGAGATACAGGACAGGATGGAGGTGTAGTGACAGAGCTGTGTGTGTGTGTGAGGTCAGTACAGGAATAGTAGGGAGATACAGGACAGGATGGAGGTGTAGTGACAGAACTGTGTGTGTGGGATCAGTACAGGAATAGTAGAGAGATACAGGACAGGATGGAGGTGTAGTGACAGAGCTGTGTGTGTGGGATCAGTACAGGAATAGTAGAGAGATACAGGACAGGATGGAGGTGTAGTGACAGAGCTGTGTGTGTGTGTGTGAGGTCAGTACAGGAATAGTAGAGAGATACAGGACAGGATGGAGGTGTAGTGACAGAGCTGTGTGTGTGTGTGAGGTCAGTACAGGAATAATAGAGAGATACAGGACAGGATGGAGGTGTAGTGACAGAACTGTGTGTGTGGGATCAGTACAGGAATAGTAGAGAGATACAGGACAGGATGGAGGTGTAGTGACAGAGCTGTGTGTGTGGGATCAGTACAGGAATAGTAGAGAGATACAGGACAGGATGGAGGTGTAGTGACAGAGCTGTGTGTGTGTGTGTGTGTGTGAGGTCAGTACAGGAATAGTAGAGAGATACAGGACAGGATGGAGGTGTAGTGACAGAGCTGTGTGTGTGAGGTCAGTCCAGGAATAGTAGAGAGATACAGGACAGGATGGAGGTGTAGTGACAGAGCTGTGTGTGTGTGGTCAGTACAGGAATAGTAGGTGGCTACAGGACAGGACGGAGGTGTAGTGACAGAGCTGTGTGTGTGGGGTCAGTACAGGAATAGTAGGTGGCTACAGGACAGGATGGAGGTGTAGTGACAGAGCTGTGTGTGTGTGAGGTCAGAACAGGAATAGTAGAGAGATACAGGCCAGGATGGAGGTGTAGTGACAGAGCTGTGTGTGTGTGAGGTCAGTACAGGAATAGTAGAGAGATACAGGACAGGATGGAGGTGTAGTGACAGAGCTGTGTGTGTGTGAGGTCAGTACAGGAATAGTAGAGATACAGGACAGGATGGAGGTGTAGTGACAGAGCTGTGTGTGGGGTCAGTACAGGAATAGTAGAGAGATACAGGACAGGATGGAGATGTAGTGACAGAGCTGTGTGTAGAGGGTCAGTACAGGAATAGTAGAGAAATACAGGATAGGATGGAGGTGTAGTGACAGAGCTGTGTGTGTGGGGTCAGTACAGGAATAGTAGAGAGATACAGGACAGGATGGAGGTGTAGTGACAGAGCTGTGTGTGTGAGGTCAGTACAGGAATAGTAGAGTGATACAGGCCAGGATGGAGGTGTAGTGACAGAGCTGTGTGTGTGTGAGGTCAGTACAGGAATAGTAGAGAGATACAGGACAGGACAGAGGTGTGACAGAGCTGTGTGTGTGTGTGAGGTCAGTACAGGAATAGTAGAGATACAGGACAGGATGGAGGTGTAGTGACAGAGCTGTGTGTGGGGTCAGTACAGGAATAGTAGAGAGATACAGGACAGGATGGAGATGTAGTGACAGAGCTGTGTGTAGAGGGTCAGTACAGGAATAGTAGAGAAATACAGGATAGGATATAGGTGTAGTGACAGAGCTGTGTGTGTGTGGGGTCAGTACAGGAATAGTAGAGAGATACAGGACAGGATGGAGGTGTAGTGACAGAGCTGTGTGTGTGAGGTCAGTACAGGAATAGTAGAGAGATACAGGACAGGATGGAGGTGTAGTGACAGAGCTGTGTGTGAGGTCAGTACAGGAATAGTAGAGAGATACAGGACAGGATGCAGGTGTAGTGACAGAGCTGTGTGTGGGGTCAGTACAGGAATAGCATAGAGATACAGGGCAGGATGGAGGTGTAGTGACAGAGCTGTGTGTATGGTGTCAGTACAGGAATAGTAGAGAGATACAGGACAGGATGGAGGTGTAGTGACAGAGCTGTGTGTGTGTGTGTATGAGGTCAGTACAGGAATAGTAGAGAGATACAGGACAGGATGGAAGTTTAGTGACAGAGCTGTGTGTATGGTGTCAGTACAGGAATAGTAGAGAAATACAGGATAGGATGGAGGTGTAGTGACAGAGCTGTGTGTGTTTTGGGTCAGTACAGGAATAGTAGAGAGATACAGGATAGGATGGAGGTGTAGTGACAGAGCTGTGTGTGTGAGGTCAGTACAGGAATAGTAGAGAGATACAGGACAGGGTGGAGGTGTAGTGACAGAGCTGTGTGTGGGATCAGTATAGGAATAGTAGAGAGATACAGGACAGGATGGAGGTGTAGTGACAGAGCTGTGTGTGGGGTCAGTACAGGAATAGTAGAGAGATACAGGACAGGATGGAGGTGTAGTGACAGAGCTGTGTGTGGGGTCAGTACAGGAATAGTAGAGAGATACAGGACAGGATGGAGGTGTAGTGACAGAGTTGTGTGTGGGGTCAGTACAGGAATAGTAGAGAGATACAGGACAGGATGGAGGTGTAGTGACAGAGCTGTGTGTGAGGTCAGTACAGGAATAGTAGAGAGATACAGGCCAGGATGGAGGTGTAGTGACAGAGCTGTGTGTGTGAGGTCAGTACAGGAATAGTAGAGAAATACAGGACAGGATGGAGGTGTAGTGACAGAGCTGTGTGTGTGAGGTCAGTACAGGAATAGTAGAGAGATACAGGCCAGGATGGAGGTGTAGTGACAGAGCTGTGTGTGTGTGTGAGGTCAGTACAGGAATAGTAGAGAGATACATGACAGGATGGAGGTGTAGTGACAGAGCTGTGTGTGTGGGATCAGTACAGGAATAGTAGAGAGATACAGGACAGGATGGAGGTGTAGTGACAGAGCTGTGTGTGTGTGTGTGTGTGAGGTCAGTACAGGAATAGTAGAGAGATACAGGACAGAATGGAGGTGTAGTGACAGAGCTGTGTGTGTGAGGTCAGTACAGGAATAGTAGAGAGATACAGGACAGGATGGAGGTGTAGTGACAGAGCTGTGTGTGTGTGGTTAGTACAGGAATAGTAGGTGGCTACAGGACAGGACGGAGGTGTAGTGACAGAGCTGTGTGTGTGGGGTCAGTACAGGAATAGTAGGTGGCTACAGGACAGGATGGAGGTGTAGTGACAGAGCTGTGTGTGTGTGAGGTCAGAACAGGAATAGTAGAGAGATACAGGCCAGGATGGAGGTGTAGTGACAGAGCTGTGTGTGTGTGAGGTCAGTACAGGAATAGTAGAGAGATACAGGCCAGGATGGAGGTGTAGTGACAGAGCTGTGTGTGTGTGAGGTCAGTACAGGAATAGTAGAGAGATACAGGACAGGACAGAGGTGTAGTGAGAGAGCTGTGTGTGTGTGTGAGGTCAGTACAGGAATAGTAGAGATACAGGACAGGATGGAGGTGTAGTGACAGAGCTGTGTGTGGGGTCAGTACAGGAATAGTAGAGAAATACAGGACAGGATGGAGGTGTAGTGACAGAGCTGTGTGTAGAGGGTCAGTACAGGAATAGTAGAGAAATACAGGATAGGATGGA
This sequence comes from Taudactylus pleione, assembly GCA_031769625.1. NCBI lineage: Eukaryota > Metazoa > Chordata > Amphibia > Anura > Myobatrachidae > Taudactylus > Taudactylus pleione. The sequence continues at coordinate 144,546 of JAUIMM010002303.1, read as the reverse complement.
GATGTAGTGACAGAGCTGTGTGTAGAGGGTCAGTACAGGAATAGTAGAGAAATACAGGATAGGATATAGGTGTAGTGACAGAGCTGTGTGTGTGTGGGGTCAGTACAGGAATAGTAGAGAGATACAGGACAGGATGGAGGTGTAGTGACAGAGCTGTGTGTGTGAGGTCAGTACAGGAATAGTAGAGAGATACAGGACAGGATGGAGGTGTAGTGACAGAGCTGTGTGTGTGAGGTCAGTACAGGAATAGTAGAGAGATACAGGACAGGATGCAGGTGTAGTGACAGAGCTGTGTGTGGGGTCAGTACAGGAATAGCATAGAGATACAGGGCAGGATGGAGGTGTAGTGACAGAGCTGTGTGTATGGTGTCAGTACAGGAATAGTAGAGAGATACCGGACAGGATGGAGGTGTAGTGACAGAGCTGTGTGTGTGAGGTCAGTACAGGAATAGTAGAGAGATACAGGACAGGATGGAGGTGTAGTGACAGAGCTGTGTGTGTGTGTGTGGTCAGTACAGGAATAGTAGAAATACAGGACAGGATGGAGGTGTAGTGACAGAGCTGTGTGTGAGGTCAGTACAGGAATAGTAGAGAGATACAGGACAGGATGGAGGTGTAGTGACAGAGCTGTGTGTGAGGTCAGTACAGGAATAGTAGAGAGATACAGGATAGGATGGAGGTGTAGTGAAAGAGCTGTGTGTGAGGTCAGTACAGGAATAGTAAAGAGATACAGGACAGGATGGAGGTGTAGTGACAGAGCTGAGTGTGGGGTCAGTACAGGAATAGTAGAGAGATACAGGACAGGATGGAGGTGTAGTGACAGAGCTGTGTGTGTGGTCAGTACAGGAATAGTAGAGAGATACAGGACAGAATGGAGGTGTAGTGACAGAGGTGTGTGTGGGGTTAGTACAGGAATAGTAGAGAGATACAGGACAGGATGGAGGTGTAGTGACAGAGCTGTGTGTGGGGTCAGTACAGGAATAGTAGAAAGATACAGGACAGAGTGGAGGTGTAGTGACAGAGCTGTGTGTGTATGGGGTCAGTACAGGAATAGTAGAGAGATACAGGACAGGGTGGAGGTGTAGTGACAGAGCTGTGTGTGTGAGGTCAGTACAGGAATAGTAGAGAGATACAGGACAGGATGGAGGTGTAGTGACAGAGCTGTGTGTGGGGTTAGTACAGGAATAGTAGAGAGATACAGGACAGGATGGAGGTGTAGTGACAGAACTGTGTGTGGGGTCAGTACAGGAATAGTAGAGAGATACAGGACAGAATGGAGGTGTAGTTACAGAGCTGTGTGTGTGTGGGGTCAGTACAGGAATAGTAGAGAGATACAGGACAGGGTGGAGGTGTAGTGACAGAGCTGTGTGTGTGTGTGAGGTCAGTACAGGAATAGTAGAGAGATACAGGACAGGATAGAGGTGTAGTGACAGAGCTGTGTGTGGGGTCAGTACAGGAATAGTAGAGAGATACAGGACAGAATGGAGGTGTAGTGACAGAGCTGTGTGTGTGTGAGGTCAGTACAGGAATAGTAGAGAGATACAGGATAGGATGGAGGTGTAGTGACAGAGCTGTGTGTGTGAGGTCAGTATTGGAATAGTAGAGGGATACAGGACAGGATGGAGGTGTAGTGACAGAGCTGTGTGTGGGGTCAGTACAGGAATAGTAGAGAGATACAGGACAGGATGGAGGTGTAGTGACAGAGCTGTGTGTATGAGGTCAGTACAGGAATAGTAGAGAGATACAGGACAGGATGGAGGTGTAGTGACAGAGCTGTGTGTGTGAGGTCAGTATTGGAATAGTAGAGAGATACAGGACAGGATGGAGGTGCAGTGACAGAGCTGTGTGTGGGGTCAGTACAGGAATAGTAGAGAGATACAGGACAGGATGGAGGTGTAGTGACAGAGCTGTGTGTATGAGGTCAGTACAGGAATAATAGAGAGATACAGGACAGGATGGAGGTGTAGTGACAGAGCTGTGTGTGGGGTCAGTATAGGAATAGTAAAGAGATACAGGACAGGATGGAGATGTAGTGACAGAGCTGTGTGTGTGAGGTCAGTACAGGAATAGTAGAGAGATACAGGACAGGATGGAGGTGTAGTGACAGAGCTGTGTGTATGAGGTCAGTACAGGAATAGTAGAGAGATACAGGACAGGATGGAGGTGTAGTGACAGAGCTGTGTGTGTGAGGTCAGTACAGGAATAGTAAAGAGATACAGGACAGGATGGAGGTGTAGTGACAGAGCTGTGTGTGGGGTCAGTACAGGAATAGTAGAGAGATACAGGACAGGATGGAGGTGTAGTGACAGAGCTGTGTGTGGGGTCAGTACAGGAATAGCATAGAGATACAGGGCAGGATGGAGGTGTAGTGACAGAGCTGTGTGTATGGTGTCAGTACAGGAATAGTAGAGAGATACCGGACAGGATGGAGGTGTAGTGACAGAGCTGTGTGTATGGTGTCAGTACAGGAATAGTAGAGAGATACCGGACAGGATGGAGGTGTAGTGACAGAGCTGTGTGTGAGGTCAGTACAGGAATAGTAGAGAGATACAGGACAGGATGGAGGTGTAGTGACAGAGCTGTGTGTGTGTGTGTGTGTGTGTATGAGGTCAGTACAGGAATAGCAGAGAAATACAGGATAGGATGGAGGTGTAGTGACAGAGCTGTGTGTGTTTTGGGTCAGTACAGGAATAGTAGAGAGATACAGGACAGGATGGAGGTGTAGTGACAGAGCTATGTGTGTGTGTGTGAGGTCAGTACAGGAATAGTAGAGAGATACAGGACAGAATGCAGGTGTAGTGACAGAGCTGTGTGTGTGGGGTCAGTATAGGAATAGTAGAGAGATACAGGACAGGATGGAGGTGTAGTGACAGAGCTGTGTGTGGGGTCAGTATAGGAATAGTAGAGAGATACAGGACAGGATGGAGGTGTAGTGACAGAGCTGTGTGTGTGGGGTCAGTACAGGAATAGTAGAGAGATACAGGACAGGATGGAGGTGTAGTGACAGAGCTGTATGTGTGTGAGGTCAGTACAGGAATAATAGAGAGATACAGGATAGGATGGAGGTGTAGTGACATAGCTGTGTGTGTGTGTGTGTGGGGTTAGTATAGGAATAGTAGAGAGATACAGGACAGGATGGAGGTGTAGTGACAGAGCTGTGTGTGTGTGAGGTCAGTAAAGGAATAGTAGAGAGATACATGACAGGATGGAGGTGTAGTGACAGAGCTGTGTGTGAGGTCAGTACAGGAATAGTAGAGAGATACAGGATAGGATAGAGGTGTAGTGATAGAGCTGTGTGTGAGGTCAGTACAGGAATAGTAGAGAAATACAGGACATGATGGAGGTGTAGTGACAGAGCTGTCTGTAGAGGGTCAGTACAGGAATAGTAGAGAGATACAGGACAGGATGGAGGTGTAGTGACAGAGCTTTGTGTGTGTGGTCAGTACAGGAATAGTAAAGAGATACAGGACAGGATGGAGGTGTAGTGACAGAGCTGTGAGTGTGAGGTCAGTATAGGAATAGTAGAGAGATACAGGACAGGATGGAGGTGTAGTGACAGAGCTGTGTGTGTGAGGTCAGTACAGGAATAGTAGAGAGATACAGGACAGGATGGAGGTGTAGTGACAGAGCTGTGTGTATATGGGGTCAGTACAGGAATAGTAGAGAGATACCGGACAGGATGGAGGTGTAGTGACAGAGCTGTGTGTGGGGTCAGTATAGGAATAGTAAAGAGATACATGACAGGATGGAGGTGTAGTGACAGAGCTGTGTGTGAGGTCAGTATAGGAATAGTAGAGAGATACAGGACAGGATGGTGGTGTAGTGACAGAGCTGTGTGTGTGAGGTCAGTACAGGAATAGTAAAGAGATACAGGACAGGATGGAGGTGCAGTGACAGAGCTGTGTGTGGGGTCAGTACAGGAATAGTAGAGAGATACAGGACAGGATGGAGGTGTAGTGAAAGAGCTGTGAGTGTGAGGTCAGTATAGGAATAGTAGAGAGATACAGGACAGGATGGAGGTGCAGTGACAGAGCTCTGTGTGGGGTCAGTACAGGAATAGTAGAGAGATACCGGACAGGATGGAGGTGTAGTGACAGAGCTGTGTGTGGGGTCAGTATAGGAATAGTAAAGAGATACAGGACAGGATGGAGATGTGGTGACAGCTGTGTGTGTGAGGTCAGTATAGGAATAGTAGAGAGATACAGGACAGGATGGTGGTGTAGTGACAGAGCTGTGTGTGTGAGGTCAGTACAGGAATAGTAAAGAGATACAGGACAGGATGGAGGTGCAGTGACAGAGCTGTGTGTGGGGTCAGTACAGGAATAGTAGAGAGATACAGGACAGGATGGAGGTGTAGTGACAGAGCTGTGTGTGTGGGGTCAGTATAGGAATAGTAGAGAGATACAGGACAGGATGGAGGTGTAGTGACAGAGCTGTGTGTATGGTGTCAGTACAGGAATAGTAGAGAAATACAGGATAGGATGGAGGTGTAGTGACAGAGCTGTGTGTGTTTTGGGTCAGTACAGGAATAGTAGAGAGATACAGGACAGGATGGAGGTGTAGTGACAGAGCTATGTGTGTGTGTGTGAGGTTAGTACAGGAATAGTAGAGAATACAGGACAGGATGGAGGTGTAGTGACAGAGCTGTGTGTGTGGGGTCAGTATAGGAATAGTAGAGAGATACAGGACAGGATGGAGGTGTAGTGACAGAGCTGTGTGTGGGGTCAGTATAGGAATAGTAGAGAGATACAGGACAGGATGGAGGTGTAGTGACAGAGCTGTGTGTGTGGGGTCAGTACAGGAATAGTAGAGAGATACAGGACAGGATGGAGGTGTAGTGACAGAGCTGTGTGTGTGTGAGGTCAGTACAGGAATAATAGAGAGATACAGGATAGGATGGAGGTGTAGTGACAGAGCTGTGTGTGTGTGAGGTCTGTAAAGGAATAGTAGAGAGATACATGACAGGATGGAGGTGTAGTGACAGAGCTGTGTGTGAGGTCAGTACAGGAATAGTAGAGAGATACAGGACAGGATAGAGGTGTAGTGACAGAGCTGTGTGTGTGAGTTCAGTACTGGAATAGTAGAGAAATACAGGACAGGATGGAGGTGTAGTGACAGAGCTGTGTGTGTGTTTGTGTGGTCAGTACAGGAATAGTAAAGAGATACAGGATAGGATGGAGGTGTAGTGACAGAGCTTTGTGTGTGTGGTCAGTACAGGAATAGTAGAGAGATACAGGACAAGATGGAGGTGTAGTGACAGAGCTGTGTGTGTGAAGTCAGTACAGGAATAGCAGAGAGACAAAGGACAGGACAGAGATGTAGTGACAGAACTGTGTGTGGGGTCAGTACAGGAACAGTAGAGAGATACAGGACAGGATGGAGGTGTAGTGACAGAGTTGTGTGTGTGAGGTTAGTACAGGAATAGTAGAGAGATACAGGACAGGATGGAGGTGTAGTGACAGAGCTGTGTGTGTGTGTGAGATCAGTACCGGAATAGTAGAGACACAGGACAGGATGGAGGTGTAGTGACAGAGCTGTGTGTGAGGTCAGTACAGGAATAGTAGAGATACAGGACAGGATGGAGGTGTAGTGACAGAGCTTTGTGTGTGTGCTCAGTACAGGAATAGTAGAGAGATACAGGACAGGATGGAGGTGTAGTGACAGAGCTTTGTGTGTGTGGTCAGTACAGGAATAGTAGAGAGATACAGGACAGGATGGAGGTGTAGTGACAGAGCTGTGTGTGTGAGGTCAGTACAGGAATAGTAGAGAGAAACAGGACAGGATAGAGGTGTATTGACAGAGCTGTGTGTGTGGTCAGTACAGGAATAGTAGAGAGACAAAGGAGAGGACAGAGATGTAGTGTCAGAGCTGTGTGTGTGGGGTCAGTACAGGAATAGTAGAGAGATACAGGACAGGATGGAGGTGTAGTGACAGAGCTGTGTGTGTGTGGTCAGTACAGGAATAGTAGAGAGATACAGGACAGGATAGAGGTGTAGTGACAGAGCTGTGTGTGTGAGGTCAGTACAGAAATAGTAGAGAGATACAGGACAGGATGGAGGTGTAGTGACAGAGCTGTGTGTGTGAGGTCAGTACAGGAATAGTAGAGAGATACAGGACAGGATAGAGGTGTAGTGACAGAGCTGTGTGTGTGAGGTCAGTATAGGAATAGTAGAGAGATACAGGACAGGATGGAGGTGTAGTGACAGAGCTGTGTGTGAGGTCAGTACAGGAATAGTAGAGAGATACAGGACAGGATGGAGGTGTAGTGACAGAGCTGTGTGTGTTGTCAGTACAGGAATAGTAGAGAGATACAGGACAGGATGGAGGTGTAGTGACAGAGCTGTGTGTGAGGTCAGTACAGGAATAGTAGAGAGATACAGGACAGGATGGAGGTGTAGTGACAGAGCTGTGTGTGAGTTCAGTACAGGAATAGTAGAGAGATACAGGACAGGATAGAGGTGTAGTGACAGAGCTGTGTGTGTGTGAGGTCAGTACAGGAATAGTAGAGAGATACTGGACAGGATGGAGGTGTAGTGACAGAGCTGTGTGAGGGGTCAGTACAGGAATAGTAGAGAGATACAGGACAGGATGGAGGTATTACGACAGAGCTGTGTGTGTGAGGTCAGTACAGGAATAGTAGAGAGATACAGGACAGGATGGAGGTGTAGTGACAGAGCTGTGTGTGTGAGGTCAGTACAGGAATAGTAGAGAGATACAGGACAGGATGGAGGTGTAGTGACAGAGCTGTGTGTGTGGGGTAAGTACAGGAATAGTAGAGAGATACAGGACAGGATGGAGGTGTAGTGACAGAGCTGTGTGTGTGTGAGGTCAGTACAGGAATAGTAGAAAGATACAGGACAGGATGGAGGTGTAGTGACAGAGCTGTGTGTGTGGGGTCAGTACAGGAATAGTAGAGAGATACAGGACCGGATGGAGGTGTAGTGACAGAGCTGTGTGTGTGTGTGAGGTCAGTACAGGAATAGTAGAGAGATACAGGACAGGATGGAGGTGTAGTGACAGAGTTGTGTGTGTGGGGTCAGTACAGGAATAGTAGAGAGATACAGGACAGGATGGAGGTGTAGTGACAGAGCTGTGTGTGTGTGAGGTCAGTACAGGAATAGTAGAGAGATACTGGAAAGGATGGAGGTGTAGTGACAGAGCTGTGTGTGTGGGGTCAGTAGAGGAATAGTAGGTGGATACAGGACAGGACGGAGGTGTAGTGACAGAGCTGTGTGTGTGTGGTCAGTACAGGAATAGTAGAGAGATACAGGACAGGATGGAGGTGTAGTGACAGAGCTGTGTGTGTGGGGTGTCTGTACAGGAATAGTAGAGAGATACAGGACAGGATGGAGGTGTAATGACAGAGTTGTGTGTGTGGGGTCAGTACAGGAATAGTAGAGAGATACAGGACAGGATGGAGATGTAGTGACAGAGTTGTGTGTGTGTGGTGTAAGTACAGGAATAATAGAGAGATACAGGACAGGATGGAGGTGTAGTGACAGAGCTGTGTGTGAGGTCAGTACAGGAATAGTAGAGAGATACAGGATAGGATAGAGGTGTAGTGACAGAGCTGTGTGTGTGTGAGGTCAGTACAGGAATAGTAGAGAGATACAGGACAGGATGGAGGTGTAGGGACAGAGTTGTGTGTGTGAGTTCAGTACTGGAATAGTAGAGAAATACAGGACATGATTGAGGTGTAGTGACAGAGCTTTGTGTGTGAGGTCAGTATAGGAATAGTAGAGAGATACAGGACAGGATGGAGGTGCAGTGACAGAGCTCTGTGTGGGGTCAGTACAGGAATAGTAGAGAGATACCGGACAGGATGGAGGTGTAGTGACAGAGCTGTGTGTGGGGTCAGTATAGGAATAGTAAAGAGATACAGGACAGGATGGAGATGTGGTGACAGCTGTGTGTGTGAGGTCAGTATAGGAATAGTAGAGAGATACAGGACAGGATGGAGGTGTAGTGACAGAGCTGTGTGTGTGAGGTCAGTACAGGAATAGTAAAGAGATACAGGACAGGATGGAGGTGCAGTGACAGAGCTGTGTGTGGGGTCAGTACAGGAATAGTAGAGAGATACAGGACAGGATGGAGGTGTAGTGAAAGAGCTGTGTGTGTGAGGTCACTACAGGAATAGTAGAGAGATATAGGACAGGATGGAGGTGTAGTAACAGAGCTGTATGTATGGTGTCAGTACAGGAATAGTAGAGAGATACCAGACAGGATGGAGGTGTAGTGACAGAGCTGTGTGTGTGTGTGTATGAGGTCAGTACAGGAATAGTAGAGAGATACAGGACAGGATGGAGGTGTAGTGACAGAGCTGTGTGTATGGTGTCAGTACAGGAATAGTAGAGAAATACAGGATAGGATGGAGGTGTAGTGACAGAGCTGTGTGTGTTTTGGGTCAGTACAGGAATAGTAGAGAGATACAGGACAGGATGGAGGTGTAGTGACAGAGCTATGTGTGTGTGTGTGTGAGATTAGTACAGGAATAGTAGAGAGATACAGGACAGGATGGAGGTGTAGTGACAGAGCTGTGTGTGTGGGGGTCAGTATAGGAATAGTAGAGAGATACAGGACAGGATGGAGGTGTAGTGACAGAGCTGTGTGTGGGGTCAGTATAGGAATAGTAGAGAGATACAGGACAGGATGGAGGTGTAGTGACAGAGCTGTGTGTGTGGGGTCAGTACAGGAATAGTAGAGAGATACAGGACAGGATGGAGGTGTAGTGACAGAGCTGTGTGTGTGTGAGGTCAGTACAGGAATAATAGAGAGATACAGGATAGGATGGTGTAGTGACATAGCTGTGTGTGTGTGTGGGGTTAGTATAGGAATAGTAGAGAGATACAGGACAGGATGGAGGTGTAGTGACAGAGCTGTGTGTGTGTGAGGTCTGTAAAGGAATAGTAGAGAGATACATGACAGGATGGAGGTGTAGTGACAGAGCTGTGTGTGAGGTCAGTACAGGAATAGTAGAGAGATACAGGACAGGATAGAGGTGTAGTGACAGAGCTGTGTGTGTGAGTTCAGTACTGGAATAGTAGAGAAATACAGAACAGGATGGAGGTGTAGTGACAGAGCTGTGTGTGTGTTTGTGTGGTCAGTACAGGAATAGTAATGAGATACAGGATAGGATGGAGGTGTAGTGACAGAGCTTTGGTGTGTGTGGTCAGTACAGGAATAGTAGAGAGATACAGGACAGGATGGAGGTGTAGTGACAGAGCTGTGTGTGTGTGGTCAGTACAGGAATAGTAGAGAGATACAGGACAGGATGAGGTGTAGTGACAGAGCTGTGTGTGTGAAGTCATTACAGAATAGTAGAGAGATACAGGACAGGATAGAGGTGTAGTGACAGAGCTGTGTGTGTGGTCAGTACAGGAATAGTAGAGAGACAAAGGACAGGACAGAGATGTAGTGACAGAACTGTGTGTGGGGTCAGTACAGGAACAGTAGAGAGATACAGGACAGGATGGAGGTGTAGTGACAGAGTTGTGGTGTGTGAGGTTAGTACAGGAATAGTAGAGGAGATACAGGACAGGATGGAGGTGTAGTGACAAGAGCTGTGTGTGTGTGAGATCAGTACCGGAATAGTAGAGACACAGGACAGGATGGAGGTGTAGTGACAGAGCTGTGTGTGAGGTCAGTACAGGAATAGTAGAGAGATACAGGACACGATGGAGGTGTAGTGACAGAGCTGTGTGTGTGAGGTCAGTACAGGAATAGTAGAGAGATACAGGACAGGATGGAGGTGTAGTGACAGAGCTGTGTGTGTGTGAGGTCAGTACAGGAATAGTAGAGAGATACAGGACAGGATGGAGGTGTAGTGACAGAGCTTTGTGTGTGTGCTCAGTACAGGAATAGTAGAGAGTACAGGACAGGATGGAGGTGTAGTGACAGAGCTTTGTGTGTGTGGTCAGTACAGGAATAGTAGAGAGATACAGGACAGGATGGAGGTGTAGTGACAGAGCTGTGTGTGTGAGGTCAGTACAGGAATAGTAGAGAGATACAGGACAGGATAGAGGTGTAGTGACAGAGCTGTGTGTGTGGTCAGTACAGGAATAGTAGAGAGACAAAGGAGAGGACAGAGATGTAGTGACAGAGCTGTGTGTGTGGGGTCAGTACAGGAATAGTAGAGAGATACAGGACAGGATGGAGGTGTAGTGACAGAGCTGTGTGTGTGAGGTCAGTACAGGAATAGTAGAGAGATACAGGACAGGATAGAGGTGTAGTGACAGAGCTGTGTGTGTGAGGTCAGTACAGAAATAGTAGAGAGATACAGGACAGGATGGAGGTGTAGTGACAGAGCTGTGTGTGTGTGAGGTCAGTACAGGAATAGTAGAGAGATACAGGACAGGATAGAGGTGTAGTGACAGAGCTGTGTGTGTGAGGTCAGTATAGGAATAGTAGAGAGATACAGGACAGGATGGAGGTGTAGTGACAGAGCTGTGTGTGAGGTCAGTACAGGAATAGTAGAGAGATACAGGACAGGATGGAGGTGTAGTGACAGAGCTGTGTGTGTTGTCGGTACAGGAATAGCAGAGAGATACAGGACAGGATGGAGGTGTAGTGACAGAGCTGTGAGTGAGGTCAGTACAGGAATAGTAGAGAGATACAGGACAGGATGGAGGTGTAGTGACAGAGCTGTGTGTGAGGTCAGTACAGGAATAGTAGAGAGATACAGGACAGGATAGAGGTGTAGTGACAGAGCTGTGTGTGTGTGTGAGGTCAGTACAGGAATAGTAGAGAGATACTGGACAGGATGGAGGTGTAGTGACAGAGCTGTGTGAGGGGTCAGTACAGGAATAGTAGAGAGATACAGGACAGGATGGAGGTATTACGACAGAGCTGTGTGTGTGAGGTCAGTACAGGAATAGTAGAGAGATACAGGACAGGATGGAGGTGTAGTGACAGAGCTGTGTGTGTGAGGTCAGTACAGGAATAGTAGAGAGATACAGGACAGGATGGAGGTGTAGTGACAGAGCTGTGTGTGTGGGGTCAGTACAGGAATAGTAGAGAGATACAGGACAGGATGGAGGTGTAGTGACAGAGCTGTGTGTGTGTGAGGTCAGTACAGGAATAGCAGAAAGATACAGGACAGGATGGAGGTGTAGTGACAGAGCTGTGTGTGTGGGGTCAGTACAGGAATAGTAGAGAGATACAGGACCGGATGGAGGTGTAGTGACAGAGCTGTGTGTGTGTGTGAGGTCAGTACAGGAATAGTAGAGAGATACTGGACAGGATGGAGGTGTAGTGACAGAGTTGTGTGTGTGGGGTCAGTACAGGAATAGTAGAGAGATACAGGACAGGATGGAGGTGTAGTGACAGAGCTGTGTGTGTCTGAGGTCAGTACAGGAATAGTAGAGAGATACTGGAAAGGATGGAGGTGTAGTGACAGAGCTGTGTGTGTGGGGTCAGTAGAGGAATAGTAGGTGGATACAGGACAGGACGGAGGTGTAGTGACAGAGCTGTGTGTGTGTGGTCAGTACAGGAATAGTAGAGAGATACAGGACAGAATGGAGGTGTAGTGACAGAGCTGTGTGTGTGTGGTCAGTACAGGAATAGTAGAGAGATACAGGACAGGATGGAGGTGTAGTGACAGAGCTGTGTGTGTGTGTGGGGTGTCTGTACAGGAATAGTAGAGAGATACAGGACAGGATGGAGGTGTAATGACATAGTTGTGTGTGTGGGGTCAGTACAGGAATAGTAGAGAGATACAGGACAGGATGGAGATGTAGTGACAGAGTTGTGTGTGTGTGGTGTAAGTACAGGAATAATAGAGAGATACAGGACAGGATGGAGGTGTAGTGACAGAGCTGTGTGTGAGGTCAGTACAGGAATAGTAGAGAGATACAGGACAGGATGGAGGTGTAGTGACAGAGCTGTGTGTGGGGTCAGTACAGGAATAGTAGAGAGATACAGGACAGGATGGAGGTGCAGTGACAGAGCTGTGTGTGGGGTCAGTACAGGAATAGTAGAGAGATACAGGACAGGATGGAGATGTGGTGACAGCTGTGTGTGAGGTCAGTACAGGAATAGTAGAGAGATACAGGACAGGATGGAGTTGTAGTGACAGAGCTGTGTGTGAGGTCAGTACAGGAATAGTAGAGAGATACAGGAGAGGATGGAGGTGCAGTGACAGAGCTGTGTGTGTTGTCAGTACAGGAATAGTAGAGAGATACAGGACAGGATGGAGGTGTATTGACAGAGCTGTGTGTGAGGTCAGTACAGGAATAGTAGAGAGATACAGGACACGATGGAGGTGCAGTGACAGAGCTGTGTGTGTTGTCAGTACAGGAATAGTAGAGAGATACAGGACAGGATGGAGGTGCAGTGACAGAGCTGTGTGTGTGTGAGGTCAGTACAGGAATAGTAGAGAGATACAGGACAGGATGGAGGAGTAGTGACAGAGCTGTGTGTGTTGGGTCAGTACAGGAATAGTAGAGAGATACAGGACAGGATGGAGGTGTAGTGACAGAGCTGTGTGTGTTGTCAGTACAGGAATAGTAGAGAGATACAGGACAGGATGGAGGTGTAGTGACAGAGCTGTGAGTGAGGTCAGTACAGGAATAGTAGAGAGATACAGGACAGGATGGAGGTGTAGTGACAGAGCTGTGTGTGTGGGGTCAGTACAGGAATAGTAGAGAGATACAGGACAGGATGGAGGTGTAGTGACAGAGCTGTGTGTGTGTGAGGTCAGTACAGGAATAGTAGAAAGATACAGGACAGGATGGAGGTGTAGTGACAGAGCTGTGTGTGTGGGGTCAGTACAGGAATAGTAGAGAGATACAGGACCGGATGGAGGTGTAGTGACAGAGCTGTGTGTGTGTGTGAGGTCAGTACAGGAATAGTAGAGAGATACAGGACAGGATGGAGGTGTAGTGACAGAGTTGTGTGTGTGGGGTCAGTACAGGAATAGTAGAGAGATACAGGACAGGATGGAGGTGTAGTGACAGAGCTGTGTGTGTCTGAGGTCAGTACAGGAATAGTAGAGAGATACTGGAAAGGATGGAGGTGTAGTGACAGAGCTGTGTGTGTGGGGTCAGTAGAGGAATAGTAGGTGGATACAGGACAGGACGGAGGCGTAGTGACAGAGCTGGGTGTGTGTGGTCAGTACAGGAATAGTAGAGAGATACAGGCCAGGATGGAGGTGTAGTGACAGAGCTGTGTGTGTGTGGTCAGTACAGGAATAGTAGAGAGATACAGGACAGGATGGAGGTGTAGTGACAGAGCTGTGTGTGTGTGTGGGGTGTCTGTACAGGAATAGTAGAGAGATACAGGACAGGATGGAGGTGTAATGACAGAGTTGTGTGTGTGGGGTCAGTACAGGAATAGTAGAGAGATACAGGACAGGATGGAGATGTAGTGACAGAGTTGTGTGTGTGTGGTGTAAGTACAGGAATAATAGAGAGATACAGGACAGGATGGAGGTGTAGTGACAGAGCTGTGTGTGAGGTCAGTACAGGAATAGTAGAGAGATACAGGACAGGATGGAGGTGTAGTGACAGAGCTGTGTGTGGGGTCAGTACAGGAATAGTAGAGAGATACAGGACAGGATGGAGGTGCAGTGACAGAGCTGTGTGTGGGGTCAGTACAGGAATAGTAGAGAGATACAGGACAGGATGGAGATGTGGTGACAGCTGTGTGTGAGGTCAGTACAGGAATAGTAGAGATATACAGGACAGGATGGAGTTGTAGTGACAGAGCTGTGTGTGAGGTCAGTACAGGAATAGTAGAGAGATACAGGAGAGGATGGAGGTGCAGTGACAGAGCTGTGTGTGAGGTCAGTACAGGAATAGTAGAGAGATACAGGACAGGATGGAGGTGTAGTGACAGAGCTGTGTGTGAGGTCAGTACAGGAATAGTAGAGAGATACAGGACACGATGGAGGTGCAGTGACAGAGCTGTGTGTGTTGTCAGTACAGGAATAGTAGAGAGATACAGGACAGGATGGAGGTGCAGTGACAGAGCTGTGTGTGTGTGAGGTCAGTACAGTAATAGTAGAGAGATACAGGACAGGGTGGAGGTGTAGTGACAGAGCTGTGTGTGTGAGGTCAGTACAGGAATAGTAGAGAGATACAGGACAGGATGGAGGTGTAGTGACAGAGCTGTGTGTGTGGTCAGTGCAGAAATAGTAGAGATACAGGATAGGATGGAGGTGTAGTGACAGAGCTGAGTGTGTGGGGTCAGTACAGGAATAGTAGAGAGATACAGGACAGGATGGAGGTGTAGTGACAGAGCTGTGTGTGTGTTAGGTCAGTACAGGAATAGTAGAGAGATACAGGACAGGATGGAGGTGTAGTGACAGAGCTGTGTGTGTGTGGTCAGTACAAGAATAGTAGAGAGATACAGGACAGGATGGAGGTGCAGTGACAGAGCTGTGTGTATATGGGGTCAGTAAAGGAATAGAGAGAGATACAGGACAGGATAGAGGTGTAGTGACAGAGCTGTGTGTGTGTGAGGTCAGTACAGGAATAGTAGAGAGATACAGGACAGGATGGTGGTGTAGTGACGGAGCTGTATGTGTGTGAGGTCAGTACAGGAATAGTAGAGAGATACAGGACAGGATGGAGGTGTAGTGACAGAGCTGTGTGTGTGTGAGGTCAGTACAAGAATAGTAGAGAGATACAGGACAGGATGGAGGTGTAGTGACAGAGCTGTGTGTGAGGTCAGTACAGGAATAGTAGAGGGATACAGGACAGGACGGAGGTGTAGTGACAGAGCTGTGTGTGTGTGAGGTCAGTACAGGAATAGTAGAGAGATACAGGACAGGACGGAGGTGTAGTGACAGAGCTGTGTGTGTGTGAGGTCAGTACAGGAATAGTAGAGAGATACAGGACAGGATGGTGGTGTAGTGACGGAGCTGTATGTGTGTGAGGTCAGTACAGGAATAGTAGAGAGATACAGGACAGGATGGAGGTGTAGTGACAGAGCTGTGTGTGTGTGAGGTCAGTACAAGAATAGTAGAGAGATACAGGACAGGATGGAGGTGTAGTGACAGAGCTGTGTGTGAGGTCAGTACAGGAATAGTAGAGGGATACAGGACAGGATTGAGGTGTAGTGACAGAGCTGTGTGTGTGGTCAGTACAGGAATAGTAGAGAGATACAGGACAGGATGGAGGTGTAGTGACAGAGCTGTGTGTGTGTGGTCAGTATAGTTATAGTAGAGAGATACAGGACAAGATGGAGGTGTAGTGACAGAGTTGTGTGTGTGTGGTGTAAGTACAGGAATAGTAGAGAGATACAGGACAGGATGGAGATGTAGTGACAGATCTGTGTGAGGTCAGTACAGGAATAGTAGAGAGATACAGGACAGGATGGAGGTGTAGTGACAGAGCTGTGTGTGTGTGAAGTCAGTACAGGAATAGTAGAGAGATACAGGACAGGATGGAGGTGTAGTGATAGAGCTGTGTGTGTGAAGTCAGTACAGGAATAGTAGAGAGATACAGGACAGGATGGAGGTGTAGTGACAGAGCTGTGTGTGTGTGGTGTAAGTACAGGAATAGTAGAGAGATACAGGACACGATGGAGGTGTAGTGACAGAGCTGTGTGTGTGTGTGGGGTCAGTACAGGAATAGTAGAGAGATACAGGACAGGATGGAGGTGTAGTGACAGAGCTGTGTATGGTGTCAGTACAGGAATAGTAGAGAGATACAGGACAGGATGGAGGTGTAGTGACAGAGCTGTGTGTGTGTGAGGTCAGTACAGGAATAGTAGAGAGATACAGGACAGGATGGAGGAGTAGTGACAGAGCTGTGTGTGTTGGGTCAGTACAGGAATAGTAGAGAGATACAGGACAGGATGGAGGTGTAGTGACAGAGCTGTGTGTGTTGTCAGTACAGGAATAGTAGAGAGATACAGGACAGGATGGAGGTGTAGTGACAGAGCTGTGAGTGAGGTCAGTACAGGAATAGTAGAGAGATACAGGACAGGATGGAGGTGTAGTGACAGAGCTGTGTGTGTGGGGTCAGTACAGGAATAGTAGAGAGATACAGGACAGGATGGAGGTGTAGTGACAGAGCTGTGTGTGTGTGAGGTCAGTACAGGAATAGTAGAAAGATACAGGACAGGATGGAGGTGTAGTGACAGAGCTGTGTGTGTGGGGTCAGTACAGGAATAGTAGAGAGATACAGGACCGGATGGAGGTGTAGTGACAGAGCTGTGTGTGTGTGTGAGGTCAGTACAGGAATAGTAGAGAGATACAGGACAGGATGGAGGTGTAGTGACAGAGTTGTGTGTGTGGGGTCAGTACAGGAATAGTAGAGAGATACAGGACAGGATGGAGGTGTAGTGACAGAGCTGTGTGTGTCTGAGGTCAGTACAGGAATAGTAGAGAGATACTGGAAAGGATGGAGGTGTAGTGACAGAGCTGTGTGTGTGGGGTCAGTAGAGGAATAGTAGGTGGATACAGGACAGGACGGAGGCGTAGTGACAGAGCTGGGTGTGTGTGGTCAGTACAGGAATAGTAGAGAGATACAGGCCAGGATGGAGGTGTAGTGACAGAGCTGTGTGTGTGTGGTCAGTACAGGAATAGTAGAGAGATACAGGACAGGATGGAGGTGTAGTGACAGAGCTGTGTGTGTGTGTGGGGTGTCTGTACAGGAATAGTAGAGAGATACAGGACAGGATGGAGGTGTAATGACAGAGTTGTGTGTGTGGGGTCAGTACAGGAATAGTAGAGAGATACAGGACAGGATGGAGATGTAGTGACAGAGTTGTGTGTGTGTGGTGTAAGTACAGGAATAATAGAGAGATACAGGACAGGATGGAGGTGTAGTGACAGAGCTGTGTGTGAGGTCAGTACAGGAATAGTAGAGAGATACAGGACAGGATGGAGGTGTAGTGACAGAGCTGTGTGTGGGGTCAGTACAGGAATAGTAGAGAGATACAGGACAGGATGGAGGTGCAGTGACAGAGCTGTGTGTGGGGTCAGTACAGGAATAGTAGAGAGATACAGGACAGGATGGAGATGTGGTGACAGCTGTGTGTGAGGTCAGTACAGGAATAGTAGAGATATACAGGACAGGATGGAGTTGTAGTGACAGAGCTGTGTGTGAGGTCAGTACAGGAATAGTAGAGAGATACAGGAGAGGATGGAGGTGCAGTGACAGAGCTGTGTGTGAGGTCAGTACAGGAATAGTAGAGAGATACAGGACAGGATGGAGGTGTAGTGACAGAGCTGTGTGTGAGGTCAGTACAGGAATAGTAGAGAGATACAGGACACGATGGAGGTGCAGTGACAGAGCTGTGTGTGTTGTCAGTACAGGAATAGTAGAGAGATACAGGACAGGATGGAGGTGCAGTGACAGAGCTGTGTGTGTGTGAGGTCAGTACAGTAATAGTAGAGAGATACAGGACAGGGTGGAGGTGTAGTGACAGAGCTGTGTGTGTGAGGTCAGTACAGGAATAGTAGAGAGATACAGGACAGGATGGAGGTGTAGTGACAGAGCTGTGTGTGTGGTCAGTGCAGAAATAGTAGAGATACAGGATAGGATGGAGGTGTAGTGACAGAGCTGAGTGTGTGGGGTCAGTACAGGAATAGTAGAGAGATACAGGACAGGATGGAGGTGTAGTGACAGAGCTGTGTGTGTGTTAGGTCAGTACAGGAATAGTAGAGAGATACAGGACAGGATGGAGGTGTAGTGACAGAGCTGTGTGTGTGTGGTCAGTACAAGAATAGTAGAGAGATACAGGACAGGATGGAGGTGCAGTGACAGAGCTGTGTGTATATGGGGTCAGTAAAGGAATAGAGAGAGATACAGGACAGGATAGAGGTGTAGTGACAGAGCTGTGTGTGTGTGAGGTCAGTACAGGAATAGTAGAGAGATACAGGACAGGATGGTGGTGTAGTGACGGAGCTGTATGTGTGTGAGGTCAGTACAGGAATAGTAGAGAGATACAGGACAGGATGGAGGTGTAGTGACAGAGCTGTGTGTGTGTGAGGTCAGTACAAGAATAGTAGAGAGATACAGGACAGGATGGAGGTGTAGTGACAGAGCTGTGTGTGAGGTCAGTACAGGAATAGTAGAGGGATACAGGACAGGACGGAGGTGTAGTGACAGAGCTGTGTGTGTGTGAGGTCAGTACAGGAATAGTAGAGAGATACAGGACAGGACGGAGGTGTAGTGACAGAGCTGTGTGTGTGTGAGGTCAGTACAGGAATAGTAGAGAGATACAGGACAGGATGGTGGTGTAGTGACGGAGCTGTATGTGTGTGAGGTCAGTACAGGAATAGTAGAGAGATACAGGACAGGATGGAGGTGTAGTGACAGAGCTGTGTGTGTGTGAGGTCAGTACAAGAATAGTAGAGAGATACAGGACAGGATGGAGGTGTAGTGACAGAGCTGTGTGTGAGGTCAGTACAGGAATAGTAGAGGGATACAGGACAGGATTGAGGTGTAGTGACAGAGCTGTGTGTGTGGTCAGTACAGGAATAGTAGAGAGATACAGGACAGGATGGAGGTGTAGTGACAGAGCTGTGTGTGTGTGGTCAGTATAGTTATAGTAGAGAGATACAGGACAAGATGGAGGTGTAGTGACAGAGTTGTGTGTGTGTGGTGTAAGTACAGGAATAGTAGAGAGATACAGGACAGGATGGAGATGTAGTGACAGATCTGTGTGAGGTCAGTACAGGAATAGTAGAGAGATACAGGACAGGATGGAGGTGTAGTGACAGAGCTGTGTGTGTGTGAAGTCAGTACAGGAATAGTAGAGAGATACAGGACAGGATGGAGGTGTAGTGATAGAGCTGTGTGTGTGAAGTCAGTACAGGAATAGTAGAGAGATACAGGACAGGATGGAGGTGTAGTGACAGAGCTGTGTGTGTGTGGTGTAAGTACAGGAATAGTAGAGAGATACAGGACACGATGGAGGTGTAGTGACAGAGCTGTGTGTGTGTGTGGGGTCAGTACAGGAATAGTAGAGAGATACAGGACAGGATGGAGGTGTAGTGACAGAGCTGTGTATGGTGTCAGTACAGGAATAGTAGAGAGATACAGGACAGGATGGAGGTGTAGTGACAGAGCTGTGTGTGGGGTCAGTACAGGAATAGTAGAGAGATACAGGACAGGATGGAGGTGTAATGACAGAGCTGTGTATGGTGTCAGTACAGGAATAGTAGAGAGATACAGGACAGGATGGAGGTGCAGTGAAAGAGCTGTGTGTGGGGTCAGTACAGGAATAGTAGAGAGATACAGGACAGAATGGAGGTGTAGTGACAGAGCTGTGTGTGTGGGGTCAGTATAGGAATTCTAGAGAGATACAGGACAGGATGGAGGTGTAGTGACAGAGCTGTGTGTGAGGTCAGTACAGGAATAGTAGAGAGATACAGGACAGGATGGTGGTGTAGTGACAGAGCTGTGTGTGAGGTCACTACAGGAATAGTAGAGAGATACAGGACAGGATGGAGGTGTAGTGACAGAGCTGTGTGTGTGAGGTCAGTACAGGAATAGTAGAGAGATACAGGACAGGATGGTGGTGTAGTGACAGAGCTGTGTGTGAGGTCACTACAGGAATAGTAGAGAGATACAGGACAGGGTGGAGGTGTAGTGACAGAGCTGTGTGTGTGTGTGTGTGTTGTCAGTACAGGAATAGTAGAGAGATACAGGACAGGATGGAGGTGCAGTGACAGAGCTGTGTGTATATGGGGTCAGTAAAGGAATAGAGAGAGATACAGGACAGGATAGAGGTGTAGTGACAGAGCTGTGTGTGTGTGAGGTCAGTACAGGAATAGTAGAGAGATACAGGACAGGACGGAGGTGTAATGACAGAGCTGTGTGTGAGATCAGTACAGGAATAGTAGAGAGATACAGGACAGGGTGGAGGTGTAGTGACAGAGCTGTGTGTGTGAGGTCAGTAGAAGAATAGTAGAGAGATACAGGACAGGATGGAGGTGTAGTGACAGAGCTGTGTGTGTGTGGGGTCAGTACAGGAATAGTAGAGAGATACAGGACAGGATGGAGGTGTAGTGACAGAGCTGTGTGTGTGAGGTTAGTACAGGAATAGTAGAGAGATACTGGACAGGATGGAGGTGTAGTGATAGAGCTGTGTGTGTGAGGTCAGTACAGGAATAGTAGAGAGATACAGGACAGGATGGAGGTGTAGTGTCAGAGCTGTGTGTGTGTGTGAGGTCCATACAGGAATAGTAGAGAGATACAGGACAGGATGGAGGTGTAGTGACAGAGCTGTGTGTGTGGTGTCAGTACAGTAATAGTAGAGAGATACAGGACAGGATGGAGGTGCAGTGACAGAGTTGTGTGTGAGGTCAGTACAGGAATAGTAGAGAGATACAGGACAGGATGGAGGTGTAGTGACAGAGCTGTGTGTGTGTGGTCAGTATAGGAATAGTAGAGAGATACAGGACAGAATGGAGGTGTAGGACAGAGCTGTGTGTGTGTGTGGTCAGTACAGGAATAGTAGAGAGATACAGGACAGGATGGAGGTATAGTGACAGAGCTGTGTGTGTGTGAGGTCAGTACAGGAATAGGAGAGAGATACAGGACAGGATGGAGGTGTAGTGTCAGAGCTGTGTGTGTGTGTGTGTGTGAGGTCAGTACAGGAATAGTAGAGAGATACAGGACAGGATGGAGGTGTAGTGACAGAGCTGTGTGTGTGTGGTCAGTATAGTTATAGTAGAGAGATACAGGACAGGATGGAGGTGTAGTGACAGAGTTGTGTGTGTGTGGTGTAAGTACAGGAATAGTAGAGAGATACAGGACAGGATGGAGATGTAGTGACAGATCTGTGTGAGGTCAGTACAGGAATAGTAGAGAGATACAGGACAGGATGGAGGTGGAGTGACAGAGCTGTGTGTGTGAGGTCAGTACAGGAATAGTAGAGAGATACAGGACAGGATGGAGGTGTAGTGACAGAGTTGTGTGTGTGTGTGAGGTCAGTACAGGAATAGTAGAGAGATACAGGACAGGATGGAGGTGTAGTGACAGATCTGTGTGTGTGTGGTCAGTACAGTTATAGTAGAGAGATACAGGACAGGATGGAGGTGTAGTGACAGAGCTGTGTGTGTGAGGTCAGTACAGGAATAGTAGAGAGATACAGGACAGGATGGAGGTGTAGTGACAGAGATGTGTGTGTGTGGTGTAAGTACAGGAATAGTAGAGAGATACAGGACAGGATGGAGGTGTAGTGACAGAGCTGTGTGTGTGTGAGGTCAGTACAGGAATAATAGAGAGATACAGGACAGGATGGAGGTGTAGTGACAGAGCTGTGTGTGTGTGAGGTCAGTACAGGAATAGTAGAGAGATACAGGACAGGATGGAGGTGCAGTGAAAGAGCTGTGTGTGGGGTCAGTACAGGAATAGTAGAGAGATACAGGACAGAATGGAGGTGTAGTGACAGAGCTGTGTGTGTGTGGTGTAAGTACAGGAATAGTAGAGAGATACAGGACAGGATGGAGGTGTAGTGACAGAGCTGTGTGTGTGAGGTCAGTATAGGAATTCTAGAGAGATACAGGACAGGATGGAGGTGTAGTGACAGAGCTGTGTGTGTGAGGTCAGTACAGGAATAGTAGAGAGATACAGGACAGGATGGTGGTGTAGTGACAGAGCTGTGTGTGAGGTCACTACAGGAATAGTAGAGAGATACAGGACAGGGTGGAGGTGTAGTGACAGAGCTGTGTGTGTGTGTGTGTTGTGAGTACAGGAATAGTAGAGAGATACAGGACAGGACGGAGGTGTAGTGACAGAGCTGTGTGTGAGATCAGTACAGGAATAGTAGAGAGATACAGGACAGGGTGGAGGTGTAGTGACAGAGCTGTGTGTGTGAGGTCAGTAGAAGAATAGTAGAGAGATACAGGACAGGATGGAGGTGTAGTGACAGAGCTGTGTGTGTGAGGTCAGTACAGGAATAGTAGAGAGATACAGGACAGGATGGAGGTGCAGTGACAGAGTTGTGTGTGAGGTCAGTACAGGAATAGTAGAGAGATACAGGACAGGATGGAGGTGTAGTGACAGAGCTGTGTGTGTGAGGTCAGTACAGGAATAGTAGAGAGATACAGGACAGGATGGAGGTGTAGTGTCAGAGCTGTGTGTGTGTGTGAGGTCAGTACAGGAACAGTAGAGAGATACAGGACAGGATGGAGGTGTAGTGACAGAGCTGTGTGTGTGAGGTCAGTACAGGAATAGTAGAGAGATACAGGACAGGATAGAGGTGTAGTGACAGAGTTGTGTGTGTGTGGTCAGTACAGGAATAGTAGAGAGATACAGGACAGGATGGAGGTGTAGTGACAGAGTTGTGTGTGTGTGGGGTCAGTACAGTTATAGTAGAGAGATACAGGACAGGATGGAGGTGTAGTGACAGATCTGTGTGAGGTCAGTACAGGAATAGTAGAGAGATACAGGACAGGATGGAGGTGTAGTGACAGAGCTGTGTGTGTGTGAGGTCAGTACAGGAATAGTAGAGAGATACAGGACAGGATGGAGGTGTAGTGACAGAGCTGTGTGTGTGTGGTGTAAGTACAGGAATAGTAGAGAGATACAGGACAGAATGGAGGTGTAGTGACAGAGCTGTGTGTGTGGGGTCAGTACAGGAATAGTAGAGAGATACAGGACAGGATGGAGGTGTAGTGACAGAGCTGTGTGTGTTAGTACAGGAATAGTAGAGAGATACAGGACAAGATGGAGGTTCAGTGACAGAGCTGTGTGTGTGAGGTCAGTACAGGAATAGTAGAGATATACAAGACAGGATGGAGGTGTAGTGACAGAGCTGTGTGTGAGGTCAGTACAGGAATAGTAGAGAGATACAGGACAGGATGGAGGTGTAGTGACAGAGCTGTGTGTGTGAGGTCAGTATAGGAATTCTAGAGAGATACAGGACAGGATGGAGGTGTAGTGACAGAGCTGTGTGTGTGAGGTCACTACAGGAATAGTAGAGAGATACAGGACAGGGTGGAGGTGTAGTGACAGAGCTGTGTGTGTGTGTGTGTTGTCAGTACAGGAATAGTAGAGAGATACAGGACAGGACGGAGGTGTAGTGACAGAGCTGTGTGTGAGATCAGTACAGGAATAGTAGAGAGATACAGGACAGGGTGGAGGTGTAGTGACAGAGCTGTGTGTGTGAGGTCAGTAGAAGAATAGTAGAGAGATACAGGACAGGATGGAGGTGTAGTGACAGAGTTGTGTGTGTGTGGTCAGTACAGGAATAGTAGAGAGATACAGGACAGGATGGAGATGTAGTGACAGATCTGTGTGAGGTCAGTACAGGAATAGTAAAGAGATACAGGACAGGATAGAGGTGTAGTGACAGAGTTGTGTGTGTGTGGTCAGTACAGGAATAGTAGAGAGATACAGGACAGGATGGAGGTGTAGTGACAGAGCTGTGTGTGAGGTCTGTACAGGAATAGTAGAGATACAGGACAGGATGGAGGTGTAGTGACAGAGTTGTGTGTGAGGTCAGTACAGGAATAGTAGAGAGATACAGGACAGGATGGATGTGTAGTGACAGAGCTGTGTGTGTGTGAGGTCAGTACAGGAATAGTAGAGAGATACAGGACAGGATGGAGGTGTAGTGACAGAGCTGTGTGTGTGTGAGGTTAGTACAGGAATAGTAGAGAGATACAGGACAGGATGAAGGTGTAGTGACAGAGCTGTGTGTGCGGTCAGTATAGGAATAGTAGAGAGATACAGGACAGGATGGAGGTGTAGTGACAGAGCTGTGTGTGGGGTCAATAAAGGAATAGTAGATAGATACAGGACAGGTTGGAGGTGTAGTGACAGAGGTGTGTGTGTGTGGGGTCAGTACAGGAATAGTAGAGAGATACAGGACAGGGTGGAGGTGCAGCGACAGAGCTGTGTGTGTGAGGTCAGTACAGGAATAGTAGAGAGATACAGGACAGGATGGAGGTGTAGTGACAGAGCTGTGTGTTTGAGGTCAGTACAGGAATAGTAGAGAGATACAGGACAGGATGGAGGTGTAGTGACAGCTGTGTGTGTGTGTGTGTTTGGGGTCAGTACAGGAATAGTAGAGAGATACAGGACAGGATGGAGGTGCAGTGACAGAGCTGTGTGTGGGGTCAGTACAGGAATAGTAGAGAGATACAGGACAGGATGGAGGTGCAGTGACAGAGCTGTGTGTGGGGTCAGTACAGGAATAGTAGAGAGATACAGGACAGGATGGAGGTGTAGTGACAGAGCTGTGTGTGTGTTGGGTCAGTACAGGAATAGCAGAGAGATATATAGGAAAGGATGGAGGTGAAGTGACAGAGCTGTGTGTGTGTGAGGTCAGTACAGGAATAGTAGAGAGATACAGGACAGGATGGAGGTGCAGTGACAGAGATGTGTGTGTGTGGGGTTAGTACAGGAATAGTAGAGAGATACAGGACAGGATGGAGGTGTAGTGACAGAGCTGTGTGTGAAGTCAGTACAGGAACAGTAGAGAGATACAGGAGAGGATGGAGATGTAGTGACAGAGCTGTGTGTGAAGTCAGTACAGGAATAGTAGAGAGATACAGGACAGGATGGAGGTGTAGTGACAGAGCCGTGTGTGTTGGGTCAGTACAGGAATAGTATAGAGCTATAGCACAGGATGGGGGTGTAGTGACAGAGCTGTGTGTGTGAGGTCACTACAGGAATAGTAGAGAAATACAGGACAGGATGGAGGTGTAGTGACATAGCTGCGTGTATGGTGTCAGTACAGGAATAGTAGAGAGATACAGGAAAGGATGGAGGTGTAGTGACAGAGCTGTGTGTGTGTGGTCAGTACAGGAATAGTAGAGAGATACAGGACAGGATGGAGGTGTAGTGACAGAGCTGTGTGTGTGTGAGGTCAGTACAGGAATAGTAAAGAGATACAGGACAGGATGGAGGTGTAGTGACAGAGCTGTGTGTGTGTGAGGTCAGTACAGGAATAGTATAGAGATACAGGACAGGATGGTGGTGTAGTGACAGAGCTGTATGTGTGTGAGGTCAGTACAGGAATAGTAGAGAGATACAGGACAGGATGGAGGTGTAGTGACAGAGCTGTGTGTGTGTGGTGAGTACAGGAATAGTAGAGAGATACAGGACAGGATGGAGGTGTAGTGACAGAGCTGTGTGTGAGGTGAGTACAGGAATAGTAGAGAGATACAGGATGGAGGTGTAGTGACAGATGTGTGTGTGTGTGTGTGGTCAGTACAGGAATAGTAGAGAGATACAGGACAGGATGGAGGTGTAGTGACAGAGCTGTGTGTGTGTTGTGTCAGTACAGGAATAGTAGAGAGATACAGGACAGGATGGAGGTGTAGTGACAGAGCTGTGTGTGTGAGGTCTGTACAGGAATAGTAGAGAGATACAGGACAGGATGGAGGTGTAGTGACAGAGCTGTGTGTGTGTGAGGTCAGTACAGGAATAGTATAGAGATACAGGACAGGATGGTGGTGTAGTGACAGAGCTGTGTGTGTGTGTGGTCAGTACAGGAATAGTAGAGAGATACAGGACAGGATGGAGGTGTAGTGACAGTGCTGTGTGTGAGGTCAGTACAGGAATAGTAGAGAGATACAGGACAGGATGGAGGTGCAGTGAGAGAGCTGTGTGTGTGGGGTCAGTACAGGAATAGTAGAGAGATACAGGACAGGATGGAGGTGTAGTGACAGAGCTGTGTGTGTTGTCAGTACAGGAATAGTAGAGAGATACAGGAAAGGATGGAGGTGTAGTGACAGAGCTGTGTGTGTGAGGTCAGTACAGGAATAGTAGAGAGATACAGCATGGAGGTGTAGTGACAGAGCTGTGTGTGTTGGGTCAGTACAGGAATAGTAGAGAGATACAGGACAGGATGGAGGTGTAGTGACAGAGCTGTGTGTGTGTTGGGTCAGTACAGGAATAGTAGAGAGATACAGGACAGGATGGAGGTGTAGTGACAGAGCTGTGTGTGTGAGGTCAGTACAGGAATAGTAGAGAGATACAGGACAGGATGGAGGTGTAGTGACAGAGCTGTGTGTGTGAGGTCTGAACAGGAATAGTAGAGAAATACAGGACAGGATGGAGGTGTAGTGACAGAGCTGTGTGTGAGGTCAGTACAGGAATAGTAGAGAGATACAGGACAGGATGGAGGTGTAGTGACAGAGCTGTGTGTGTGGTCAGTACAGGAATAGTAGAGAGATACAGGACAGGATGGAGGTGTAGTGACAGAGCTGTGTGTGTGTGTTGGGTCAGTACAGGGATAGTAGAGAGATACAGGACAGGATGGAGGTGTAGTGACAGAGCTGTGTGTGTGAGGTCAGTACAGGAATAGTAGAGAGATACAGGACAGGATGGAGGTGTAGTGACAGAGCTGTGTGTGAGGTCAGTACAGGAATAGTAGAGAGATACAGGACAGGATGGAGGTGTAGTGACAGAGCTGTGTGTGTGTTGTGTCAGTACAGGAATAGTAGAGAGATACAGGACAGGATGGAGGTGTAGTGACAGAGCTGTGTGTGTGGGGTCAGTACAGGAATAGTAGAGATATATAGGAAAGGATGGAGGTGTAGTGACAGAGCTGTGTGTGAGGTCACTACAGGATTAGTAGAGAGATACATGATATTATGGAGGGGTAGTGACAGAGCTGTGTGTGTGTGAGGTCAGTACAGGAATAGTAGAGAGATACAGGACAGGGTGGAGGTGTAGTGACAGAGCTGTGTGTGTGAGGTCAGTACAGGAATAGTAAAGAGATACAGGACAGGATGGGGGTGTAGTGACAGAGCTGTGTGTGTGTGATGTCAGTACAGGAATAGTAGAGAGATACAGGACAGGATGGTGGTGTAGGGACAGAGCTGTGTGTGTGTGAGGTCAGTACAGGAATAGTAGAGAGATACAGGACAGGATGGAGGTGTAGTGACAGAGCTGTGTGTGTGTGAGGTCAGTACAGGAATAGTAGAGAGATACAGGACAGGATGGTGGTGTAGTGACAGAGCTGTGTGTGAGGTCAGTACAGGAATAGTAGAGAGATACAGGACAGGATGGAGGTGCAGTGATAGAGCTGTGTGTGGGGTCAGTACAGGAATAGTAGAGAGATACAGGACAGGATTGAGGTGTAGTGACAGAGCAGTGTGTGTGTTGGGTCAGTACAGGAATAGAAGAGAGATAGGAAAGGATGGAGGTGAAGTGACAGAGCTGTGTGTGTGAGGTCAGTACAGGAATAGTAGAGAGATACAGGACAGGATGGAGGTGTAGTGACAGAGCTGTGTGTGTGTGGGGTCAGTATAGGAATATTAGAGAGATACAGGACAGGATGGAGGTGTAGTGACAGAGCTGTGTGTGTGTGGGGTCAGTACAGGAATAGTAGAGAGATACAGGACAGGATGGAGATGTGGTGACAGAGCTGTGTGTGTGAGGTCAGTACAGGAATAGTAGAGAGATACAGGACAGGATGGAGGTGTAGTGAAGAGCTGTGTGTGTGTGGGGTCAGTACAGGAATAGTAGAGAGATACAGGACAGGATGGAGGTGTAGTGACAGAGCTGTGTGTGTGAGGTCAGTACAGGAATAGTAGAGAGATACAGGACAGGATGGAGGTTCAGTGACAGAGCTGTGTGTGGGGTCCGTACTGGAATAGTAGAGAGATACAGGACAGAATGCAGGTGTAGTGACAGAGCTGTGTGTGGGGTCAGTACAGGAATAGTAGAGAGATACAGGACAGAATGCAGGTGTAGTGACAGAGCTGTGTGTGTGGGGTCAGTAGAGGAATAGTAGAGAGATACAGGACAGGATGCAGGTGTAGTGACAGAGCTGTGTGTGGGGTCAGTACAGGAATAGTAGAGAGATACAGGACAGGATTGAGGTGTAGTGACAGAGCTGTGTGTGTGTGGTCAGTAGAGGAATAGTAGAGAGATACAGGACAGGATGGAGGTGTAGTGACAGAGCTGTGTGTGGGGTCAGTATAGGAATAGAAGAGAGATACAGGACAGGATGGAGGTGTAGTGACAGAGCTGTGGTGTGTGAGGTCACTACAGGAATAGTAGAGAGATACAGGACAGGATGGAGGTGTAGTGACAGAGCTGTGTGTGGGGTCAGTACAGGAATAGTAGAGAGATACAGGACAGGATGGAGGTGTAGTGACAGAGCTGTGTGTGTGAGGTCAGTACGGGAATAGTAGAGAGATACAGGACAGGATGGAGGTGTAGTGACAGAGCTATGTGTGTGTGAGATCAGTACAGGAATAGTAGAGAGATACAGGACAGGATGGAGGTGTAGTGACAGAGCTGTGTGTGTGAGGTCAGTATAGGAATAGTAGAGATACAGGACAGGATGGAGGTGTAGTGACAGAGCTGTGTGTGTGTGAGGTCAGTACAGGAATAGTAGAGAGATACAGGACAGGATGGAGGTGTAGTGACAGAGCTGTGTGTGAGGTCAGTACAGGAATAGTAGAGAGATACAGGACAGGATTGAGGTGTAGTGACAGAGCTGTGTGTGTTGGGTCAGTACAGGAATAGTAGAGAGATAGGAAAGGATGGAGGTGAAGTGACAGAGCTGTGTGTGTGGGGTCAGTATAGGAATAGTAGAGAGATACAGGACAGGATGGAGGTGTAGTGACAGAGCTGTGTGTGTGTGTGAGGTCAGTACAGGAATAGTACAGGACAGGATGGAGGTGTAGTGACAGAGCTGTGTGTGTGAGGTCAGTACAGGAATAGTAGAGAGATACAGGACAGGATGGAGGTGTAGTGACAGAGCTGTGTGTGTGAGGTCAGTACAGGAATAGTAGAGAGATACAGGACAGGATGGAGGTGTAGTGACAGAGCTGTGTGTGTGTGGTCAGTATAGTTATAGTAGAGAGATACAGGACAGGATGGAGGTGTAGTGACAGAGTTGTGTGTATGAGGTCAGTACAGGAATAGTAGAGAGATACAGGACAGGATGGAGGTGTAGTGACAGAGTTGTGTGTGTGTGGTGTGAGTACAGGAATAATAGAGAGATACAGGACAGGATGGAGGTGTAGTGACAGAGTTGTGTGTGTGTGGTGTAAGTACAGGAATAGTAGAGAGATACAGGACAGGATGGAGATGTAGTGACAGATCTGTGTGAGGTCAGTACAGGAATAGTAGAGAGATACAGGACAGGATGGAGGTGTAGTGACAGAGCTGTGTGTGTGTTGTGTCAGTACAGGAATAGTAGAGAGATACAGGACAGGATGGAGGTGTAGTGACAGAGCTGTGTGTGTGAGGTCAGTACAGGAATAGTAGAGAGATACAGGACAGGATGGAGGTGTAGTGACAGAGCTGTGTGTGAGGTCAGTACAGGAATAGTAGAGAGATACAGGACAGGATGGAGGTGTAGTGACAGAGCTGAGTGTGTGGGGTCAGTATAGGAATTCTAGAGAGATACAGGACAGGATGGAGGTGTAGTGACAGAGCTGTGTGTGTGAGGTCAGTACAGGAATAGTAGAGAGATACAGGACAGGATGGTGGTGTAGTGACAGAGCTGTGTGTGAGGTCACTACAGGAATAGTAGAGAGATACAGGACAGGGTGGAGGTGTAGTGACAGAGCTGTGTGTGTGTGTGTGTTGTGAGTACAGGAATAGTAGAGAGATACAGGACAGGACGGAGGTGTAGTGACAGAGCTGTGTGTGAGATCAGTACAGGAATAGTAGAGAGATACAGGACAGGGTGGAGGTGTAGTGACAGAGCTGTGTGTGTGAGGTCAGTAGAAGAATAGTAGAGAGATACAGGACAGGATGGAGGTGTAGTGACAGAGCTGTGTGTGTGAGGTCAGTATAGGAATAGTAGAGATACAGGACAGGATGGAGGTGTAGTGACAGAGCTGTGTGTGTGTGAGGTCAGTACAGGAATAGTAGAGAGATACAGGACAGGATGGAGGTGTAGTGACAGAGCTGTGTGTGAGGTCAGTACAGGAATAGTAGAGAGATACAGGACAGGATTGAGGTGTAGTGACAGAGCTGTGTGTGTTGGGTCAGTACAGGAATAGTAGAGAGATAGGAAAGGATGGAGGTGAAGTGACAGAGCTGTGTGTGGGGTCAGTATAGGAATAGTAGAGAGATACAGGACAGGATGGAGGTGTAGTGACAGAGCTGTGTGTGTGTGTGAGGTCAGTACAGGAATAGTACAGGACAGGATGGAGGTGTAGTGACAGAGCTGTGTGTGTGAGGTCAGTACAGGAATAGTAGAGAGATACAGCATGGAGGTGTAGTGACAGAGCTGTGTGTGTTGGGTCAGTACAGGAATAGTAGAGAGATACAGGACAGGATGGAGGTGTAGTGACAGAGCTGTGTGTGTGTTGGGTCAGTACAGGAATAGTAGAGAGATACAGGACAGGATGGAGGTGTAGTGACAGAGCTGTGTGTGTGAGGTCAGTACAGGAATAGTAGAGAGATACAGGACAGGATGGAGGTGTAGTGACAGAGCTGTGTGTGTGAGGTCTGAACAGGAATAGTAGAGAAATACAGGACAGGATGGAGGTGTAGTGACAGAGCTGTGTGTGAGGTCAGTACAGGAATAGTAGAGAGATACAGGACAGGATGGAGGTGTAGTGACAGAGCTGTGTGTGTGGTCAGTACAGGAATAGTAGAGAGATACAGGACAGGATGGAGGTGTAGTGACAGAGCTGTGTGTGTGTTGGGTCAGTACAGGGATAGTAGAGAGATACAGGACAGGATGGAGGTGTAGTGACAGAGCTGTGTGTGTGAGGTCAGTACAGGAATAGTAGAGAGATACAGGACAGGATGGAGGTGTAGTGACAGAGCTGTGTGTGAGGTCAGTACAGGAATAGTAGAGAGATACAGGACAGGATGGAGGTGTAGTGACAGAGCTGTGTGTGTGTTGTGTCAGTACAGGAATAGTAGAGAGATACAGGACAGGATGGAGGTGTAGTGACAGAGCTGTGTGTGTGGGGTCAGTACAGGAATAGTAGAGATATATAGGAAAGGATGGAGGTGTAGTGACAGAGCTGTGTGTGAGGTCACTACAGGATTAGTAGAGAGATACATGATATTATGGAGGTGTAGTGACAGAGCTGTGTGTGTGTGAGGTCAGTACAGGAATAGTAGAGAGATACAGGACAGGGTGGAGGTGTAGTGACAGAGCTGTGTGTGAGGTCAGTACAGGAATAGTAAAGAGATACAGGACAGGATGGGGGTGTAGTGACAGAGCTGTGTGTGTGTGATGTCAGTACAGGAATAGTAGAGAGATACAGGACAGGATGGTGGTGTAGGGACAGAGCTGTGTGTGTGTGAGGTCAGTACAGGAATAGTAGAGAGATACAGGACAGGATGGAGGTGTAGTGACAGAGCTGTGTGTGTGTGAGGTCAGTACAGGAATAGTAGAGAGATACAGGACAGGATGGTGGTGTAGTGACAGAGCTGTGTGTGAGGTCAGTACAGGAATAGTAGAGAGATACAGGACAGGATGGACGTGCAGTGATAGAGCTGTGTGTGGGGTCAGTACAGGAATAGTAGAGAGATACAGGACAGGATTGAGGTGTAGTGACAGAGCAGTGTGTGTGTTGGGTCAGTACAGGAATAGAAGAGAGATAGGAAAGGATGGAGGTGAAGTGACAGAGCTGTGTGTGTGAGGTCAGTACAGGAATAGTAGAGAGATACAGGACAGGATGGAGGTGTAGTGACAGAGCTGTGTGTGTGTGGGGTCAGTATAGGAATATTAGAGAGATACAGGACAGGATGGAGGTGTAGTGACAGAGCTGTGTGTGTGTGGGGTCAGTACAGGAATAGTAGAGAGATACAGGACAGGATGGAGATGTGGTGACAGAGCTGTGTGTGTGAGGTCAGTACAGGAATAGTAGAGAGATACAGGACAGGATGGAGGTGTAGTGAAGAGCTGTGTGTGTGTGGGGTCAGTACAGGAATAGTAGAGAGATACAGGACAGGATGGAGGTGTAGTGACAGAGCTGTGTGTGTGAGGTCAGTACAGGAATAGTAGAGAGATACAGGACAGGATGGAGGTTCAGTGACAGAGCTGTGTGTGGGGTCCGTACTGGAATAGTAGAGAGATACAGGACAGAATGCAGGTGTAGTGACAGAGCTGTGTGTGGGGTCAGTACAGGAATAGTAGAGAGATACAGGACAGAATGCAGGTGTAGTGACAGAGCTGTGTGTGTGGGGTCAGTAGAGGAATAGTAGAGAGATACAGGACAGGATGCAGGTGTAGTGACAGAGCTGTGTGTGGGGTCAGTACAGGAATAGTAGAGAGATACAGGACAGGATTGAGGTGTAGTGACAGAGCTGTGTGTGTGTGGTCAGTAGAGGAATAGTAGAGAGATACAGGACAGGATGGAGGTGTAGTGACAGAGCTGTGTGTGGGGTCAGTATAGGAATAGAAGAGAGATACAGGACAGGATGGAGGTGTAGTGACAGAGCTGTGGTGTGTGAGGTCACTACAGGAATAGTAGAGAGATACAGGACAGGATGGAGGTGTAGTGACAGAGCTGTGTGTGGGGTCAGTACAGGAATAGTAGAGAGATACAGGACAGGATGGAGGTGTAGTGACAGAGCTGTGTGTGTGAGGTCAGTACGGGAATAGTAGAGAGATACAGGACAGGATGGAGGTGTAGTGACAGAGCTATGTGTGTGTGAGATCAGTACAGGAATAGTAGAGAGATACAGGACAGGATGGAGGTGTAGTGACAGAGCTGTGTGTGTGAGGTCAGTATAGGAATAGTAGAGATACAGGACAGGATGGAGGTGTAGTGACAGAGCTGTGTGTGTGTGAGGTCAGTACAGGAATAGTAGAGAGATACAGGACAGGATGGAGGTGTAGTGACAGAGCTGTGTGTGAGGTCAGTACAGGAATAGTAGAGAGATACAGGACAGGATTGAGGTGTAGTGACAGAGCTGTGTGTGTTGGGTCAGTACAGGAATAGTAAAGAGATAGGAAAGGATGGAGGTGAAGTGACAGAGCTGTGTGTGTGTGTGGGGTCAGTATAGGAATAGTAGAGAGATACAGGACAGGATGGAGGTGTAGTGACAGAGCTGTGTGTGTGTGTGAGGTCAGTACAGGAATAGTACAGGACAGGATGGAGGTGTAGTGACAGAGCTGTGTGTGTGAGGTCAGTACAGGAATAGTAGAGAGATACAGGACAGGATGGAGGTGTAGTGACAGAGCTGTGTGTGTGAGGTCAGTACAGGAATAGTAGAGAGATACAGGACAGGATGGAGGTGTAGTGACAGAGCTGTGTGTGTGTGGTCAGTATAGTTATAGTAGAGAGATACAGGACAGGATGGAGGTGTAGTGACAGAGTTGTGTGTATGAGGTCAGTACAGGAATAGTAGAGAGATACAGGACAGGATGGAGGTGTAGTGACAGAGTTGTGTGTGTGTGGTGTGAGTACAGGAATAATAGAGAGATACAGGACAGGATGGAGGTGTAGTGACAGAGTTGTGTGTGTGTGGTGTAAGTACAGGAATAGTAGAGAGATACAGGACAGGATGGAGATGTAGTGACAGATCTGTGTGAGGTCAGTACAGGAATAGTAGAGAGATACAGGACAGGATGGAGGTGTAGTGACAGAGCTGTGTGTGTGTTGTGTCAGTACAGGAATAGTAGAGAGATACAGGACAGGGTGGAGGTGTAGTGACAGAGCTGTGTGTGTGAGGTCAGTACAGGAATAGTAGAGAGATACAGGACAGGATGGAGGTGTAGTGACAGAGCTGTGTGTGAGGTCAGTACAGGAATAGTAGAGAGATACAGGACAGGATGGAGGTGTAGTGACAGAGCTGAATGTGTGGGGTCAGTATAGGAATTCTAGAGAGATACAGGACAGGATGGAGGTGTAGTGACAGAGCTGTGTGTGTGAGGTCAGTACAGGAATAGTAGAGAGATACAGGACAGGATGGTGGTGTAGTGACAGAGCTGTGTGTGAGGTCACTACAGGAATAGTAGAGAGATACAGGACAGGGTGGAGGTGTAGTGACAGAGCTGTGTGTGTGTGTGTGTTGTGAGTACAGGAATAGTAGAGAGATACAGGACAGGACGGAGGTGTAGTGACAGAGCTGTGTGTGAGATCAGTACAGGAATAGTAGAGAGATACAGGACAGGGTGGAGGTGTAGTGACAGAGCTGTGTGTGTGAGGTCAGTAGAAGAATAGTAGAGAGATACAGGACAGGATGGAGGTGTAGTGACAGAGCTGTGTGTGTGAGGTCAGTATAGGAATAGTAGAGATACAGGACAGGATGGAGGTGTAGTGACAGAGCTGTGTGTGTGTGAGGTCAGTACAGGAATAGTAGAGAGATACAGGACAGGATGGAGGTGTAGTGACAGAGCTGTGTGTGAGGTCAGTACAGGAATAGTAGAGAGATACAGGACAGGATTGAGGTGTAGTGACAGAGCTGTGTGTGTTGGGTCAGTACAGGAATAGTAGAGAGATAGGAAAGGATGGAGGTGAAGTGACAGAGCTGTGTGTGGGGTCAGTATAGGAATAGTAGAGAGATACAGGACAGGATGGAGGTGTAGTGACAGAGCTGTGTGTGTGTGTGAGGTCAGTACAGGAATAGTACAGGACAGGATGGAGGTGTAGTGACAGAGCTGTGTGTGTGAGGTCAGTACAGGAATAGTAGAGAGATACAGGACAGGATGGAGGTGTAGTGACAGAGCTGTGTGTGTGAGGTCAGTACAGGAATAGTAGAGAGATACAGGACAGGATGGAGGTGTAGTGACAGAGCTGTGTGTGTGTGGTCAGTATAGTTATAGTAGAGAGATACAGGACAGGATGGAGGTGTAGTGACAGAGTTGTGTGTATGAGGTCAGTACAGGAATAGTAGAGAGATACAGGACAGGATGGAGGTGTAGTGACAGAGTTGTGTGTGTGTGGTGTAAGTACAGGAATAGTAGAGAGATACAGGACAGGATGGAGATGTAGTGACAGATCTGTGTGAGGTCAGTACAGGAATAGTAGAGAGATACAGGACAGGATGGAGGTGTAGTGACAGAGCTGTGTGTGTGTTGTGTCAGTACAGGAATAGTAGAGAGATACAGGACAGGATGGAGGTGTAGTGACAGAGCTGTGTGTGTGAGGTCAGTACAGGAATAGTAGAGAGATACAGGACAGGATGGAGGTGTAGTGACAGAGCTGTGTGTGTGTGGTCAGTATAGTTATAGTAGAGAGATACAGGACAGGATGGAGGTGTAGTGACAGAGTTGTGTGTATGAGGTCAGTACAGGAATAGTAGAGAGATACAGGACAGGATGGAGGTGTAGTGACAGAGTTGTGTGTGTGTGGTGTGAGTACAGGAATAATAGAGAGATACAGGACAGGATGGAGGTGTAGTGACAGAGCTGTGTGTGGGGTCAGTACAGGAATTGTAGAGAGATACAGGACAGGATGGAGGTGTAGTGACAGAGCTGTGTGTGGGGTCAGTACAGGAATAGTAGAGAAATACAGGATAGGATGGAGGTGTAGTGACAGAGCTGTGTGTGTGTGAGGTCAGTACAGGAATAGTAGAGAGATACAGGACAGGATGGAGGTGTAGTGACAGAGCTGTGTGTGTGTTGTGTCAGTACAGGAATAGTAGAGAGATACAGGACAGGATGGAGGTGTAGTGACAGAGCTGTGTGTGTGAGGTCAGTACAGGAATAGTAGAGAGATACAGGACAGGATGGAGGTGTAGTGACAGAGCTGTGTGTGAGGTCAGTACAGGAATAGTAGAGAGATACAGGACAGGATGGAGGTGTAGTGACAGAGCTGAGTGTGTGGGGTCAGTATAGGAATTCTAGAGAGATACAGGACAGGATGGAGGTGTAGTGACAGAGCTGTGTGTGTGAGGTCAGTACAGGAATAGTAGAGAGATACAGGACAGGATGGTGGTGTAGTGACAGAGCTGTGTGTGAGGTCAGTAGAAGAATAGTAGAGAGATACAGGACAGGATGGAGGTGTAGTGACAGAGCTGTGTGTGTGAGGTCAGTACAGGAATAGTAGAGAGATACAGGACAGGACGGAGGTGTAGTGACAGAGCTGTGTGTGAGATCAGTACAGGAATAGTAGAGAGATACAGGACAGGGTGGAGGTGTAGTGACAGAGCTGTGTGTGTGAGGTCAGTAGAAGAATAGTAGAGAGATACAGGACAGGATGGAGGTGTAGTGACAGAGCTGTGTGTGTGAGGTCAGTACAGGAATAGTAGAGAGATACAGGACAGGATGGAGGTGTAGTGACAGAGCTGTGTGTGTGAGGTCAGTACAGGAATAGTAGAGAGATACTGGACAGGATGGAGGTGTAGTGACAGAGCTGTGTGTGTGAGGTCAGTACAGGAATAGTAGAGAGATACAGGACAGGATGGAGGTGCAGTGCCAGAGTTGTGTGTGAGGTCAGTACAGGAATAGTAGAGAGATACAGGACAGGATGGAGGTGTAGTGACAGAGCTGTGTGTGTGAGGTCAGTACAGGAATAGTAGAGAGATACAGGACAGGATGGAGGTGTAGTGTCAGAGCTGTGTGTGTGTGTGCGGTCAGTATAGGAATAGTAGAGAGATACAGGACAGGATGGAGGTGTAGTGACAGAGCTGTGTGTGGGGTCAATAAAGGAATAGTAGATAGATACAGGACAGGATGGAGGTGTAGTGACAGAGGTGTGTGTGTGTGGGGTCAGTACAGGAATAGTAGAGAGATACAGGACAGGGTGGAGGTGCAGCGACAGAGCTGTGTGTGTGAGGTCAGTACAGGAATAGTAGAGAGATACAGGACACGATGGAGGTGTAGTGACAGAGCTGTGTGTTTGAGGTCAGTACAGGAATAGTAGAGAGATACAGGACAGGATGGAGGTGTAGTGACAGCTGTGTGTGTGTGTGTTTGGGGTCAGTACAGGAATAGTAGAGAGATACAGGACAGGATGGAGGTGCAGTGACAGAGCTGTGTGTGGGGTCAGTACAGGAATAGTAGAGAGATACAGGACAGGATGGAGGTGCAGTGACAGAGCTGTGTGTGGGGTCAGTACAGGAATAGTAGAGAGATACAGGACAGGATGGAGGTGTAGTGACAGAGCTGTGTGTGTGTTGGGTCAGTACAGGAATAGTAGAGAGATACAGGACAGGATGGATGTGTAGTGACAGAGATGTGTGTGTGTGGGGTTAGTACAGGAATAGTAGAGAGATACAGGACAGGATGGAGGTGTAGTGACAGAGCTGTGTGTGTGAGGTCACTACAGGAATAGTAGAGAGATACAGGACAGGATGGAGGTGCAGTGACAGAGCTGTGTGTGGGGTCAGTACAGGAATAGTAGAGAGATACAGGACAGAATAGAGGTGTAGTGACAGAGCTGTGTGTGTGGGGTTAGTTCAGGAATAGTAGAGAGATACAGGACAGGATGGAGGTGTAGTGACAGAGCTGTGTGTGTGAGGTCAGTACAGGAATAGTAGAGAGATACAGGACAGGATGGAGGTGCAGTGACAGAGCTGTGTGTGGGGTCAGTAAAGGAATAGATGAGAGATACAGGACAGGATGGAGGTGCAGTGACAGGGCTGTGTGTGGGGTCAGTACAGGAATAGTAGAGAGATACAGGACAGGATGGAGGTGTAGTGACAGAGCTGTGTGTGTGAGGTCAGTACAGGAATAGTAGAGAGATACAGGACAGGATGGAGGTGCAGTGACAGAGCTGTGTGTGGGGTCAGTAAAGGAATAGATGAGAGATACAGGACAGGATGGAGGTGCAGTGACAGAGCTGTGTGTGGGGTCAGTACAGGAATAGTAGAGAGATACAGGACAGGATGGAGGTGTAGTGACAGAGCTGTGTGTGAAGTCAGTACAGGAACAGTAGAGAGATACAGGAGAGGATGGAGATGTAGTGACAGAGCTGTGTGTGAAGTCAGTACAGGAATAGTAGAGAGATACAGGACAGGATGGAGGTGTAGTGACAGAGCCGTGTGTGTTGGGTCAGTACAGGAATAGTATAGAGCTATAGCACAGGATGGGGGTGTAGTGACAGAGCTGTGTGTGTGAGGTCACTACAGGAATAGTAGAGGGATACAGGACAGGATGGAGGTGTAGTGACATAGCTGCGTGTATGGTGTCAGTACAGGAATAGTAGAGAGATACAGGAAAGGATGGAGGTGTAGTGACAGAGCTGTGTGTGTGTGGTCAGTACAGGAATAGTAGAGAGATACAGGACAGGATGGAGGTGTAGTGACAGAGCTGTGTGTGTGTGAGGTCAGTACAGGAATAGTAAAGAGATACAGGACAGGATGGAGGTGTAGTGACAGAGTTGTGTGTGTGTGAGGTCAGTACAGGAATAGTATAGAGATACAGGACAGGATGGTGGTGTAGTGACAGAGCTGTATGTGTGTGAGGTCAGTACAGGAATAGTAGAGAGATACAGGACAGGATGGAGGTGTAGTGACAGAGCTGTATGTGTGTGAGGTCAGTACAGGAATAGTAGAGAGATACAGGACAGGATGGAGGTGTAGCGACAGAGCTGTGTGTGTGTGGTGAGTACAGGAATAGTAGAGAGATACAGGACAGGATGGAGGTGTAGTGACAGAGCTGTGTGTGAGGTGAGTACAGGAATAGTAGAGAGATACAGGATGGAGGTGTAGTGACAGAGGTGTGTGTGTGTGTTCAGTACAGGAATAGTAGAGAGATACAGGACAGGATGGAGGTGTAGTGACAGAGCTGTGTGTGTGTTGTGTCAGTACAGGAATAGTAGAGAGATACAGGACAGGATGGAGGTGTAGTGACAGAGCTGTGTGTGTGTGAGGTCAGTACAGGAATAGTATAGAGATACAGGACAGGATGGTGGTGTAGTGACAGAGCTGTGTGTGTGTGTGGTCAGTACAGGAATAGTAGAGAGATACAGGACAGGATGGAGGTGTAGTGACAGTGCTGTGTGTGAGGTCAGTACAGGAATAGTAGAGAGATAC
Organism: Taudactylus pleione; assembly: GCA_031769625.1. Classification (NCBI taxonomy): domain Eukaryota; kingdom Metazoa; phylum Chordata; class Amphibia; order Anura; family Myobatrachidae; genus Taudactylus; species Taudactylus pleione. The sequence goes on along the minus strand of JAUIMM010002303.1, from coordinate 105,778 downwards.
AGGACAGGATGGAGGTGCAGTGACAGAGCTGTGTGTGTGGGGTCAGTACAGGAATAGTAGAGAGATACAGGACAGGATGGAGGTGTAGTGACAGAGCTGTGTGTGTTGTCAGTACAGGAATAGTAGAGAGATACAGGAAAGGATGGAGGTGTAGTGACAGAGCTGTGTGTGTGAGGTCAGTACAGGAATAGTAGAGAGATACAGGATGGAGGTGTAGTGACAGAGCTGTGTGTGTGTTGGGTCAGTACAGGAATAGTAGAGAGATACAGGACAGGATGGAGGTGTAGTGACAGAGCTGTGTGTGTGTGAGGTCAGTACAGGAATAGTAAAGAGATACAGGACAGGATGGAGGTGTAGTGACAGAGCTGTGTGTGTGTGTGGTCAGTACAGGAATAGTAGAGAGATACAGGACAGGATGGAGGTGTAGTGACAGTGCTGTGTGTGAGGTCAGTACAGGAATAGTAGAGAGATACAGGACAGGATGGAGGTGCAGTGACAGAGCTGTGTGTGTGGGGTCAGTACAGGAATAGTAGAGAGATACAGGACAGGATGGAGGTGTAGTGACAGTGCTGTGTGTGAGGTCAGTACAGGAATAGTAGAGAGATACAGGACAGGATGGTGGTGTAGTGACAGAGCTGTGTGTGAGGTCAGTACAGGAATAGTAGAGAGATACAGGACAGGATGGAGGTGTAGCGACAGAGCTGTGTGTGTGTGGTGAGTACAGGAATAGTAGAGAGATACAGGACAGGATGGAGGTGTAGTGACAGAGCTGTGTGTGAGGTGAGTACAGGAATAGTAGAGAGATACAGGATGGAGGTGTAGTGACAGAGGTGTGTGTGTGTGTTCAGTACAGGAATAGTAGAGAGATACAGGACAGGATGGAGGTGTAGTGACAGAGCTGTGTGTGTGTTGTGTCAGTACAGGAATAGTAAAGAGATACAGGACAGGATGGAGGTGTAGTGACAGAGCTGTGTGTGTGTGAGGTCAGTACAGGAATAGTAGAGATACAGGACAGGATGGAGGTGTAGTGACAGAGCTGTGTGTGTGTGAGGTCAGTACAGGAATAGTATAGAGATACAGGACAGGATGGTGGTGTAGTGACAGAGCTGTGTGTGTGTGTGGTCAGTACAGGAATAGTAGAGAGATACAGGACAGGATGGAGGTGTAGTGACAGTGCTGTGTGTGAGGTCAGTACAGGAATAGTAGAGAGATACAGGACAGGATGGAGGTGTAGTGACAGAGCTGTGTGTGTGTGAGGTCAGTACAGGAATAGTAAAGAGATACAGGACAGGATGGAGGTGTAGTGACAGAGCTGTATGTGTGTGAGGTCAGTACAGGAATAGTAGAGAGATACAGGACAGGATGGAGGTGTAGTGACAGAGCTGTATGTGTGTGAGGTCAGTACAGGAATAGTAGAGAGATACAGGACAGGATGGAGGTGTAGCGACAGAGCTGTGTGTGTGTGGTGAGTACAGGAATAGTAGAGAGATACAGGACAGGATGGAGGTGTAGCGACAGAGCTGTGTGTGTGTGGTGAGTACAGGAATAGTAGAGAGATACAGGACAGGATGGAGGTGTAGTGACAGAGCTGTGTGTGTGAGGTGAGTACAGGAATAGTAGAGAGATACAGGATGGAGGTGTAGTGACAGAGGTGTGTGTGTGTGTTCAGTACAGGAATAGTAGAGAGATACAGGACAGGATGGAGGTGTAGTGACAGAGCTGTGTGTGTGTTGTGTCAGTACAGGAATAGTAGAGAGATACAGGACAGGATGGAGGTGTAGTGACAGAGCTGTGTGTGTGTGAGGTCAGTACAGGAATAGTAAAGAGATACAGGACAGGATGGAGGTGTAGTGACAGAGCTGTGTGTGTGTGAGGTCAGTACAGGAATAGTATAGAGATACAGGACAGGATGGTGGTGTAGTGACAGAGCTGTGTGTGTGTGTGGTCAGTACAGGAATAGTAGAGAGATACAGGACAGGATGGAGGTGTAGTGACAGTGCTGTGTGTGAGGTCAGTACAGGAATAGTAGAGAGATACAGGACAGGATGGAGGTGTAGTGACAGAGCTGTGTGTGTGTGAGGTCAGTACAGGAATAGTAAAGAGATACAGGACAGGATGGAGGTGTAGTGACAGAGCTGTGTGTGTGTGAGGTCAGTACAGGAATAGTATAGAGATACAGGACAGGATGGTGGTGTAGTGACAGAGCTGTATGTGTGTGAGGTCAGTACAGGAATAGTAGAGAGATACAGGACAGGATGGAGGTGTAGTGACAGAGCTGTATGTGTGTGAGGTCAGTACAGGAATAGTAGAGAGATACAGGACAGGATGGTGGTGTAGTGACAGAGCTGTGTGTGTGTGTGGTCAGTACAGGAATAGTAGAGAGATACAGGACAGGATGGAGGTGTAGTGACAGTGCTGTGTGTGAGGTCAGTACAGGAATAGTAGAGAGATACAGGACAGGATGGAGGTGTAGTGACAGAGCTGTGTGTGTGTGAGGTCAGTACAGGAATAGTAAAGAGATACAGGACAGGATGGAGGTGTAGTGACAGAGCTGTGTGTGTGTGAGGTCAGTACAGGAATAGTATAGAGATACAGGACAGGATGGTGGTGTAGTGACAGAGCTGTATGTGTGTGAGGTCAGTACAGGAATAGTAGAGAGATACAGGACAGGATGGAGGTGTAGTGACAGAGCTGTGTGTGGGGTCAGTAAAGGAATAGATGAGAGATACAGGACAGGATGGAGGTGCAGTGACAGGGCTGTGTGTGGGGTCAGTACAGGAATAGTAGAGAGATACAGGACAGGATGGAGGTGTAGTGACAGAGCTGTGTGTGTGAGGTCAGTACAGGAATAGTAGAGAGATACAGGACAGGATGGAGGTGCAGTGACAGAGCTGTGTGTGGGGTCAGTACAGGAATAGTAGAGAGATACAGGACAGGATGGAGGTGTAGTGACAGAGCTGTGTGTGTGTGAGGTCAGTACAGGAATAGTATAGAGATACAGGACAGGATGGTGGTGTAGTGACAGAGCTGTATGTGTGTGAGGTCAGTACAGGAATAGTAGAGAGATACAGGACAGGATGGAGGTGTAGTGGCAGAGCTGTGTGTGTTTTGGGTCAGTACAGGAATAGTAGAGATATACAGGACAGGATGGAGGTGTAGTGACAGAGCTGTGTGTGTGGGGTCAGTACAGGAATAGTAGAGAGATACAGGACAGGATGGAGGTGTAGTGACAGAGCTGTGTGTTGGGTCAGTACAGGAATAGTAGAGAGATACAGGACAGGATGGAGGTGTAGTGACAGAGCTGTGTGTGTGAGGTCAGTACAGGAATAGTAGAGAGATACAGGACAGGATGGAGGTGTAGTGACAGAGCTGTGTGTGTGAGGTCTGAACAGGAATAGTAGAGAAATACAGGACAGGATGGAGGTGTAGTGACAGAGCTGTGTGTGAGGTCAGTACAGGAATAGTAGAGAGATACAGGACAGGATGGAGGTGTAGTGACAGAGCTGTGTGTGTGGTCAGTACAGGAATAGTAGAGAGATACAGGACAGGATGGAGGTGTAGTGACAGAGCTGTGTGTGTGGTCAGTACAGGAATAGTAGAGAGATACAGGACAGGATGGAGGTGTAGTGACAGAGCTGTGTGTGTGTTGGGTCAGTACAGGGATAGTAGAGAGATACAGGACAGGATGGAGGTGTAGTGACAGAGGTGTGTGTGTGAGGTCAGTACAGGAATAGTAGAGAGATACAGGACAGGATGGAGGTGTAGTGACAGAGCTGTGTGTGTGAGGTCAGTACAGGAATAGTAGAGAGATACAGGACAGGATGGAGGTGTAGTGACAGAGCTGTGTGTGAGGTCAGTACAGGAATAGTAGAGAGATACAGGACAGGATGGAGGTGTAGTGACAGAGCTGTGTGTGTGTTGGGTCAGTACAGGGATAGTAGAGAGATACAGGACAGGATGGAGGTGTAGTGACAAAGCTGTGTGTGTATGAGGTCAGTATAGGAATAGTAGAGAGATACAGGACAGGATGGAGGTGTAGTGACAGAGCTGTGTGTGTGTTGTGTCAGTACAGGAATAGTAGAGAGATACAGGACAGGATGGAGGTGTAGTGACAGAGCTGTGTGTGAGGTCACTACAGGATTAGTAGAGAGATACATGATATTATGGAGGTGTAGTGACAGAGCTGTGTGTGTGTGAGGTCAGTACAGGAATAATAGAGAGATACAGGACAGGATGGAGGTGTAGTGACAGAGCTGTGTGTGAGGTCAGTACAGGAATAGTAGAGAGATACAGGATAGGATGGAGGTGTAGTGACAGAGCTGTGTGTGTGAGGTCAGTACAGGAATAGTAAAGAGATACAGGACAGGATGGGGGTGTAGTGACAGAGCTGTGTGTGTGTGATGTCAGTACAGGAATAGTAGAGAGATACAGGACAGGATGGTGGTGTAGGGACAGAGCTGTGTGTGTGTGAGGTCAGTACAGGAATAGTAGAGAGATACAGGACAGGATGGTGGTGTAGTGACAGAGCTGTGTGTGAGGTCAGTACAGGAATAGTAGAGAGATACAGGACAGGATGGAGGTGCAGTGATAGAGCTGTGTGTGGGGTCAGTACAGGAATAGTAGAGAGATACAGGACAGGATTGAGGTGTAGTGACAGAGCAGTGTGTGTGTTGGGTCAGTACAGGAATAGAAGAGAGATAGGAAAGGATGGAGGTGAAGTGACAGAGTTGTGTGTGTGTGTGAGGTCAGTACAGGAATAGTAGAGATACAGGACAGGATGGAGGTGTAGTGACAGAGTTGTGTGTGAGGTCAGTACAGGAATAGTAGAGAGATACAGGACAGGATGGAGGTGTAGTGACAGAGCTGTGTGTGTGTGGGGTCAGTACAGGAATAGTAGAGAGATACAGGACAGGATGGAGATGTGGTGACAGAGCTGTGTGTGTGAGGTCAGTACAGGAATAGTAGAGATACAGGACAGGATGGAGGTGTAGTGACAGAGCTGTGTGTGTGTGGGGTCAGTACAGGAATAGTAGAGAGATACAGGACAGGATGGAGGTGTAGTGACAGAGCTGTGTGTGTGAGGTCAGTACAGGAATAGTAGAGATACAGGACAGGATGGAGGTGTAGTGACAGAGCTGTGTGTGTGAGGTCAGTACAGGAATAGTAGAGAGATACAGGACAGGATGGAGGTTCAGTGACAGAGCTGTGTGTGGGGTCCGTACTGGAATAGTAGAGAGATACAGGACAGAATGCAGGTGTAGTGACAGAGCTGTGTGTGGGGTCAGTACAGGAATAGTAGAGAGATACAGGACAGAATGCAGGTGTAGTGACAGAGCTGTGTGTGTGGGGTCAGTAGAGGAATAGTAGAGAGATACAGGACAGGATGGAGGTGTAGTGACACAGCTGTGTGTGGGGTCAGTATAGGAATAGTAGAGAGATACAGGACAGGATGGAGGTGTAGTGACAGAGCTGTGGTGTGTGAGGTCACTACAGGAATAGTAGAGAGATACAGGACAGGATGGAGGTGTAGTGACAGAGCTGTGTGTGCGGTCAGTACAGGAATAGTAGAGAGATACAGGACAGGATGGAGGTGTAGTGACAGAGCTGTGTGTGTGAGGTCAGTACGGGAATAGTAGAGAGATACAGGACAGGATGAAGGTGTAGTGACAGAGCTGTGTGTGTGTGAGATCAGTACAGGAATAGTAGAGAGATACAGGACAGGATGGAGGTGTAGTGACAGAGCTGTGTGTGTTTTGGGTCAGTACAGGAATAGTAGAGAGATACAGGACAGGATGGAGGTGTAGTGACAGAGCTGTGTGTGTGTGAAGTCAGTACAGGAATAGTAGAGAGGTACAGGACAGAATGGAGGTGTAGTGACAGAGCTGTGCGTGTGTGTGAGGTCAGTACAGGAATAGTAGAGATACAGGACAGGATGGAGGTGTAGTGACAGAGCTGTGTGTGGGGTCAGTACAGGAATTGTAGAGAGATACAGGACAGGATGGAGGTGTAGTGACAGAGCTGTGTGTGTGGGGTTAGTACAGGAATAGTAGTGAGATACAGGACAGGATGGAGGTGTAGTGACAGAGCTGTGTGTGTTTTGGGTCAGTACAGGAATAGTAGAGAGATACAGGACAGGATGGAGGTGTAGTGACAGAGCTGTGTGTGTGAGGTCAGTAGAGGAATAGTAAAGAGATACAGGACAGGATGGAGGTGTAGTGACAGAGCTGTGTGTAAGGTCAGTACAGGAATAGTAGAGAGATACAGGACAGGATGGAGGTGTAGTGACAGAGCTGTGTGTGTTTTGGGTCAGTACAGGAATAGTAGAGAGATACAGGACAGGATGGAGGTGTAGTGACAGCTGTGTCTGTGTGTGTGAGGTTAGTACAGGAATAGTAGAGAGATACAGGACAGAATGCAGGTGTAGTGACAGAGCTGTGTGTGTGGGGTCAGTACAGGAATAGTAGAGAGATACAGGACAGGATGGAGGTGTAGTGACAGAGCTGTGTGTGTGAGGTCAGTACAGGAATAGTAGAGAGATACAGGACAGGATGGAGGTGCAGTGACAGAGCTGTGTGTGGGGTCCGTACTGGAATAGTAGAGAGATACAGGACAGAATGCAGGTGTAGTGACAGAGCTGTGTGTGGGGTCAGTACAGGAATAGTAGAGAGATACAGGACAGAATGCAGGTGTAGTGACAGAGCTGTGTGTGTGGGGTCAGTAGAGGAATAGTAGAGAGATACAGTACAGGATGGAGGTGTAGTGACAGAGCTGTGTGTGGGGTCAGTATAGGAATAGTAGAGAGATACAGGACAGGATGGAGGTGTAGTGACAGAGCTGTGGTGGGTGAGGTCACTACAGGAATAGTAGAGAGATACAGGACAGGATGGAGGTGTAGTGACAGAGCTGTGTGTGGGGTCAGTACAGGAATAGTAGAGAGATACAGGACAGGATGGAGGTGTAGTGACAGAGCTGTGTGTGTGGTCAGTAGAGGAATAGTAAAGAGATACAGGACAGGATGGAGGTGTAGTGACAGAGCTGTGTGTGGGGTCAGTACAGGAATAGTAGAGAGATACAGGACAGGATGGAGGTGTAGTGACAGAGCTGTGTGTGTGAGGTCAGTACAGGAATAGTAGAGAGATACAGGACAGGATGGAGGTGTAGTGACAGAGCTGTGTGTGTGTGTGAGGTCAGTACAGGAATAGTAGAGAGATACAGGACAGGATGGAGGTGTAGTGACAGAGCTATGTGTGTGTGAGGTCAGTACAGGAATAGTAGAGAGATACAGGACAGGATGGAGGTGTAGTGACAGAGCTGTGTGTGTGAGGTCAGTACAGGAATAGTAGAGAGATACAGGACAGGATGGAGGTGTAGTGGCAGAGCTGTGTGTGTTTTGGGTCAGTACAGGAATAGTAGAGAGATACAGGACAGGATGGAGGTGTAGTGACAGAGCTGTGTGTGTGGGGTCAGTACAGGAATAGTAGAGAGATACAGGACAGGATGGAGGTGTAGTGGCAGAGCTGTGTGTGTTTTGGGTCAGTACAGGAATAGTAGAGAGATACAGGACAGGATGGAGGTGTAGTGACAGAGCTGTGTGTGTGGGGTCAGTACAGGAATAGTAGAGAGATACAGGACAGGATGGAGGTGTAGTGACAGAACTGTGTGTGTGTGTGGGGTCAGTACAGGAATAGTAGAGAGATACAGGACAGGATGGAGGTGTAGTGACAGAGATGTGTATGAGGTCAGTAGAGGAATAGTAGAGAGATACAGGACAGAATGCAGGTGTAGTGACAGAGCTGTGTGTGTGGGATCAGTATAGGAATAGTAGAGAGATACAGGACAGGATGGAGGTGTAGTGACAGAGCTGTGTGTGGGGTCAGTACAGGAATTGTAGAGATACAGGACAGGATGGAGGTGTAGTGACAGAGCTGTGTGTGGGGTCAGTACAGGAATTGTAGAGAGATACAGGACAGGATGGAGGTGTAGTGACAGAGCTGTGTGTGTGTGTGGGGTTAGTACAGGAATAGTAGAGAGATACAGGACAGGATGGAGGTGTAGTGACAGAGCTGTGTGTGTGAGGTCAGTAGAGGAATAGTAAAGAGATACAGGACAGGATGGAGGTGTAGTGACAGAGCTGTGTGTGTGTGAGGTCAGTACAGGATTAGTAGAGAGATACAGGACAGGATGGAGGTGTAGTGACAGAGCTGTGTGTGTGTGAGGTCAGTACAGGAATAGTAGAGAGATACAGGACAGGATGGAGGTGTAGTGACAGAGCTGTGTGTGTAAGGTCAGTACAGGATTAGTAGAGAGATACAGGACAGGATGGAGGTGTAGTGACAGAGCTGTGTGTGTGTGAGGTCAGAAAAGGAATAGTACAGAGATACAGGACAGGATGGAGGTGTAGTGACAGAGCTGTGTGTGTTTTGGGTCAGTACAGGAATAGTAGAGAGATACAGGACAGGATGGAGGTGTAGTGACAGAGCTGTGTCTGTGTGTGTGAGGTTAGTACAGGAATAGTAGAGAGATACAGGACAGAATGGAGGTGTAGTGACAGAGCTGTGTGTGTGTGAAGTCAGTACAGGAATAGTAGAGAGATACAGGACAGGATGGAGGTGTAGTGACAGAGCTGTGTGTGTGTGTGTGAGGTCAGTACAGGAATAGCAGAGAGATACAGGACAGGATGGAGGTGTAGTGACAGAGCTCTGTGTGTGTGAGGTCAGTACAGGAATTGTAGAGAGATACAGGACAGGATGGAGGTGTAGTGACAGAGCTGTGTGTGTGTGGTCAGAACAGGAATAGCAGAGAGATACAGGACAGGATGGAGGTGTAGTGACAGAGCTGTGTGTGTTTTGGGTCAGTACAGGAATAGTAGAGAGATACAGGACAGGATGGAGTTGTAGTGACAGAGCTGTGTGTGTGTGTGTGTGGTCAGAACAGGAATAGCAGAGAGATACAGGACAGGATGGAGGTGTAGTGACAGAGCTGTGTGTGTGAGGTCAGTAGAGGAATAGTAAAGAGATACAGGACAGGATGGAGGTGTAGTGACAGAGCTGTGTGTAAGGTCAGTACAGGAATAGTAGAGAGATACATGACAGGATGGAGGTGTAGTGACAGAGCTGTGTGTGGGGTCAGTACAGGAATTGTAGAGAGATACAGGACAGGATGGAGATGTAGTGACAGAGCTGTGTGTGTGTGTGGGGTTAGTACAGGAATAGTAGAGAGATACAGGACAGGATGGAGGTGTAGTGACAGAGCTGTGTGTGTGTGTGTGGTCAGTACAGGAATAGTAGAGAGATACAGGACAGGATGGAGGTGTAGTGACAGAGCTGTGTGTGTGAGGTCAGTACAGGAATAGTAGAGAGATACAGGACAGGATGGAGGTGTAGTGACAGAGCTGTGTGTGGGGTCAGTACAGGAATTGTAGAGAGATACATGACAGGATGGAGGTGTAGTGACAGAGCTGTGTATGAGGTCAGTACAGGAATAGTAGAGAGATACAGGACAGGATGGAGGTGTAGTGACAGAGCTGTGTGTGTGTGTGTGGGGTTAGTACAGGAATAGTAGAGAGATACAGGACAGGATGGAGGTGTAGTGATAGAGCTGTGTGTGTGTGTGTGGGGTTAGTACAGGAATAGTAGAGAGATACAGGACAGGATGGAGGTGTAGTGACAGAGCTGTGTCTGTGTGTGTGAGGTTAGTACAGGAATAGTAGAGAGATACAGGACAGAATGGAGGTGTAGTGACAGAGCTGTGTGTGTGTGAAGTCAGTACAGGAATAGTAGAGAGATACAGGACAGGATGGAGGTGTAGTGACAGAGCTGTGTGTGTGTGTGTGAGGTCAGTACAGGAATAGTAGAGAGATACAGGACAGGATGGAGGTGTAGTGACAGAGCTGTGTGTGTGTGAGGTCAGTACAGGAATAGTAGAGAGATACAGGACAGGATGGAGGTGTAGTGACAGAGCTGTGTGTGTGTGAGGTCAGTACAGGAATAGTAGAGAGATACAGGACAGGATGGAGGTGTAGTGACAGAGCTGTGTGTGTGTGTGTGAGGTCAGTACAGGAATAGTAGAGAGATACAGGACAGGATGGAGGTGTAGTGACAAAGCTGTGTGTGTGTGTGTGTGGTCAGAACAGGAATAGCAGAGAGATACAGGACAGGATGGAGGTGTAGTGACAGAGCTGTGTGTGTTTTGGGTCAGTACAGGAATAGTAGAGAGATACAGGACAGGATGGATTTGTAGTGACAGAGCTGTGTGTGTGTGTGTGTGGTCAGAACAGGAATAGCAGAGAGATACAGGACAGGATGGAGGTGTAGTGACAGAGCTGTGTGTGTGAGGTCAGTAGAGGAATAGTAAAGAGATACAGGACAGGATGGAGGTGTAGTGACAGAGCTGTGTGTAAGGTCAGTACAGGAATAGTAGAGAGATACATGACAGGATGGAGGTGTAGTGACAGAGCTGTGTGTGGGGTCAGTACAGGAATTGTAGAGAGATACAGGACAGGATGGAGATGTAGTGACAGAGCTGTGTGTGTGTGTGGGGTTAGTACAGGAATAGTAGAGAGATACAGGACAGGATGGAGGTGTAGTGACAGAGCTGTGTGTGTGTGTGTGGTCAGTACAGGAATAGTAGAGAGATACAGGACAGGATGGAGGTGTAGTGACAGAGCTGTGTGTGTGTGTGGGGTTAGTACAGGAATAGTAGAGAGATACAGGACAGGATGGAGGTGTAGTGACAGAGCTGTGTGTGTGTGTGTGGTCAGTACAGGAATAGTAGAGAGATACAGGACAGGATGGAGGTGTAGTGACAGAGCTGTGTGTGTGAGGTCAGTACAGGAATAGTAGAGAGATACAGGACAGGATGGAGGTGTAGTGACAGATGTGTGTGTGTGGGGTCAGTACAGGAATAGTAGAGAGATACAGGACAGGATGGAGGTGTAGTGACAGAGCTGTGTGTGGGGTCAGTAGAGGAATTGTAGAGAGATACATGACAGGATGGAGGTGTAGTGACAGAGCTGTGTATGAGGTCAGTACAGGAATAGTAGAGAGATACAGGACAGGATGGAGGTGTAGTGACAGAGCTGTGTGTGTGTGTGTGTGTGGGGTTAGTACAGGAATAGTAGAGAGATACAGGACAGGATGGAGATGTAGTGATAGAGCTGTGTGTGTGTGTGTGGGGTTAGTACAGGAATAGTAGAGAGATACAGGACAGGATGGAGGTGTAGTGACCCAGTTAAGTTTACCTTTTTTTTATTTTGCAGGCCAGTTCCCCTCCTGTGATTGTAAATACTGATACATTGGAAGCACCAGCATATGTAAGTACTAACAAGAATTGTGAAAAGGGTGCCATGAGCCTGTCCCTCCCCCTGCAGGGTGACATAGACAGAAGGGAGCTAGGAGCCTGTTCCTCCTCCTGCAGGGTGACATAGACAGAAGGGAGCTAGGAGCCTGTTCCTCCTCCTGCAGGGTGACATAGACAGAAGGGAGCTAGGAGCCTGTCCCTCCCCCTGCAGGGTGACATAGACAGAAGGGAGCTATGAGACTGTCCCTCCCCCTGCAGGGTAACAGACAGAAGGGAGCTATGAGCCTGTCCCTACCCCCTGCAGGGTGATACAGACAGAAGGGAGATAGGAGCCTGTCCGTCCCCCTGCAGGGTAACACAGACAGAAGGAAACTATGAGCCTGTTGCTCCCCCTGCAGGGTGACAGAGACAAAAGGGAGCTAGGAGCCTGTTCCTCCCCCTGAAGGGTGACACAGACAGAAGGGAGATAGGAGCCTATCCCTCCCCCTGCAGGGTGACACAGACAGAAGGGAGCTATGAGCCTGTCCCTCCCCCTGCAGGGTGACACAGACAGAAGGGAGCTAGGAGCCTGTTCCTCCTCCTGCAGGGTGACATAGACAGAAGGGAGCTAGGAGCCTGTTCCTCCTCCTGCAGGGTGACATAGACAGAAGGGAGCTAGGAGCCTGTCCCTCCCCCTGCAGGGTGACACAGACAGAAGGGAGCTATGAGCCTGTCCCTCCCCCTGCAGGGTGACACAGACAGAAGGGAGCTAGGAGCCTGTTCCTCCTCCTGCAGGGTGACATAGACAGAAGGGAGCTAGGAGCCTGTTCCTCCTCCTGCAGGGTGACATAGACAGAAGGGAGCTAGGAGCCTGTCCCTCCCCCTGCAGGGTGACATAGACAGAAGGGAGCTATGAGACTGTCCCTCCCCCTGCAGGGTGACAGACAGAAGGGAGCTATGAGCCTGTCCCTCCCCCTGCAGGGTGACACAGACAGAAGGGAGATAGGAGCCTGTCCGTCCCCCTGCAGGGTAACACAGACAGAAGGAAACTATGAGCCTGTTGCTCCCCCTGCAGGGTGACACAGACAGAAGGGAGCTAGGAGCCTGTTCCTCCCCCTGAAGGGTGACACAGACAGAAGGGAGATAGGAGCCTATCCCTCCCCCTGCAGGGTGACACAGACAGAAGGGAGCTATGAGCCTGTCCCTCCCCCTGCAGGGTGACACAGACAGAAGGGAGCTAGGAGCCTGTTCCTCCCCCTGCTGGGTGACACAGACAGAAGGGAGATAGGAGCCTATCCCTCCCCCTGTAGGGTGACACAGTGACACAGACAGAAGGGAGCTAGGAGCCTGTCCCTCCCCCTGCAGGGTGACACAGACAGAAGGTTGCTAGGAGCCTGTCTCTCCCCCTGCAGGGTGACACAGACAGAAGGGAGCTTTGAGCCTGTCCCTCCCCCTGCAGGGTAACATAGACAGAAGGGAGCTATGAGACTGTCCCTCCCCCTGCAGGGTGACAGACAGAAGGGAGCTATGAGCCTGTCCCTCCCCCTGCAGGGTGACACAGACAGAAGGGAGATAGGAGCCTGTCCCTCCCCCTGCAGGGTAACACAGACAGAAGGAAACTATGAGCCTGTTGCTCCCCCTGCAGGGTGACACAGACAGAAGGGAGCTATGAGCCTGTCCCTCCCCCTGCAGGGTGACACAGACAGAAGGGAGCTATGAGCCTGTCCCTCCCCCTGCAGGGTGACACAGACAGACGGGAGCTAGGAGCCTATTCCTCCCCCTGAAGGGTGACACAGACAGAAGGGAGATAGGAGCCTATCCCTCCCCCTGCAGGGTGACACAGACAGAAGGGAGCTATGAGCCTGTCCCTCCCCCTGCAGGGTGACACAGACAGAAGGGAGCTAGGAGCCTGTTCCTCCCCCTGAAGGGTGACACAGACAGAAGGGAGATAGGAGCCTATCCCTCCCCCTGCAGGGTGACACAGACAGAAGGGAGCTATGAGCCTGTCCCTCCCCCTGCAGGGTGACACAGACAGAAGGGAACTAGGAGCCTGTCCCTCCCCCTGCAGGGTGACACAGACAGAAGGGAGCTAGGAGCCTGTTCCTCCCCCTGAAGGGTGACACAGACAGAAGGGAGATAGGAGCCTATCCCTCCCCCTGTAGGGTGACACAGTGACACAGACAGAAGGGAGCTAGGAGCCTGTCCCTCCCCCTGCAGGGTGATACAGACAGAAGGTTGCTAGGAGCCTGTCTCTCCCCCTGCAGGGTGACACAGACAGAAGGGAGCTTTGAGCCTGTCCTTCCCCCTGAAGGGTGACACAGACAGAAGGGAGATATGAGCCTGTCCCTCCCCCTGCAGGGTGACACAGACAGAAGGTTGCTAGGAGCCTGTCTCTCCCCCTGCAGGGTGACACAGACAGAAGGGAGCTTTGAGCCTGTCCTTCCCCCTGCAGGGTGACACAGACAGAAGGGAGCTATGAGCCTGTCCCTCCCCCTGCAGGGTGACACAGACAGAAGGTAGCTAGGAGCCTGTCCCTCATCCTGCAGAGTGACACAGACAGAAGGGAGCTAGGAGCCTGTTCCTCCCCCTGAAGGGTGACACAGACAGAAGGGAGATAGGAGCCTATCCTTCCCCCTGAAGGGTGACACAGACAGAAGGGAGATAGGAGCCTATCCCTCCCCCTGCAGGGTGACACAGACAGAAGGGAGCTAGGAGCCTGTTCCTCCCCCTGAAGGGTGACACAGACAGAAGGGAGATAGGAGCCTGTCCCTCCCCCTACAGGGTGACACAGTGACACAGACAGAAGGGAGATAGGAGCCTATCCCTCCCCCTGCAGGGTGACAAAGTGACACAGACAGAAGGGAGCTAGGAGCCTGTCCCTCCCCCTGCAGGGTGACACAGACAGAATTGAGATAGGAGCCTATCCCTCCCCCTGCAGGGTGACACAGTGACACAGACAGAAGGGAGCTAGGAGCCTGTCCCTCCCCCTGCAGGGTAACACAGACAGAAGGGAGCTTTGAGCCTGTCCATCCCCCTGAAGGGTGACACAGACAGAAGGGAGATAGGAGCCTGTCCTTCCCCCTGCAGTGTGACACAGACAGAAGGGAGCTATGAGCCTGTCCCTCCTCCTGCAGGGTGACACAGACAGAAGGGAGCTAGGAGCCTGTCCCTCCCCCTGCAGGGTGACAAAGACAGAAGGAAGCTATGAGCCTGTCCCTCCCCCGCAGGGTGACACAGACAGAAGGGAGCTATGAGCCTGTCCTTCCCCCTGCAGGGTGACACAGACAGAAGGGAGCTAGGAGCCTGTCCCTCCCCCTGCAGGGTGACACAGACAGAAGGGAGCTAGGAGCCTGTCCCTCCCCCTGCAGGGTGACACAGACAGAAGGGAGCTAGGAGCCTGTCCCTCCCCCTGCAGGGTGACAGACAGAAGGGAGCTAGGAGCCTGTCCCTCCCCCTGCAGGGTGACACAGACAGAAGGGAGCTAGGAGCCTGTCCCTCCCCCTGCAGGGTGACACAGACAGAAGGGAGCTAGGAGCCTGTCCCTCCCCCTGCAGGGTGACACAGACAGAAGGGAGCTAGGAGCCTGTCCCTCCCCCTGCAGGGTGACACAGACAGAAGGGAGCTAGGAGCCTCCCCCTCCCCCTGCAGGGTGACACAGACAGAAGGGAGCTATGAGCCTGTCCCTCCCCCTGCAGGGTGGCACAGACAGAAGGTAGCTATGAGCCTGTCCCTCATACTGCAGGGTGACACAGACAGAAGGGAGCTAGGAGCCTGTTCCTCCCCCTGAAGGGTGACACAGACAGAAGGGAGATAGGAGCCTATCCCTCCCCCTGCAGGGTGACACAGACAGAAGGGAGCTAGGAGCCTGTTCCTCCCCCTGAAGGGTGACACAGACAGAAGGGAGATAGGAGCCTGTCCCTCCCCCTACAGGGTGACACAGTGACACAGACAGAAGGGAGATAGGAGCCTATCCCTCCCCCTGCAGGGTGACACAGTGACACAGACAGAAGGGAGCTAGGAGCCTGTCCCTCCCCCTGCAGGGTGACACAGACAGAATTGAGATAGGAGCCTATCCCTCCCCCTGCAGGGTGACACAGTGACACAGACAGAATGGAGCTAGGAGCCTGTCCCTCCCCCTGCAGGGTGACACAGACAGAACGTTGCTAGGAGCCTGTCCCTCCCCCTGCAGGGTGACACAGACAGAAGGGAGCTTTGAGCCTGTCCATCCCCCTGAAGGGTGACACAGACAGAAGGGAGATAGGAGCCTGTCCTTCCCCCTGCAGTGTGACACAGACAGAAGGGAGCTATGAGCCTGTCCCTCCCCCTGCAGGGTGACACAGACAGAAGGGAGCTAGGAGCCTGTCCCTCCCCCTGCAGGGTGACAAAGACAGAAGGAAGCTATGAGCCTGTCCCTCCCCCGCAGGGTGACACAGACAGAAGGGAGCTATGAGCCTGTCCCTCCCCCGCAGGGTGACACAGACAGAAGGGAGCTATGAGCCTGTCCTTCCCCCTGCAGGGTGACACAGACAGAAGGGAGCTAGGAGCCTGTCCCTCCCCCTGCAGGGTGACACAGACAGAAGGGAGCTAGGAGCCTGTCCCTCCCCCTGCAGGGTGACACACAGAAGGGAGCTAGGAGCCTGTCCCTCCCCCTGCAGGGTGACACAGACAGAAGGGAGCTAGGAGCCTGTCCCTCCCCCTGCAGGGTGACACAGACAGAAGGGAGCTAGGAGCCTCCCCCTCCCCCTGCAGGGTGACACAGATAGAAGGGAGCTATGAGCCTGTCCCTCCCACTGCTGTGTGACACAGACAGAAGGTAGCTATGAGCCTGTCCCTCCTCCTGCAGGGTGACACGGACAGAAGGGAGCTAGGAGCCTGTCCCTCCCCCTGTAGGGTGACATAGACAGAAGGGAGCTAGGAGCCTGTCCCTCCCCCTGCAGGGTGACATAGACAGAAGGGAGCTATGAGACTGTCCCTCCCCCTGCAGGGTGACAGACAGAAGGGAGCTATGAGCCTGTCCCTCCCCCTGCAGGGTGACACAGACAGAAGGGAGATAGGAGCCTGTCCGTCCCCCTGCAGGGTAACACAGACAGAAGGAAACTATGAGCCTGTTGCTCCCCCTGCAGGGTGACACAGACAGAAGGGAGCTAGGAGCCTGTTCCTCCCCCTGAAGGGTGAAACAGACAGAAGGGAGATAGGAGCCTATCCCTCCCCCTGCAGGGTGACACAGACAGAAGGGAGCTATGAGCCTGTCCCTCCCCCTGCAGGGTGACACAGACAGAAGGGATCTAGGAGCCTGTTCCTCCTCCTGCAGGGTGACATAGACAGAAGGGAGCTAGGAGCCTGTTCCTCCTCCTGCAGGGTGACATAGACAGAAGGGAGCTAGGAGCCTGTCCCTCCCCCTGCAGGGTGACATAGACAGAAGGGAGCTATGAGACTGTCCCTCCCCCTGCAGGGTGACAGACAGAAGGGAGCTATGAGCCTGTCCCTCCCCCTGCAGGGTGACACAGACAGAAGGGAGATAGGAGCCTGTCCGTCCCCCTGCAGGGTAACACAGACAGAAGGAAACTATGAGCCTGTTGCTCCCCCTGCAGGGTGACACAGACAGAAGGGAGCTAGGAGCCTGTTCCTCCCCCTGAAGGGTGACACAGACAGAAGGGAGATAGCAGCCTATCCCTCCCCCTGCAGGGTGACACAGACAGAAGGGAGCTATGAGCCTGTCCCTCCCCCTGCAGGGTGACACAGACAGAAGGGAGCTAGGAGCCTGTTCCTCCCCCTGCTGGGTGACACAGACAGAAGGGAGATAGGAGCCTATCCCTCCCCCTGTAGGGTGACACAGTGACACAGACAGAAGGGAGCTAGGAGCCTGTCCCTCCCCCTGCAGGGTGACACAGACAGAAGGTTGCTAGGAGCCTGTCTCTCCCCCTGCAGGGTGACACAGACAGAAGGGAGCTTTGAGCCTGTCCCTCCCCCTGCAGGGTAACATAGACAGAAGGGAGCTATGAGACTGTCCCTCCCCCTGCAGGGTGACAGACAGAAGGGAGCTATGAGCCTGTCCCTCCCCCTGCAGGGTAACACAGACAGAAGGAAACTATGAGCCTGTTGCTCCCCCTGCAGGGTGACACAGACAGAAGGGAGCTATGAGCCTGTCCCTCCCCCTGCAGGGTGACACAGACAGACGGGAGCTAGGAGCCTATTCCTCCCCCTGAAGGGTGACACAGACAGAAGGGAGATAGGAGCCTATCCCTCCCCCTGCAGGGTGACAGAGACAGAAGGGAGCTATGAGCCTGTCCCTCCCCCTGCAGGGTGACACAGATAGAAGGGAGCTAGGAGCCTGTTCCTCCCCCTGAAGGGTGACACAGACAGAAAGGAGATAGGAGCCTATCCCTCCCCCTGCAGGGTGACACAGACAGAAGGGAGCTATGAGCCTGTCCCTCCCCCTGCAGGGTGACACAGACAGAAGGGAGCTAGGAGCCTGTCCCTCCCCCTGCAGGGTGACACAGACAGAAGGGAGCTAGGAGCCTGTTCCTCCCCCTAAAGGGTGACACATACAGAAGGGAGATAGGAGCCTATCCCTCCCCCTGTAGGGTGACACAGTGACACAGACAGAAGGGAGCTAGGAGCCTGTCCCTCCCCCTGCAGGGTGACACAGACAGAAGGTTGCTAGGAGCCTGTCTCTCCCCCTGCAGGGTGACACAGACAGAAGGGAGCTTTGAGCCTGTCCTTCCCCCTGAAGGGTAACACAGACAGAAGGGAGATAGGAGCCTGTCCTTCCCCCTGCAGGGTGACACAGACAGAAGGGAGCTATGAGCCTGTCCCTCCCCCTGCAGGGTGACACAGACAGAAGGTAGCTAGGAGCCTGTCCCTCATCCTGCAGGGTGACACAGACAGAAGGGAGCTAGGAGCCTGTTCCTCCCCCTGAAGGGTGACACAGACAGAAGGGAGATAGGAGCCTATCCCTCCCCCTGAAGGGTGACATAGACAGAAGGGAGATAGGAGCCTATCCCTCCCCCTGCAGGGTGACACAGACAGAAGGGAGCTAGGAGCCTGTTCCTCCCCCTGAAGGGTGACACAGACAGAAGGGAGATAGGAGCCTGTCCCTCCCCCTACAGGGTGACACAGTGACACAGACAGAAGGGAGATAGGAGCCTATCCCTCCCCCTGCAGGGTGACAAAGTGACACAGACAGAAGGGAGCTAGGAGCCTGTCCCTCCCCCTGCAGGGTGACACAGACAGAATTGAGATAGGAGCCTATCCCTCCCCCTGCAGGGTGACACAGTGACACATACAGAAGGGAGCTAGGAGCCTGTCCCTCCCCCTGCAGGGTGACACAGACAGAAGGGAGCTTTGAGCCTGTCCATCCCCCTGAAGGGTGACACAGACAGAAGGGAGATAGGAGCCTGTCCTTCCCCCTGCAGTGTGACACAGACAGAAGGGAGCTATGTGCCTGTCCCTCCCCCTGCAGGGTGACACAGACAGAAGGGAGCTAGGAGCCTGTCCCTCCCCCTGCAGGGTGATAAAGACAGAAGGAAGCTATGAGCCTGTCCCTCCCCCGCAGGGTGACACAGACAGAAGGGAGCTATGAGCCTGTCCCTCCTCCTGCAGGGTGACACAGACAGAAGGGAGCTAGGAGCCTGTCCCTCCCCCTGCAGGGTGACAAAGACAGAAGGAAGCTATGAGCCTGTCCCTCCCCCGCAGGGTGACACAGACAGAAGGGAGCTATGAGCCTGTCCTTCCCCCTGCAGGGTGACACAGACAGAAGGGAGCTAGGAGCCTGTCCCTCCCCCTGCAGGGTGACACAGACAGAAGGGAGCTAGGAGCCTGTCCCTCCCCCTGCAGGGTGACACAGACAGAAGGGAGCTAGGAGCCTGTCCCTCCCCCTGCAGGGTGACAGACAGAAGGGAGCTAGGAGCCTGTCCCTCCCCCTGCAGGGTGACACAGACAGAAGGGAGCTAGGAGCCTGTCCCTCCCCCTGCAGGGTGACACAGACAGAAGGGAGCTAGGAGCCTGTCCCTCCCCCTGCAGGGTGACACAGACAGAAGGGAGCTAGGAGCCTGTCCCTCCCCCTGCAGGGTGACACAGACAGAAGGGAGCTAGGAGCCTCCCCCTCCCCCTGCAGGGTGACACAGACAGAAGGGAGCTATGAGCCTGTCCCTCCCCCTGCAGGGTGGCACAGACAGAAGGTAGCTATGAGCCTGTCCCTCATCCTGCAGGGTGACACAGACAGAAGGGAGCTAGGAGCCTGTTCCTCCCCCTGAAGGGTGACACAGACAGAAGGGAGATAGGAGCCTATCCCTCCCCCTGCAGGGTGACACAGACAGAAGGGAGCTAGGAGCCTGTTCCTCCCCCTGAAGGGTGACACAGACAGAAGGGAGATAGGAGCCTGTCCCTCCCCCTACAGGGTGACACAGTGACACAGACAGAAGGGAGATAGGAGCCTATCCCTCCCCCTGCAGGGTGACACAGTGACACAGACAGAAGGGAGCTAGGAGCCTGTCCCTCCCCCTGCAGGGTGACACAGACAGAATTGAGATAGGAGCCTATCCCTCCCCCTGCAGGGTGACACAGTGACACAGACAGAAGGGAGCTAGGAGCCTGTCCCTCCCCCTGCAGGGTGACACAGACAGAACGTTGCTAGGAGCCTGTCCCTCCCCCTGCAGGGTGACACAGACAGAAGGGAGCTTTGAGCCTGTCCATCCCCCTGAAGGGTGACACAGACAGAAGGGAGATAGGAGCCTGTCCTTCCCCCTGCAGTGTGACACAGACAGAAGGGAGCTATGAGCCTGTCCCTCCCCCTGCAGGGTGACACAGACAGAAGGTAGCTATGAGCCTGTCCCTCCTCCTGCAGGGTGACACAGACAGAAGGGAGCTAGGAGCCTGTCCCTCCCCCTGCAGGGTGACAAAGACAGAAGGAAGCTATGAGCCTGTCCCTCCCCCGCAGGGTGACACAGACAGAAGGGAGCTATGAGCCTGTCCCTCCCCCGCAGGGTGACACAGACAGAAGGGAGCTATGAGCCTGTCCTTCCCCCTGCAGGGTGACACAGACAGAAGGGAGCTAGGAGCCTGTCCCTCCCCCTGCAGGGTGACACAGACAGAAGGGAGCTAGGAGCCTGTCCCTCCCCCTGCAGGGTGACACACAGAAGGGAGCTAGGAGCCTGTCCCTCCCCCTGCAGGGTGACACAGACAGAAGGGAGCTAGGAGCCTGTCCCTCCCCCTGCAGGGTGACACAGACAGAAGGGAGCTAGGAGCCTGTCCCTCCCCCTGCAGGGTGACACAGACAGAAGGGAGCTAGGAGCCTCCCCCTCCCCCTGCAGGGTGACACAGATAGAAGGGAGCTATGAGCCTGTCCCTCCCACTGCTGTGTGACAGAGACAGAAGGGAGCTATGAACCTGTCCCTCCCCCTGCAGGGTGACACAGACAGAAGGGAGCTATGAGCCTGTCCCTCCCCCTGCAGGGTGACACAGACAGAAGGTAGCTATGAGCCTGTCCCTCCTCCTGCAGGGTGACACGGACAGAAGGGAGCTAGGAGCCTGTCCCTCCCCCTGTAGGGTGACATAGACAGAAGGGAGCTAGGAGCCTGTCCCTCCCCCTGCAGGGTGACCCAGACAGAAGGGAGCTATGAGCCTGTTCCTCCCCCTGCAGGGTAACACAGACAGAAGGGAGCTATGAGCCTGTCCCTCCCCCTGCAGGGTGACACAGACAGAAGGGAGCTATGAGCCTGCCCCTCCCCCTGCTGTGTGACACAGACAGTAGGGAGCTAGGAGCCTGTCCCTCCCCCTGCAGGGTGACACAGACAGATGGGAGCTATGAACCTGCCCCTCCCCCTGCAGGGTGACACAGACAGAAGGGAGCTATGAGTCAATCCCTCCCCCTGCAGGGTGACACAGACAGAAGGGAGCTATGAGCCTGCCCCTCCCCCTGCAGGGTGACACAGACAGAAGGGAGCTATGAGCCTGCCCCTCCCCCTGCAGGGTGACACAGACAGAAGGGAGCTAGGAGCCTGTCCCTCCCCCTGCAGGGTAACACAGATAGAAGGGAGCTAGGAGCCTGTCCTTCCCCCTGCAGGGTGACACAGACAGAAGGAAACTATGAACCTGCCCCTCCCCCTGCAGGGTGACACAGACAGAAGGGAGCTATGAGCCTGTCCCTCCCCCTGCAGGGTGACACAGACAGAAGGGAGCTATGAGCCTGTCCCTCCCCCTGCAGGGTGACACAGATAGAAGGGAGATAGGAGCCTATCCCTCCCCCTGCAGGGTGACACAGTGACACAGACAGAAGGGAGCTTTGAGCCTGTCCATCCCCCTGAAGGGTGACACAGACAGAAGGGAGCTATGAGCTTGTCCCTCCCCCTGCAGGATGACACAGACAGAAGGGAGCTATGAGCCTGTCCCTCCTCCTGCAGGGTGACACAGACAGAAGGGAGCTAGGAGCCTGTCCCTCCCCCTGCAGGGTGACAAAGACAGAAGGAAGCTATGAGCCTGTCCCTCCCCCGCAGGGTGACACAGACAGAAGGGAGCTAGGAGCCTGTCCCTCCCCCTGCAGGGTGACACAGACAGAAGGGAGCTAGGAGCCTGTCCCTCCCCCTGCAGGGTGGCACAGACAGAAGGGAGCTAGGAGCCTGTCCCTCCCCCTGCAGGGTGACACAGACAGAAGGGAGCTAGGAGCCTGTCCCTCCCCCTGCAGGGTGACAGACAGAAGGGAGCTATGAGCCTCCCCCTCCCCCTGCAGGGTGACACAGATAGAAGGGAGCTATGAGCCTGTCCCTCCCACTGCTGTGTGACACAGACAGAAGGAAACTATGAACCTGCCCCTCCCCCTGCAGGGTGACACAGACAGAAGGGAGCTATGAGCCTGTCCCTCCCCCTGCAGGGTGACACAGACAGAAGGTAGCTATGAGCCTGTCCCTCCTCCTGCAGGGTGACACAGACAGAAGGGAGCTAGGAGCCTGTCCCTCCCACTGCAGGGTGACACAGACAGAAGGGAGCTAGGAGCCTGTCCCTCCCCCTGCAGGGTGACCCAGACAGAAGGGAGCTATGAGCCTGTTCCTCCCCCTGCAGGGTGACACAGACAGAAGGAAGCTATGAGCCTGCCCCTCCCCGTGCAGGGTGACACAGACAGAACGGAGCTATGAGCCTGCCCCTCCCCCTGCTGTGTGACACAGACAGAAGGGAGCTAGGAGCCTGTCCCTCCCACTGCAGGGTGACACAGACAGTAGGGAGCTAGGAGCCTGTCCCTTCCCCTGCAGGGTGACACAGACAGATGGGAGCTATGAACCTGCCCCTCCCCCTGCTGTGTGACACAGACAGAAGGGAGCTATGAGTCTATCCCTCCCCCTGCAGGGTGACACAGACAGAAGGGAGCTATGAGCCTGCCCATCCCCCTGCAGGGTGACACATACTGAAGGGAGCTAGGAGCCTGCCCCTCCCCCTGCAGGGTGACACAGACAGAAGGGAGCTAGGAGCCTGTTCCTCCTCCTGCATTGTAACACAGATAGACGGGAGCTAGGAGCCTGTCCCTCCCCCTGCAGGGTGACACAGACAGAAGGAAACTATGAACCTGCCCCTCCCCCTGCTGTGTGACAGAGACAGAAGGGAGCTATGAGCCTGTCCCTCCCCCTGCAGGGTGACACAGACAGAAGGGAGCTATGAGCCTGTCCCTCCCCCTGCAGGGTGACACAGACAGAAGGGAGCTATGAGCCTGTCCCACCCCCTGCAGTGTGACACAGACAGAAGGGAGCTATGAGCCTGTCCCTCCTCCTGCAGGGTGACACAGACAGAAGGGAGCTATGAGTCTGTCCTTCCCCCTGCAGGGTGACACAGACGGAAGGGAGCTATGAGCCTGTCCCTCCCCCTGTAGGGTGACAGTGACACAGACAGAAGGGAGCTATGAGCCTGTCCCTCCCGCTGTAGGGTGACACAGACAGAAGGGAGCTAGGAGCCTGTCCCTCCCCCTGTAGGGTGACATAGTGACACAGACAGAAGGGAGCTAAGAGCCTGTCCCTCCTGCTGTAGGGTGACACAGACAGAAGGGAGCTAGGAGCCTGTCCCTCCCCCTGTAGGGTGACAGTGACACAGACAGAAGGGAGCTATGAGCCTGTCCCTCCCGCTGTAGGATGACACAGACAGAAGGGAGCTATGAGCCTGTCCCTCCCCCTGTACGGTGACATAGTGACACAGACAGAAGGGAGCTAGGAGCCTGTCCCTCCCCCTGTAGGGTGACACAGACAGAAGGGAGCTAGGAGCCTGTCCCTCCCCCTGTAGGGTGACAGTGACACAGACAGAAGGGAGCTATGAGCCTGTCCCTCCTGCTGTAGGATGACACAGACAGAAGGGAGCTAGGAGCCTGTCCCTCCCCCTGTAGGGTGACATAGTGACACAGACAGAAGGGAGCTATGAGCCTGTCCCTCCCCCTGTAGGGTGACACAGACAGAAGGGAGCTATGAGCCTGTCCCTCCCCCTGTAGGGTGACAGTGACACAGACAGAAGGGAGCTATGAGCCTGTCCCTCCCGCTGTAGGGTGACACAGACAGAAGGGAGCTAGGAGCCTGTCCCTCCCCCTGTAGGGTGACATAGTGACACAGACAAGGGAGCTAAGAGCCTGTGCCTCCTGCTGTAGGGTGACACAGACAGAAGGGAGCTAGGAGCCTGTCCCTCCCCCTGTAGGGTGACAGTGACACAGACAGAAGGGAGCTATGAGCCTGTCCCTCCCGCTGTAGGATGACACAGACAGAAGGGAGCTAGGAGCCTGTCCCTCCCCCTGTAGGGTGACATAGTGACACAGACAGAAGGGAGCTATGAGCCTGTCCCTCCCCCTGTAGGGTGACACAGACAGAAGGGAGCTAGGAGCCTGTCCCTCCCCCAGTAGGGTGACAGTGACACAGACAGAAGGGAGCTATGAGCCTGTCCCTCCCGCTGTAGGGTGACACAGACAGAAGGGAGCTAGGAGCCTGTCCCTCCCCCTGTACGGTGACATAGTGACACAGACAGAAGGGAGCTAGGAGCCTGTCCCTCCCCCTGTAGGGTGACACAGACAGAAGGGAGCTAGGAGCCTGTCCCTCCCCCTGTAGGGTGACAGTGACACAGACAGAAGGGAGCTATGAGCCTGTCCCTCCTGCTGTAGGATGACACAGACAGAAGGGAGCTAGGAGCCTGTCCCTCCCCCTGTAGGGTGACATAGTGACACAGACAGAAGGGAGCTAGGAGCCTGTCCCTCCCCCTGTAGGGTGACATAGTGACACAGACAGAAGGGAGCTATGAGCCTGTCCCTCCCCCTGTAGGGTGACACAGACAGAAGGGAGCTAGGAGCCTGTCCCTCCCCCTGTAGGGTGACAGTGACACAGACAGAAAGGAACTATGAGCCTGTCCCTCCCGCTGTAGGGTGACACAGACAGAAGGGAGCTAGGAGCCTGTCCCTCCCCCTGTAGTGTGACATAGTGACACAGACAGAAGGGAGCTATGAGCCTGTCCCTCCCCCTGTAGGGTGACACAGACAGAAGGGAGCTAGGAGCCTGTCCCTCCCCCTGTAGGGTGACAGTGACACAGACAGAAGGGAGCTATGAGCCTGTCCCTCCCGCTGTAGGGTGACACAGACAGAAGGGAGCTATGAGCCTGTCCCTCCCCCTGTAGGGTGACACAGACAGAAGGGAGCTAGGAGCCTGTCCCTCCCCCTGTAGGGTGACAGTGACACAGACAGAAGGGAGCTATGAGCCTGTCCCTCCCGCTGTAGGGTGACACAGACAGAAGGGAGCTAGGAGCCTGTCCCTCCCCCTGCAGGTTTTCATATTTATTTATTTTCCTCTTTCAGGTTAACGGAACAGAGGCTGAGATGGAGTATGAAGAGATCACCTTGGAGAGAGTAATAGTTATCTGTCTATCTATCTATCTATCTATCTATCTCATGTCTAACTATCTATATAGCTCTTTATCTCATATCTATCTATCTACCTATCTATATAATATATATGTATCTTATCTATCTAACATCTATCTATCTTTATCATATCTATCTATCTATATATCTATCTATCTATATATCTCATATCTATCTATATCATAACTATCTATCTGTTGGTCTGTCTGTCAGTCTATATATCTATCTCATATCTGTCTATATATCTCATATCTATCTCTCTATCTATATATCTATCTTTCTCATATCTATCTATCTATATAGCTCTCTATCTCATATCTATCTCTCAAGCTATCTCTGTATCTATCTATCTATCTATCTATCTTTCTCTCTATCAATCTTTATATCTATCTCATATCTATCTATCTTCAGGGTCCATAGGGCTCCACAGTGGAGAACATTGGTTGTAGGTGCGACTTGGAGGACCGGACACCAACAGCAATCGTTTTCAATTCCAGGATGCCCTAGTCCTTCCCCTGATACCCCGCCCACAACCTGAGGGCACTTTAGTTTTCGACACCCTCTCAAAGGATGGTACATTTGGGAGCCCTTCTGGACTCTTGAGTTCAGAGATTCTTCCTAATGGCGGACAAGATTTCAGCACTACAGCACAGACTATGCAGATTTCTTCACAATCGCAGAGTGTCTATTCACTCTGCAATGCAGACCTTGGGATCAATGGAGTCTACCTTCAACATGGTGGTGTTCTCCCAGCTTCACTCCAGGCCTCCCAACACCTGATCATCTCCAGTTGGAATGGGCTATCCTATATGCTCAAATCCCATATGATGAGCCTCCCCCCAGAGGTTTGCCTATCCCTAGCCTGGTGGCTACAGACTTCCCATTTGAACCGGGGTCATCCCTTGTGGATCCCAGACTGGGCTCTCCTCACCACGGATGCAAGCCTCTGTGGGTGGGGTGCAGTAACCGGCCAGCACTCCTTCCAGGGCCGATGGTCCCTAGTTGAGGCAGTGTTGCCAAACAACATTCTAGAACTTCGAGCCATCTAACTAGCTCTCACTCTGGCTCAGATTATTCTGAAAAACAGGCCAGTACAAGTACAGTCCGAAAACGCCACGGCTGTGGCCTACCTCAATCACCAAGGGGGCACACAAAGTCAGTCTGCAATGATAGTAGTGTCACACATTCTCAACTGGGCCATACGCAATCTCCCAGCCATCCCCTCAGTGTTCATCCCAGGGATTCTCAAATGGGAGGCGGATTTACTCAGCCGTCATGACCTGCATGCAGAGAATGGTCTCTACATCCAGAAGTCTTTCAGCTTGTAGTGGACAAATGGGGTCTTCCGGAGGTGGATCTCATGGCCTCCAGAACAAAGAACCCCGACACGGCCTTCATAGATGCATTGTCAGTGAAATGGAATTTCCATTTAGCATATATCTTCTCTCCAATATCCCTGCTTCCTCAAGTGCTTCGAAAGGTGAGACAGGAGGTAGGCACAGTCATGTTAATAGCTCTGGCCTGGCTCAGATGTCACTGGTACTCCAATCTTCAAAGGCTCTCCATAGATGTTCCTCTTCAGCTTCCTCTATGAGTAGACCTGTTGTCGCAGGGTCCATGTCTACATCCGGACCTAGCCCGTCTGTCTTTAATGGCTTGACTCTTGAGACATCCCTCCAAACGGCTAAGGGTTTTTCCAGCTCTGTTGTGCAGACCATGCTAAAAGCACCTAAACCAACCAGGATTTGTCACAGAATATAGCATACATATTTCCAATGGTGTGCACCAAGAAACTATGACCCTCAGGTGTTTAAGGTTTCTTGAATTCTTTCCTTTCTTCAAGCTGGATGAATCTAGGCCTTCGCCTAGCATCTCTGAAAGTGCAGGTCTCTGCTTTGTCTATCTGGTTTCAGCCCAGAATTTCTCCTTTACCGGATAACCACACCTTCATGCAGGGTGTTCTACGAATACAACCTCCCTTTGTCCCTCCTATGGCTCAATGGGATTTGTCAATGGTTCTTTAAGCACTTCAGGAGCCTCCATTCGAACCCACGGAATCAGTGGATGTCAAATGGCTCACTGCGAACACTGGGACTGATTCAGACCCGGTCGCAAGTGCTGAGCGCTCGCAACTGGGTCAGTGGTGGCCCAGAGCGCATGCGCACGACGGAGCCGGCTCCATTGTGCGCATGCGCGAGACCCGGATAGCGACGGGCAATCCATCGCTCTGGGTCTCGTACCAAAGGGGGCGTGCTGTCGATGTTGAGTGACAGCACACCCCCTTTGGTGGGCGGACTGGGGGCGTGGCTGCCCAGACGGTAGGTGTTCCCATGGGAACACCTACCGTCTGGGGCCGGTCCCACTGACATCACAAGTGATGTCAGTGGGAGATCTTTCGGCTCTGTTAGAGCCGAAAGCTCTCTGGGGCTTGCGGCAACGAGACCCTACCGCAAGGGTCTTGTCGCAAGCCCGATGGTCGCAATGGTCTTGACCATCGCAACCATCTTCCTGGCTGCTCGCTATAGCTGTGGGTGGTCACCCACAGCTATGCGAGCGGCCATGAGGCCGCTCTAAAAAACAAGAAGGCCGGCCCTGATTCAGAGCGAGCGCTCTATCAGAGCGTCCGGCTTTGAATCAGGGCCACTGTTTCTTATGGCTATAGCATCTGCCCATAGGGTATCTGATTTACGGGCGCTAAATTCAATACCCTTGATATTTCATCAGGACAGAGCTGTTCTTCAAACACGCCCAGGCTTTCTTCCCAAGGTGGTTTCTTGCTTCCACCTGAATGAGGAAATTGTGGTTCTGGCCTTTAATTCACCAGACTTCTCAACAGGTGAGGCCTCTTTGGATGTGGTCTATGCTCTAAAGATCTACATGGACCGTACTGCTTCATTCTGGAAACTAGACTCCCTCTTTGTCCTATATGGATTCCACAAGAAGGGTGGCCAGCTAACAAACAGACTCTGGCCAGATGGATTCACATGACTATCTCACAGGCTTATACACAGATAGGCCTTACTGTACCAACTACAGTCTCTGCTCATTCTACCTGCTCTGTGGGTCCCTCATGGGCAGCCCAATGTGAAGCCTCAGCTGAACAGCTATGCAAGGCGGCCACCTGGTCTTCTGTCCATATCTTTCTCAGGTTTTATGCTTTTGATACATTTGCCTCTCAGGATGCTTCCTTCGGGAATAGGGTTCTCCTATCAGCTCAGGAGCATTCCCACCCTTGAACAACTGCTTTTGGATATCCCCATTGTCTCCCTGAGGAACCCTATGGAGCCTGAAGAAGAAAAGGAGAGTTATGGTAAAACTTACCTTGGTTAACTCTCTTTCTTCAAAGTCCATAGGGTTCACAGGGCACCCACCCTGATGCTCCTAGCTTCTATGGGTTTTCTTCTCCTGGTCACTTGTTTCCTTCTCTGTCTAAGAGTGTGATTCCTCAGTGTACCAGTCTTCTCTCTTATTCTGCTTCTGCCTTGGGCTTGTTAACGAAACTGAAGTGCCCTCAGCCTGTAGGCAGGGTACAGGGGGAAGGACTGGAGCATCCTGGGATTGAAAAGCTGTGCTGTTGGTGTCTGGTCCTCCAGGTCCCACCTACACCCTGTGGACCCTATGGACTTGGAAGAAAGAGAGATAACCAAAGTAAGTTTTACCATAACTATCTATCTATCTATCTATCTATCTATCTATCTATCTATCTCATATCTATCTATCTCATATCTATCTATCCATCTATCTATCTCATATCTATCTATCTATCTCATTTCTATCTATATATCTATTAATCTCCCTTATATCTACCTATCTCATTTATATCTATCTATATCTATTTTATATCTATCTATCTATCTCTCTATCTCTCATGTCTATCTATCTACAGCCATGGCCAAAAGTTTTGAGAGTGACACAAATATTGCTTTTCACAAAGTTTGCTGCTTCAGTGTTTTTAGACCTTTTTGTCAGATGGTACTATGGTATACTGAGGTAACATTACAGCATTTCATAAGTGTGAAAGGCTTTTATTGACAATTTCATTAACTTTATGCAAAGAGTCAATATTTGCAGTGTTGACCCTACTTTTTCAAGACCTCTGGAATTTGCCCTGACATGCTGTCCAATCAACTTCTGGGCCACATACTGAGTGATGGCCGCCCATTCTTGCCTAATCAGAGCTTGGAGTTTGTTTTAAAGGGGAGAGAAAGAAAAGACTCCTATCGGGGCACACTCCTGTACTATATTAATAACTACAGAATTAGTATTGAAAAATTGGACAAACTGATAGCACCTATGTGAAGGTCATAATCACATGTGAAAATTACATTATATCTCGGTTGGCAGACAAGCCACCATAAATTTACCCATTGCTGATATATCTGAAATTGATGTGATGATATTATATTAAAACTAAAGTTTATTAAATTCTTTAAAATAAAACATAGACACTCAAAATCAACCTATTAAACATAGACAGCATAGACAAATATGGACATTGATAGTGTAAGATACACTATATCTAATAACAGTGATCCACTATATCCAGGTCTGTTTGGCAATACTAGAAATATAGTTATAGATATTTGCTGATAATATGCACACTTAAAATAGACAATTGATGACAGTGCCACCCTAATTAGTACACATACAATATTTCACTAATCACAGAAATCATACATCTGGTGTTGGGGGTATAGTTATAGATATTTACTAATAATATACACAATTAGAATAGATAATTCTTCAAAATACCACCCTACATAGTACACATATTAAGATGCAATAATGCAATAATCATAGAAACCATACATATGGTGTATCTAGTGAAAATAGTCCCTCTGTAATCCACCGGAACCAGTGAAATGATAAATAGGATGGACCCACCACAACCTTCTATTATGATAATTATTGATGAAGGTGCAATGTACTATTGTCTAGGGTAAGATATTCTGAGATTAAGTGGATCCACCTGTATATTAGATATACAAGTAACATGTGAATATAAAAAACGTATCACAATTGACATATGAATACAAAAGGAAACAAAAGGCGAAATAATAAACAAATACATACAACATACAAGAGGTATATTGATACCACAATATTAAAATGCTGAACACCACAGATACCACCTATATATATAATCTTGAAGTAATTAGAGGCGCCCCTCTATTCCGATCTGGGAGAGTACATATGGTACTAAATATTTTCCTGGTATAGATACAGGTATAGAGTGGTGTGCTTATATGCCCAGGATCTGCTGTTGCCTGTCTTAGATATTAGAGGACAGGGAATGAGAGTCCCAGGAACTGGCACCAGAAATCAGAGAGCTGCTTCTGCTGTTACAGCCCAGTCTAACCTGTATCCCTGTTGCCATACAGCAGCGCAGGGAATCCAGGCAGCTGGCTATAATGAGAGAGCAGGAAACAGTAGAAGGAAGAAAGTACCTGCCAATATTATCCCCCTTCTGTATGATCGTCCGTGGTGCAGGGGTCCAGAGTGCGCACTATGGAGCCCACCAGCAGGCTTTCCGACGTGCGTTTCGCCAGGGCTTTATCAAAGGAAGCACCATGCTGTCATGTGCGTGCCGGGATTAAATAGCGCCAGCTGTAAGCTGATAGGTTGCTGTTTATTATTGACAGCATAATCCACCAATGGGCATGTGGTATTGAATAAAAGGGAGGGAGCAGTATATATTGTCCAGCTGATATCATCTGTCTCTTAAGCAAGGAGCTGGCCTGATCGTCAGCTGTGTCAATTTCACTGCTAATCTAAGGCAAACTATCATTATGTCACCCAAATCCAAATAATGAAAAATAGTAATGGCAATATATAACGTTGCCCACTATATACTAAGTTGGTGCCTATGATTAAATATAACACAACAAACAGGATAAACAAAGTAACAATGTAGTGATAACTAACTATATTAGTGTAATAGAGATATCCACCTGTAGTCTTTGTAATCAATATAGATAACAATCTGTAGCTAAATGAAATATCAGCTAGATCCATAGTATTAGAGTTCTATAATAACGGAATTCATCATGATAAATCCGTTGTTACTGATGTGGACCCCTTATAGTTAATTCATTGCCACACAAATATTCTATCAGTATGCAGTATACTACATATTTTGTTGTTTATAATTATTATACATATTCCTTCAGATCAGTGTACACAGATATTAATACCGCATAATGGAAATAAAATGAACTATATTCCCACATATATCCTAAATTAATCTCGGATTAATGTGATTATAGGTAATGATAAAAATAGTGCTATTATGTGAGTGTAGTGATCAAAAGTATAATTTATTAATAAATATATTAATAAATATGTAGATAATAATATCACATGTGACTATAAATGATATGACTATAGTGCTAATGGGTGAATATGGTGATCACAAATACATATCATTTATGAATGATTATGATAATAAAAAATATAATAAAAAATATATAATATATATATAATATGAAAATAAAAAATAAAATATTAGTGAGATTACATAATATATTAGCTGTCAAAAATATAGAAAATAAATAAATAGATAAATAGATAAAAATTTGTGTTAGGAGCATTCTTAAAATAGAAATGCAATAATGTGAGACAAAGTAATAAAATGAAACAAAACATAAAGTGATATTAAAGTGTGATTTATTTAATAACATGTGAAATAAATAGCAATACTTTATTGTGATTCCCTAATACTAAAATAATGGGAATATTATATCAAATGAAGATTAAGGAAATATGATAGAAAAATTATGCAAAAGTGATTATATTTATTTAACCAGAGGTCAATACCAACCTAACCAAATCGGAGTCAAAATATCAATCTCAACTGATGTAAAAATTAGCCTAAATATCAAGAAAAGGGCTATAATTGATGGTTTCATTCATCCCAAAGGGATTGACTGAGCCCATACGAAAGGTCCATTCGCATTCCCTTTTTAAGAGTTCTCGAGTGAGATCTCCTTTTCTGATATTCATTGATACTTTCTCAAGACCAAATGCTGATCCATGATGTTGTAAGAGGAAATGCCGGGCTACCGTAGTAATTTTCTTGAATTTTTGTAAATCGCTAGAAGCATGTTTGATATTACCTATATGTTCTAGTATTCTTTGTTTGAGTGGCCTTGTTGTCATTCCTATATAGTGTTTTTTACAGGTGCATTCAAGACAGTATATTACTGCGCTGGTATTGCAGTTTATATATTGTCGGATCTTATGCTTCTTGCAGTATCGATCAAAAACCTCATTCCATAGTGCGCACTCTGGACCCCTGCACCACGGACGATCATACAGAAGGGGGATAATATTGTCAGGTACTTTCTTCCTTCCACTGTTTCCTGCTCTCTCATTATAGCCAGCTGCCTGGATTCCCTGCGCTGCTGTACGGCAACAGGGATACAGGTTAGACTGGGCTGTAACAGCGGAAGCAGCTCTCTGATTTCTGGTGCCAGTTCCTGGGACTCTCATTCCCTGTCCTCTAATATCTAAGACAGGCAACAGCAGATCCTGGGCATATAAGCACACCACTCTATACCTGTATCTATACCAGGAAAATATTTAGTACCATATGTACTCTCCCAGATCGGAATAGAGGGGCGCCTCTAATTACTTCCATATTATATATATAGGTGGTATCTGTGGTGTTCAGCATTTTAATATTGTGGTATCAATATACCTCTTGTATGTTGTATGTATTTGTTTATTATTTCGCCTTTTGTTTCCTTTTGTATTCATATGTCAATTGTGATACATGTTTTTTATATTCACACGTTACTTGTATATCTAATATACAGGTGGATCCACTTAATCTCAGAATATCTTACCCTAGACAATAGTACATTGCACCTTCATCAATAATTATCATAATAGAAGGTTGTGGTGGGTCCATCCTATTTATCATTTCACTGGTTCCGGTGGATTACAGAGGGACTATTTTCACTAGATACACCATATGTATGGTTTCTATGATTATTGCATCTTAATATGTGTACTATGTAGGGTGGTATTTTGAAGAATTATCTATTCTAATTGTGTATATTATTAGTAAATATCTATAACTATACCCCCAACACCAGATGTATGATTTCTGTGATTAGTGAAATATTGTATGTGTACTAATTAGGGTGGCACTGTCATCAATTGTCTATTTTAAGTGTGCATATTATCAGCAAATATCTATAACTATATTTCTAGTATTGCCAAACAGACCTGGATATAGTGGATCACTGTTATTAGATATAGTGTATCTTACACTATCAATGTCCATATTTGTCTATGCTGTCTATGTTTAATAGGTTGATTTTGAGTGTCTATGTTTTATTTTAAAGAATTTAATAAACTTTAGTTTTAATATAATATCATCACATCAATTTCAGATATATCAGCAATGGGTAAATTTATGGTGGCTTGTCTGCCAACCGAGATATAATGTAATTTTCACATGTGACATAGGTGCTATCAGTTTGTCCAATTTTTCAATATTATTTCTGTAGTTATTAATATGGTACAGGAGTGTGCCCCGATAGGAGTCTTTTCTTTCTCTCCCCTTTAAAACCATGATACTATTTACTCCTGGGATGCACCTCCAGTTTTTGAAATATATCTAGATATGTGTATCCAATAAATCCATAATTAGATCGTCATAATAACTGTTTATTTCCTGTGCAATCATTCTTCTTCCAACCTTTTCCCCTTTTTCCTGTATGATAGAGCTTGGAGTTTGTCCGAATTTGTGGGTTTTTGTTTATCCACCTGCCTCTTGAGGATTCACCACAATGGGATTAAGGTCTAGGGAGTTTCCTGGCCATGGATCCAAAATTATGATGTTTTGTTCCCCGTGCCACTTACAGTAGTTATCACTTTTTCCTTATGGCAAGGTGCTCCATCATTCTGGAAAAGGCATTGTTCATCACCAAACTGTTCTTGGATGGTTGGGAGAAGTTGCTCTTGGAGGATGTTTTAGTACCATTCTTTATTCATGGCTGTGTTCTTAGGCAGAATTGTGAGTGATCCCACTCCCTTGGCTGAGAAGTAACCCCACACATGAATGGTCTCAGGATACTTTACTGTTGGCATGACACAGGATTGATAGTAGCACTCACCTTTCCTTCTCTGGATAAGCATTTTTCCAGAAGCCACAAACAATCTGAAAGGGGATTCATCAGAGAAAACATATTTACCCCAGTCCTCAGCAGTCCAATCCCTGAGAAGTGGCTTTGCTGCCCTTCTTGACACCAGGCTATCCTCCAAAAGTCATCGCCTCACTGTGCGTGAAGATGCACTCACACCTGCCTGCTTCCATTCCTGAGCAAGCTCTGCACTGGTGGTGCCCCGATCCTGTAGCTGAATCAACTTTAGGAGACAGTCCTGGTGCTTGCTGGATGTTCTTAGGCATCCTGAAGTCTTCTTCACAACTACTGAACCTCTCTGTTTGAAGTTCTTGATGATCCAATAAATGGTTGATTTAGGTGCAATCTTACTAGCAGCAATATCCTTGCTTGTGAAGCCCTTTTTGTGCAAAGCAATTATGACTGCACATGTTTCCTTGCAGGTAACCATGGTTAATAGAGGAAGAACAAGCATTTCAAGCTCAACCCTCCTTTTAGAGCTTCCAGTCTGTTGTTCTAACTCAATCTGCATGACAGAGTGATCTCCAGCCTTGTCCTTGTCAACACTCTCAGCTGCGTTAACGAGAGAATCACTGACATGATGTCAGCTGGTCCTTTTGTGGCAGGGCTGAAATGCAGTGGAAATGTTGTTTTTGGGATTAAGTTCATTGTCATGGCAAAGATGGACTTTGCAATTAACTGCAATTCATCTAATCACTCTTCATAACTGATGCAGCAAACTTTGTGAAAACCAATACTTGTGTCATTCTCAAAACTTTTGGCCATGACTGTATCTATTTATCAATCTATCTATCTATCTATCTATCTATCTATCTATCTATCTATCTATCTATCTATCTACCTATCTATCCATCCCCCTGACCATTACACTAACAGGGACTGTAATGACATCGTTTTGAAATACATATACTTTAATATAAAGTTGGTCCCCTTTTGCAGCTATAGCAGCTTCCATTCTTCTTGGAAGGTTTTCCACAAAATATTGGAGGTTTTCTGTGGGAATTTGTGCCCATTCATTCTGTAGAGCATTTATGAGGTCAGGCACTGATGTTGGACGAGAAGACCTGGCTTCCAATCTCTGTTCCAATTCATCCCAAAGGTGCTTGAAGGGCTCTGTGTGGGCCAGTCAAGTTCTTTCACACCGAGCTCATCAAACCATGTCTTTATAGTCCTTGCTTTGTGCACTGGGGCACAGTCATGTTGAAATGGAAAAGAGCCTTCCCCAAACTGTTGAAACAAAGTTGGAAGCATAGCATTATCCAAAATTACGTGGTATGCTGAAGCATTAAGATTGCCCTTCACTGGAGATAAGGGGTCTAGCCAAACCCTAAAAACAGCCAGTCACAGTACCGCGCTCCAGTCTATGCTCAGATACACCAACGTGATGCAGGTGGGCGGTAGTGACGTGGGTTCTACTTGAGCTGCCACCACGAAGAGTATTAGAATAGCGCTCTTGTGAACGCCAGACACTTAAATCTCACTTAACAATTCACAATTATTATGCAAATGTAGCATGGACCTCTCCAGGCCGTGATTTCATAGAGCACAGAGATAACGCTGATACATTTTTATGATTTATTGAGAAAATATCTCCAGGGTAAGATACAAGGAAAAAATAGGTAAAAAAAAAAAAGACGTACAGATATACAGGCACAGACCGATTTCAAATAATAGGACAAAAAGTCAGAACCCTAAATTATCTTACTCTGAGGTTTTAGGAGACCACAGGAGACAGTAGATGGGGAGACAGAAGATGGGGAGCACTCCTAGCACAAAGCTACTCCCTTATAGAGTGAACCGGGAGTAGTGTGGGTTGCTGATTCTTATTGTTCCACAACTACCCTCTTCCCCAGCAGCCCCCACCCTTCCCATGTTTAAAAGGACTGGCCTCTTTGTTCTCCCAGGGTCTGTGTATATGTAAATTAGAATGGCTAAAGGGACCTACACCTCATAGAACTCTCTGGGCTTAAGAGGAATTTTATGGCAGGAAAACTGATAAACTGATAACAGCCAGTGTGTCTGTGTGTAAGGCTTGCACAAGGGCCCCATAGGGTGAGAAGGACACTTTAGCAGCCGGTGTGTCTGTGTGTAAGGCTTGCACAAGGGCCCCATAGGGTGAGAAGGACACTTTAGCAGCCAGTGTGTCTGTGTGTAAGGCTTGCACAAGGGCCCCATAGGGTGAGAAGGACACTTTAGCAGCCGGTGTGTCTGTGTGTAAGGCTTGCACAAGGGCCCCATAGGGTGAGAAGGACACTTTAGCAGCCAGTGTGTCTGTGTGTAAGGCTTGCACAAGGGCCCCATAGGGTGAGAAGGACACTTTAGCAGCCGGTGTGTCTGTGTGTAGGGCTTGCACAAGGGCCCCATAGGGTGAGAAGGAGACTTTAGCAGCCAGTGTGTCTGTGTGTAAGGCTTGCACAAGGGCCCCATAGGGTGAGAAGGAGACTTTAGCAGCCAGTGTGTCTGTGTGTAGGGCTTGCACAAGGGCCCCTTAGGGTGAGAAGGACACTTTAGCAGCCAGTGTGTCTGTGTGTAAGGCTTGCACAAGGGCCCCATAGGGTGAGAAGGACACTTTAGCAGCCGGTGTGTCTGTGTGTAGGGCTTGCACAAGGACCCCATAGGGTGAGAAGGACACTTTAGCAGCCAGTGTGTCTGTGTGTAGGGCTTGCACAAGGACCCCATAGGGTGAGAAGGACACTTTAGCAGCCAGTGTGTCTGTGTGTAGGGCTTGCACAAGGACCCCATAGGGTGAGAAGGACACTTTAGCAGCCGGTGTGTCTGTGTGTAAGGCTTGCACAAGGGCCCCATAGGGTGAGAAGGACACTTTAGCAGCCAGTGTGTCTGTGTGTAAGGCTTGCACAAGGGCCCCATAGGGTGAGAAGGACACTTTAGCAGCCGGTGTGTCTGTGTGTAAGGCTTGCACAAGGGCCCCATAGGGTGAGATGGAGACTATAGCAGCCAGTGTGTCTGTGTGTAAGGCTTGCACAAGGGCCCCATAGGGTGAGAAGGACACTTTAGCAGCCGGTGTGTCTGTGTGTAAGGCTTGCACAAGGGCCCCATAGGGTGAGAAGGACACTTTAGCAGCCAGTGTGTCTGTGTGTAAGGCTTGCACAAGGGCCCCATAGGGTGAGAAGGACACTTTAGCAGCCGGTGTGTCTGTGTGTAGGGCTTGCACAAGGGCCCCATAGGGTGAGAAGGAGACTTTAGCAGCCAGTGTGTCTGTGTGTAAGGCTTGCACAAGGGCCCCATAGGGTGAGAAGGAGACTTTAGCAGCCAGTGTGTCTGTGTGTAGGGCTTGCACAAGGGCCCCTTAGGGTGAGAAGGACACTTTAGCAGCCAGTGTGTCTGTGTGTAAGGCTTGCACAAGGGCCCCATAGGGTGAGAAGGACACTTTAGCAGCCGGTGTGTCTGTGTGTAGGGCTTGCACAAGGACCCCATAGGGTGAGAAGGACACTTTAGCAGCCAGTGTGTCTGTGTGTAGGGCTTGCACAAGGACCCCATAGGGTGAGAAGGACACTTTAGCAGCCAGTGTGTCTGTGTGTAGGGCTTGCACAAGGACCCCATAGGGTGAGAAGGAGACTTTAGCAGCCAGTGTGTCTGTGTGTAAGGCTTGCACAAGGGCCCCATAGGGTGAGAAGGACACTTTAGCAGCCGGTGTGTCTGTGTGTAAGGCTTGCACAAGGGCCCCATAGGGTGAGAAGGACACTTTAGCAGCCGGTGTGTCTGTGTGTAAGGCTTGCACAAGGGCCCCATAGGGTGAGAAGGACACTTTAGCAGCCAGTGTGTCTGTGTGTAAGGCTTGCACAAGGGCCCCATAGGGTGAGAAGGACACTTTAGCAGCCGGTGTGTCTGTGTGTAGGGCTTGCACAAGGGCCCCATAGGGTGAGAAGGAGACTTTAGCAGCCAGTGTGTCTGTGTGTAAGGCTTGCACAAGGGCCCCATAGGGTGAGAAGGAGACTTTAGCAGCCAGTGTGTCTGTGTGTAGGGCTTGCACAAGGGCCCCTTAGGGTGAGAAGGACACTTTAGCAGCCAGTGTGTCTGTGTGTAAGGCTTGCACAAGGGCCCCATAGGGTGAGAAGGACACTTTAGCAGCCGGTGTGTCTGTGTGTAGGGCTTGCACAAGGACCCCATAGGGTGAGAAGGACACTTTAGCAGCCAGTGTGTCTGTGTGTAGGGCTTGCACAAGGACCCCATAGGGTGAGAAGGACACTTTAGCAGCCAGTGTGTCTGTGTGTAGGGCTTGCACAAGGACCCCATAGGGTGAGAAGGACACTTTAGCAGCCGGTGTGTCTGTGTGTAAGGCTTGCACAAGGGCCCCATAGGGTGAGAAGGACACTTTAGCAGCCAGTGTGTCTGTGTGTAAGGCTTGCACAAGGGCCCCATAGGGTGAGAAGGACACTTTAGCAGCCGGTGTGTCTGTGTGTAAGGCTTGCACAAGGGCCCCATAGGGTGAGATGGAGAC
The DNA here is from genome assembly GCA_031769625.1 of Taudactylus pleione. Taxonomy (NCBI): domain Eukaryota; kingdom Metazoa; phylum Chordata; class Amphibia; order Anura; family Myobatrachidae; genus Taudactylus; species Taudactylus pleione. Next base: position 67,023 of record JAUIMM010002303.1, on the reverse strand, counting down.
TATAGCAGCCAGTGTGTCTGTGTGTAAGGCTTGCACAAGGGCCCCATAGGGTGAGAAGGACACTTTAGCAGCCGGTGTGTCTGTGTGTAAGGCTTGCACAAGGGCCCCATAGGGTGAGAAGGACACTTTAGCAGCCAGTGTGTCTGTGTGTAAGGCTTGCACAAGGGCCCCATAGGGTGAGAAGGACACTTTAGCAGCCGGTGTGTCTGTGTGTAGGGCTTGCACAAGGGCCCCATAGGGTGAGAAGGAGACTTTAGCAGCCAGTGTGTCTGTGTGTAAGGCTTGCACAAGGGCCCCATAGGGTGAGAAGGAGACTTTAGCAGCCAGTGTGTCTGTGTGTAGGGCTTGCACAAGGGCCCCTTAGGGTGAGAAGGACACTTTAGCAGCCAGTGTGTCTGTGTGTAAGGCTTGCACAAGGGCCCCATAGGGTGAGAAGGACACTTTAGCAGCCGGTGTGTCTGTGTGTAGGGCTTGCACAAGGACCCCATAGGGTGAGAAGGACACTTTAGCAGCCAGTGTGTCTGTGTGTAGGGCTTGCACAAGGACCCCATAGGGTGAGAAGGACACTTTAGCAGCCAGTGTGTCTGTGTGTAGGGCTTGCACAAGGACCCCATAGGGTGAGAAGGAGACTTTAGCAGCCAGTGTGTCTGTGTGTAAGGCTTGCACAAGGGCCCCATAGGGTGAGAAGGACACTTTAGCAGCCGGTGTGTCTGTGTGTAAGGCTTGCACAAGGGCCCCATAGGGTGAGAAGGACACTTTAGCAGCCAGTGTGTCTGTGTGTAAGGCTTGCACAAGGGCCCCATAGGGTGAGAAGGACACTTTAGCAGCCGGTGTGTCTGTGTGTAAGGCTTGCACAAGGGCCCCATAGGGTGAGAAGGACACTTTAGCAGCCAGTGTGTCTGTGTGTAAGGCTTGCACAAGGGCCCCATAGGGTGAGAAGGACACTTTAGCAGCCGGTGTGTCTGTGTGTAGGGCTTGCACAAGGGCCCCATAGGGTGAGAAGGAGACTTTAGCAGCCAGTGTGTCTGTGTGTAAGGCTTGCACAAGGGCCCCATAGGGTGAGAAGGAGACTTTAGCAGCCAGTGTGTCTGTGTGTAGGGCTTGCACAAGGGCCCCTTAGGGTGAGAAGGACACTTTAGCAGCCAGTGTGTCTGTGTGTAAGGCTTGCACAAGGGCCCCATAGGGTGAGAAGGACACTTTAGCAGCCGGTGTGTCTGTGTGTAGGGCTTGCACAAGGACCCCATAGGGTGAGAAGGACACTTTAGCAGCCAGTGTGTCTGTGTGTAGGGCTTGCACAAGGACCCCATAGGGTGAGAAGGACACTTTAGCAGCCAGTGTGTCTGTGTGTAGGGCTTGCACAAGGACCCCATAGGGTGAGAAGGACACTTTAGCAGCCGGTGTGTCTGTGTGTAAGGCTTGCACAAGGGCCCCATAGGGTGAGAAGGACACTTTAGCAGCCAGTGTGTCTGTGTGTAAGGCTTGCACAAGGGCCCCATAGGGTGAGAAGGACACTTTAGCAGCCGGTGTGTCTGTGTGTAAGGCTTGCACAAGGGCCCCATAGGGTGAGATGGAGACTATAGCAGCCAGTGTGTCTGTGTGTAAGGCTTGCACAAGGGCCCCATAGGGTGAGAAGGACACTTTAGCAGCCGGTGTGTCTGTGTGTAAGGCTTGCACAAGGGCCCCATAGGGTGAGAAGGACACTTTAGCAGCCAGTGTGTCTGTGTGTAAGGCTTGCACAAGGGCCCCATAGGGTGAGAAGGACACTTTAGCAGCCGGTGTGTCTGTGTGTAGGGCTTGCACAAGGGCCCCATAGGGTGAGAAGGAGACTTTAGCAGCCAGTGTGTCTGTGTGTAAGGCTTGCACAAGGGCCCCATAGGGTGAGAAGGAGACTTTAGCAGCCAGTGTGTCTGTGTGTAGGGCTTGCACAAGGGCCCCTTAGGGTGAGAAGGACACTTTAGCAGCCAGTGTGTCTGTGTGTAAGGCTTGCACAAGGGCCCCATAGGGTGAGAAGGACACTTTAGCAGCCGGTGTGTCTGTGTGTAGGGCTTGCACAAGGACCCCATAGGGTGAGAAGGACACTTTAGCAGCCAGTGTGTCTGTGTGTAGGGCTTGCACAAGGACCCCATAGGGTGAGAAGGACACTTTAGCAGCCAGTGTGTCTGTGTGTAGGGCTTGCACAAGGACCCCATAGGGTGAGAAGGAGACTTTAGCAGCCAGTGTGTCTGTGTGTAAGGCTTGCACAAGGGCCCCATAGGGTGAGAAGGACACTTTAGCAGCCGGTGTGTCTGTGTGTAAGGCTTGCACAAGGGCCCCATAGGGTGAGAAGGACACTTTAGCAGCCAGTGTGTCTGTGTGTAAGGCTTGCACAAGGGCCCCATAGGGTGAGAAGGACACTTTAGCAGCCGGTGTGTCTGTGTGTAGGGCTTGCACAAGGGCCCCATAGGGTGAGAAGGAGACTTTAGCAGCCAGTTTGTCTGTGTGTAGGGCTTGCACAAGGGCCCCTTAGGGTGAGAAGGACACTTTAGCAGCCAGTGTGTCTGTGTGTAAGGCTTGCACAAGGGCCCCATAGGGTGAGAAGGACACTTTAGCAGCCAGTGTGTCTGTGTGTAAGGCTTGCACAAGGACCCCATAGGGTGAGAAGGACACTTTAGCAGCCAGTGTGTCTGTGTGTAGGGCTTGCACAAGGACCCCATAGGGTGAGAAGGAGACTTTAGCAGCCAGTGTGTCTGTGTGTAGGGCTTGCACAAGGACCCCGTAGGGTGAGATGGAGACTATAGCAGCCAGTGTGTCTGTGTGTAGGGCTTGCACAAGGACCCCATAGGGTGAGAAGGACACTTTAGCAGCCAGTGTGTCTGTGTGTAAGGCTTGCACAAGGACCCCATAGGGTGAGAAGGACACTTTAGCAGCCAGTGTGTCCGTGTGTAAGGCTTGCACAAGGGCCCCATAGGGTGAGAAGGACACTTTAGCAGCCAGTGTGTCTGTGTGTAAGGCTTGCACAAGGACCCCATAGAGTGAGAAGGACACTTTAGCAGCCGGTGTGTCTGTGTGTAAGGCTTGCACAAGGGCCCCATAGGGTGAGAAGGAGACTTTAGCAGCCAGTGTGTCTGTGTGTAGGGCTTGCACAAGGACCCCATAGGGTGAGATGGACACTTTAGCAGCCGGTGTGTCTGTGTGTAGGGCTTGCACAAGGACCCCATAGGGTGAGAAGGACACTTTAGCAGCCAGTGTGTCTGTGTGTAAGGCTTGCACAAGGGCCCCATAGGGTGAGAAGGACACTTTAGCAGCCGGTGTGTCTGTGTGTAGGGCTTGCACAAGGACCCCATAGGGTGAGAAGGACACTTTAGCAGCCAGTGTGTCTGTGTGTAAGGCTTGCACAAGGACCCCGTAGGGCGAGAAGGACACTTTAGCAGCCAGTGTGTCTGTGTGTAGGGCTTGCACAAGGACCCCATAGGGTGAGAAGGAGACTTTAGCAGCCAGTGTGTCTGTGTGTAGGGCTTGCACAAGGACCCCGTAGGGTGAGATGGAGACTATAGCAGCCAGTGTGTCTGTGTGTAGGGCTTGCACAAGGACCCCATAGGGTGAGAAGGACACTTTAGCAGCCAGTGTGTCTGTGTGTAAGGCTTGCACAAGGACCCCATAGGGTGAGAAGGACACTTTAGCAGCCAGTGTGTCCGTGTGTAAGGCTTGCACAAGGGCCCCATAGGGTGAGAAGGACACTTTAGCAGCCAGTGTGTCTGTGTGTAAGGCTTGCACAAGGACCCCATAGAGTGAGAAGGACACTTTAGCAGCCGGTGTGTCTGTGTGTAAGGCTTGCACAAGGGCCCCATAGGGTGAGAAGGAGACTTTAGCAGCCGGTGTGTCTGTGTGTAAGGCTTGCACAAGGACCCCATAGGGTGAGAAGGACACTTTAGCAGCCAGTGTGTCTGTGAGTAAGGCTTGCACAAGGACCCCATAGGGTGAGAAGGACACTTTAGCAGCCAGTGTGTCCGTGTGTAAGGCTTGCACAAGGGCCCCATAGGGTGAGAAGGACACTTTAGCAGCCAGTGTGTCTGTGTGTAAGGCTTGCACAAGGACCCCATAGAGTGAGAAGGACACTTTAGCAGCCGGTGTGTCTGTGTGTAAGGCTTGCACAAGGGCCCCATAGGGTGAGAAGGAGACTTTAGCAGCCGGTGTGTCTGTGTGTAGGGCTTGCACAAGGGCCCCTTAGGGTGAGAAGGACACTTTAGCAGCCGGTGTGTCTGTGTGTAAGGCTTGCACAAGGACCCCGTAGGGTGAGAAGGACACTTTAGCAGCCAGTGTGTCTGTGTGTAAGGCTTGCACAAGGGCCCCATAGGGCGAGAAGGACACTTTAGCAGCCAGTGTGTCTGTGTGTAAGGCTTGCACAAGGGCCCCATAGGGTGAGAAGGAGACTTTAGCAGCCGGTGTGTCTGTGTGTAAGGCTTGCACAAGGGCCCCATAGGGTGAGAAGGACACTTTAGCAGACAGTGTGTCTGTGTGTAAGGCTTGCACAAGGGCCCCATAGGGTGAGAAGGACACTTTAGCAGACAGTGTGTCTGTGTGTAAGGCTTGCACAAGGGCCCCATAGGGTGAGAAGGACACTTTAGCAGCCGGTGTGTCTGTGTGTAAGGCTTGCACAAGGACCCCATAGGGTGAGAAGGACACTTTAGCAGCCAGTGTGTCTGTGTGTAAGGCTTGCACAAGGGCCCCTTAGGGTGAGAAGGACACTTTAGCAGCCAGTGTGTCTGTGTGTAAGGCTTGCACAAGGGCCCCATAGGGTGAGAAGGACACTTTAGCAGCCAGTGTGTCTGTGTGTAAGGCTTGCACAAGGACCCCATAGGGTGAGAAGGACACTTTAGCAGCCAGTGTGTCTGTGTGTAAGGCTTGCACAAGGACCCCATAGGGCGAGAAGGACACTTTAGCAGCCAGTGTGTCTGTGTGTAAGGCTTGCACAAGGGCCCCATAGGGTGAGAAGGACACTTTAGCAGCCGGTGTGTCTGTGTGTAAGGCTTGCACAAGGGCCCCATAGGGTGAGAAGGACACACTATTTCCATGGCCTACCTGGGTGCAGTTAGTAGCTAATACAATGCAGACACAGATATCAGCTACCAATTCATATTGACCAGACATTCCTGAACTCTACATTTTAGGGGAACTTACAGTATAATAATACACATTATTCTCACGGCCAGGTTGTTACTCATAGTAACGTGAGCACACTTTACCCAGGGTACACAAATTGCACACAGCCATGACACGTGACTTTGAGGAATCACCGGAACCCATTGTGATGGTCACACAGCCCCATACCATTATCCCTCTTCCACCAAACTTCACAGTTGGAACAATGCAGTCAGGCAGGTAACGTTCTCCTGGCATCTGCCAAACCCAGAATCGCCCATCTGGCTGCCAAACAGAGAAGGGTAATTCATCACTCCGCAGAACACGTTACCACTGCTGCACAGTCCAGTGCCATTGTGCTTTACACTACTCCATACCACACTTGGCATAGGACTTGGTGATGTGATGCTGGCATGCAGCTTCTTGGCCAAGGAAACCCATTCCATTAAGCACCCGCCGCATAGTTTTTGTGTTTACATTAATGCCAGTGGAAGGGTAGAACTCAGTACCAGGCATCCTATCATCACAGTACCAGGCCTCCTATCACAGTACCAGGCCTCCTATCACAGTACCAGTCCTCCTATCACAGTACCAGGCATCCTATCACAGTACCAGGCTTCCTATCACAGTACCAGGCCTCCTATCATCACAGTACCAGGCCTCCTATCACAGTACCAGGCCTCCTATCACAGTACCAGTCCTCCTATCACAGTACCAGGCATCCTATCACAGTACCAGGCTTCCTATCACAGTACCAGGCTTCCTATCACAGTACCAGGCCTCCTATCACAGTACCAGGCATCCTATCACAGTACCAGGCCTCCTATCACAGTACCAGGCCTCCTATCACAGTACCAGGCATCCTATCACAGTACCAGGCTTCCTATCACAGTACCAGGCCTCCTATCACAGTACCAGGCCTCCTATCACAGTACCAGGCCTCCTATCGCAGTACCAGGCCTCCTATCACAGTACCAGGCATCCTATCACAGTACCAAGCATCCTATCACAGTACCAGGCCTCCTATCACAGTACCAGGCCTCCTATCACAGTACCAGGCCTCCTATCACAGTACCAGGCGTCCTATCACAGTACCAGGCATCCTATCACAGTACCAGGCATCTTATCACAGTACCAGGCATCCTATCACAGTACCAGGCATCCTATCACAGTACCAGGCATCCTGTCACAGTACCCGCATCCTATCACAGTACCACGCATCCTATCACAGTACCAGGCTTCCTATCACAGTACCAGGCCTCCTATCACAGTACCAGGCATCCTATCACAGTACCAGGCCTCCTATCACAGTACCAGGCCTCCTATCACAGTACCAGGCATCCTATCACAGTACCAAGCTTCCTATCACAGTACCATGCATCCTATCACAGTACCAGGCATTCTATCACAGTACCAGGCATCCTATCACAGTACCAGTCATCCTATCACAGTGCCAGGCATCCTATCACAGTACCAGGCTTCCTATCACAGTACCAGGCATCCTATCACAGTACCAGGCATCCTATCACAGTACCAGGCTTCCTATCACAGTGCCACGCATCCTATCACAGTGACACGCATCCTATCACAGTACCAGGCTTCATTTCACAGTACCAGGCTTCCTATCACAGTACCTGGCATCCTATCACAGTACCAGGCCTCCAATCACAGTACCAGGCCTCCTATCACAGTACCAGGCATCATATAACAGTACCACGCATCCTATCACAGTGCCACGCATCCTATCACAGTACCACGCATCCTATCACAGTGTCACGCATCCTATCACAGTGCCACACATCCTATCACAGTGCCACACATCCTATCACAGTACCAGGCTTCCTATCAAGGTACCATGTATCCTATCACAGTACCACGTATCCTATCACTGTGCCACACATCCTATCACAGTACCACGCATCCTATCACAGTACCAGACTTCCTATCACAGTACCACACATCCTATCACAGTACCAGGCTTTCTATCACATTGCCAGGCTTCCTATCACAGTACCACACATCCTATCACAGTGCCACACATCCTATCACAGTACCACACATCCTATCACAGTGTCACACATCCTATCACAGTACCACACATCCTATCACAGTACCAGTCTTCCTATCAAGGTACCAGGCTTTCTATCACAGTACCATGTATCCTATCACAGTGCCACGCATCCTATCACAGTGCCAGGCTTCCTATCACAGTACCACACTTCCTATCACGGTACCACACATCCTATCACGGTACCACGCTTTCTATCACAGTACCACGCTTCCTATAACTGTACCACACATCCTATCACAGTGCCACACATCCTATCACAGTACCAGGCTTCCTATCACAGTACCATGCCTCCTATCACAGTACCACACTTCCTATCATAGTACCACACATCCTATCACAGTGCCACATATCCTATCACAGTACCAGGCTTCCTATCACAGTACCAGGCTTCCTATCACAGTACCACACATCCTATCACAGTGCCACACATCCTATCACAGTACCAAACATCCTATCACAGTACCACGCATCCTATCACAGTACCAGGCTTCCTATCTCAGTACTAGGCTTCATATCACAGTGCCACACATCCTATCACAGTTCCAGGCTTCCTATCACAGTACCAGGCTTCCTATCACAGTACCAGGCATCCTATCACAGTACCAGGCTTCGTATCACAGTACCACACATCCTATCACAGTAGCATGCCTCCTATCACAGTACCACACATCCTATCACAGTGACACACATCCTATCACAGTACCAGGGTTCCTATCACAGTATCACGCCTCCTATCACAGTACCACGCTTCCTATCACAGTGCCACACAACCTATCACAGTGACACACATCCTATCACAGTACCAGGCTTCCTATCACAGTACCACACATCCTATCACAGTACCACACATCCTATCACAGTACCACGCATTCCTTCACAGTACCAGGCTTCCTATCACAGTACCACAAATCCTATCACAGTACAAGGCTTCCTATCACAGTGCCACACATCCTATCACAGTACCAGGCTTCCTATCACAGTACCAGGCTTCCTATAACAGTACCTCACATCCTATCACAGTGCCACACATCCTATCACAGTGCCACACATCCTATCACAGTACCAGGCATCCTATCACAGTACCAGGCTTCCTACCACAGTACCACACATCCTATCACAGTACCATGCCTCCTATCACAGTACCACGCTTCCTATCACAGTACCACACATCCTATCACAGTGCCACACATCCTATCACAGTACAAGGATTCCTATCACAGTACCACGCCTCCTATCACAGTACCACACTTCCTATCACAGTACCACGCTTCATATCACAGTGCCACACATCCTATCACAGTACCAGGCTTCCTATCACAGTACCACGCCTCCTATAACACAGTACCACGCTTCCTATCACAGTACCACGCTTCCTATCACAGTGCCACACATCCTATCACAGTGACACACATCCTGTCACAGTACCAGGCTTCCTATCACAGTACCAGGCTTCCTATCACAGTGCCACACATCCTATCACAGTGCCACACATCCTATCACAGAGCCACACATCCTATCACAGAGCCACACTTCCTATCATAGTACCAGGCTTCCTATCACAGTACCACACATCCTATCACAGTACCACACGTCCTGTCACAGTACCAGGCTTCCTATCACAGTACCAGGCTTCCTATCACAGTGCCACACATCCTATCACAGTGCCACACATCCTATCACAGAACGACACATCCTATCACATTACCAGGCTTCCTATCACAGTACCACACATCCTATCACAGTGCCACGCTTCCTATCACAGTACCACACATCCTATCACAGTACCACGCGTCCTATCACAGTACCACGCATCCTATCACAATACCATGCATCCTATCACAGTACTACACATCCTATCACAATACCACACAACCACACATCCTATCACAATACCACACATCCTAACACAGTACCACGCCTCCAATCACAGTACCACGCCTCCTATCACAGTACCACGCTTCCCATCACAGTACCACACATCCCATCACAGTGCCACACATCCTATCACAGTACCAGGCTTCCTATCACAGTGCCATGCATCCTATCACAGTGCCAGGCTTCCTATCACAGTACCACACATCCAATCACAGTGCCACACATCCTATCACAGTACCAGGCTTCCTATCACAGTACCACACTTCCTCTCACAGTGCCACAGTTCCTATCACAGTACCACACATCCAATCACAGTGCCACACATCCTATCACAGTACCAGGCTTCCTATCACAGTACCACACTTCCTATCACAGTGCAACAGTTCCTATCACAGTACCACACATCCTATCACAGTGCCATACTTCCTATCACAGTACCACACATCCTATCACAGTACCAGGCTTCCTTTCACAGTACCACGCTTCCTATCACAGTACCATGCTTCCTATCACAGTACCAGGCTTCCTATCACAGTACCACACATCCTATCACAGTACCAGGCTTCCTATCACAGTACCAGGCTTCCTATCTCAGTACCAGGCCTCCTATCACAGTACTACGCTTCCTATCACAGTGCCACACATCCTATCACAGTGCCACGCTTCCTATCACAATAGCAGGCTTCCTATCACAGTGCCACACATGCTTTCACAGTACCAGGCTTCCTATAACAGTACCAGGCTTCCTATCACAGTTCTAGGCATCCTATCACAGTGCCACATATCCTATCACAGTACCATGCTTCCTATCACAGTACCACACATCCTATCACAGAGCCACGCTTCCTATCACAGTGCCACACATACTATCACAGTACCACGCTTCCTATCAGAGTACCACGCTTCCTATCACAGTACCACACATCCTATCACAGTGCCACGCTTCCTATCATAGTAACACACATCCTATCACAGTACCAGGCTTCCTATCACAGTACCAGCCTTCTTATCACTGTACCACACATCCTATCACAGTAGCACACATCCTATCACAGGTCCAGGCTTCCTATCACAGTACCAGGCTTCCTATCACAGTACCACACTTCCTATCACAGTACCACACATCTTATCACAGTGCCACGCTTCCTATCACAGTAACACACATCCTATCACAGTACCAGGCTTCCTATCACAGTACCAGGCTTCCTATCACAGTACCAGCCTTACTATCACAGTACCACACATCCTATCACAGTACCACACATCCTATCGCAGTTCCAGGCTTCCTATCACAGTACCAGGCTTCCTATCACAGTACCAGGCTTCCTATCACTGTACCAGGCTTCCTATCACAGTGCCACACAACCTGTCACAGTACCAGGCTTCCTATCACAGTGCTACACATCATACCACAGTACCGGGCTTCCTATCACAGTACCACGCATCCTATCACAGTACCAGGCTTCCTATCACAGTACCACGCCTCCTATCACAGTACCATGCATCCTATCACAGTACCAGGCTTCCAATCACAGTACCAGGCTTCCTATCACAGTACCACGCCTCCTATCACAGTACCATGCCTCCTATCACAGTACCACACATCCTATCACAGTACCAGGCTTCCAATCACAGTACCAGGCTTCCTATCACAGTACCACACATCCTATCACAGTGCCACGCATCCTATCACAGTGCCAGGCTTCCTATCACAGTGCCACACATCCTATCACAGAACCTGGCTTCCTATCACAGTACCACACTTACTATCACAGTGCCACGGTTCATATCACAGAACCATGCTTCCTGTCACATTACCAGGCTTTCTATCACAGTGCCACACATCCTCTCACAGTATCAGGCTTCCTATCACAGTGCCACACATCCTATCACAGTACCAGGCTTTCTATCAGAGTGTCACACATCCTGTCACAGTGCCAGGCTTCCTATCACAGTACCACACATCCTATCAGAGTGTCACACATGCTGTCACAGTACCAAGCATCCTTTCACAGTACCACACATCCTATCACAGTACCACACTTCCTATCACAGTACCACGCTTCCCATCACAGTACCACACATCCTATCACAGTACGATACATCCTATCACAGTGTCACACATCCTATCACAGTACCACGCATCCTATCACAGTACTAGGCTTCCTATCTCAGTACCAGGCTTCATATCACAGTTCCACACATCCTATCACAGTACCAGGTTTCCTATCACAGTACCAGGCATCCTATCACAGTACTACGCTTCCTATCACAGTACCACACATCCTATCACAGTACCACACATCCTTTCACAGTACCACGCCTCCTATCACAGTACCACGCTTCCCATCACAGTACCACGCATCCTATCACAGTGCCACACATCCTATCACAGTACCAGGCTTTCTATCACCGTACCACGCATCCTATCACAGTGCCACGCATCGTATCACAGTGCCAGGCTTCCTATCACAGTACCACACATCCGATCACAGTACCACACATCCTATCACAGTGCCACACATCCTATCACAGTACCAGGCTTCCTATCACAGTACCACACTTCCTATCACAGTGCCACGGTTCCTATCAGAGTACCACACATCCTATCACCATGCCACGCATCCTATCACAGTACCAGGCTTCCTATCACAGTACCACGCATCCTATCACAATACCACATATCCTATCACAGTACCACGCTTCCTATCACAGTACCACACATCCTTTCACAGTACCACGCCTCCTATCACAGTACCATGCTTCCCATCACAGTACCACGCATACTGTCACAGTGCCACACATCCTATCACATTACCAGGCTTCCTATCACAGTACCATGCCTCCTATCACAGTACCACGCATCCTATCACAGTGCCACGCATCCTATCACAGTGCCACACATCCTATCACAGTACCACTCTTCCTATCACAGTATCAGGCTTCCTGTCACAGTACCACGCATCTTATCACAGTGCCACACATCCTATCACAGTACCAGGCTTCCTATCACAGTACTAACACTTCCTATCACAGTGCTACGGTTCCTATCACAGTACCACACATCATATCACAGTACTAGGCTTCCTATCACAGTGCCACACATCCTATCACAGTACCAGGCTTCCTATCACAGCACCAGGCTTCCTATCACAGTACCACACTTCCTATCACAGTACCAGGCTTCCTATCACAGTACCAGGCTTCCTATCACAGTACCACATATCCTATCATGGTACCATGCCTCTTATCAAAGTACCACGCTTCCTATTACAGTACCACACATCCGATCACAGTGCCACGCTTCCTATCACAGTGCCACACATACTATCACAGTACCATGCCTCCTATCAGAGTACCACGCTTCATATCACAGTACCACACATCCTATCACAGTGCCACGCTTCCTATCACAGTAGAAGGCTTCCTATCACAGTACCAGGCTTCCTATCACAGTACCAGCCTTCCTATCACAGTACCACACATCCTATCACAGTAGCACACATCCTATCACAGTTCCAGGCTTCCTATCACAGTACCAGGCTTCCTATAACTGTACCAGGCTCCTATCACAGTGCCACACATCCTATCACAGTACTAGGCTTCCTATCACAGTGCCACACATCCTATCACAGTACCACACATCCTATCACAGTACCAGGCTTCCTATCACAGCACCACGCATCGTATCACAGTACCACGCATCCTATCACAGTACCACGCATCCTATCACAGTACCACGCTTCCTATCACAGTACCACACCTCCTATCACAGTACCACACATCCTATCACAGTACCAGTCTTCCTATCACAGTACCAGGCTTCCTTTCACAGTACCACGCTTCCTATCACAGTGCCAAGTATCCTATCACAGTGCCAGGCTTCCTATCACAGTACCACACATCCTATCACAGTACCACGCCTCCTATCACAGTACCACACATCCTATCACAGTACCAGTCTTCCTATCACAGTACCAGGCTTCCTTTCACAGTACCACGCTTCCTATCACAGTGCCAAGTATCCTATCACAGTGCCAGGCTTCCTATCACAGTACCACACATCCTATCACAGTATTACTCATCCTATTACAGTGCCACACATCCTATCACAGTACCAGGCTTCCTATCACAGTACCACACTTACTATCACAGTACCACGCTTCCTGTCACAGTACCAGGCTTCCTATCACAGTGCCACACATCCTATCACAGTATCAGGCTTCCTATCACAGTGCCACACATCCTGTCACAGTACCAGGCTTCCTATCACAGTACTAGGCTTCCTATCACAGTACCACACATCCTATCACAGTGCCACGCATCCTATCACAGTACCTGGCATCCTATCACAGTACCACGCTTCCTATCACAGTACCAGGCATCCTATCACAGTACCAGGCTTCCTATCACAGTACCAGGCATCCTATCACAGTACCAGGCTTCCTATCACAGTACCAGGCATCCTATCACAGTACCACGCTTCCTATCACAGTACCAGGTTTCCTATCACAGTGCCACACATCCTATCAAAGTACCAGGCTTCCTATCACAGTACCACATATCCTATCACAGTACCATGCCTCTTATCACAGTACCACGCTTCCAATCACAGTACCACACATCCTATCACAGTGCCACACTTCCTATCACAGTGCCACACATACTATCACAGTACCATGCCTCCTATCAGAGTACCACGCTTCCTATAACAGTGCCACACATCCTATCACAGTGCCACGCTTCCTATCACAGTAACACACATCCTATCACAGTAGAAGGCTTCCTATCACAGTACCAGGCTTCCTATCACAGTACCACACATCCTATCACAGTACCAGTCTTCCTATCCCAGTACCACACATCCTATCACAGTAGCACACATCCTATCACAGTTCCAGGCTTCCTATCACAGTACCAGGCTTCCTATCACTGTACCAGGCTTCCTATCACAGTACCAGGCATTCTATCACAGTACCAGGCCTCCTATCACAGTACCACGCCTCCTATCACAGTACCAGGCTTCCTATCACAGTGCCACACATCCTATCACAGTACCACACATCCTATCACAGTACCAGGCTTCCTATCACAGCACCACTCATCCTATCACAGTAACACACATCCTATCACAGTAGAAGGCTTCCTATCACAGTACCAGGCTTCCTATCACAGTACCAGCCTTCCTATCACAGTACCACACATCCTATCACAGTAGCACACATCCTATCACAGTTCCATGCTTCCTATCACAGTACCAGCCTTCCTATCACAGTACCACACATCCTATCACAGTACCATGCTTCCTATCACAGTACCACGCATGCTACTATGCTTCCTATCACAGTACCACGCTTCCTATCACTGTACCACACTTCCTATCACAGCACCATGCTTCCTATCACAGCACCTTGCTTCCTATCACAGTACCACGCATCCTATCACAGTACCAGGCTTCCTATCACTGTACCAGGCTTCCTATCACAGTGCCACACATCCTATCACAGTACTAGGCATCCTATCACAGTGCCACACATCCTATCACAGTACCACACATCCTATCACAATACCAGGCTTCCTATCACAGCACCACGCATCCTATCACAGCACCACGCATCCTATCACAGTACCACGCATCCTATCACAGTACCACGCATCCTATCACAGTACCACGCTTCCTATCACAGTACCACACCTCCTATCACAGTACCACACATCCTATCACAGTACCAGGCTTCCTATCACAGTACCAGGCTTCCTTTCACAGTACCTCGCTTCCTATCACTGTGCCATGTATCCTATCACAGTGCCAGGCTTCCTATCACAGTACCACACATCCTATCACAGTATTACACATCCTATTACAGTGCCACACATCCTATCACAGTACCAGGCTTCCTATCACAGTACCACACTTACTATCACAGTACCACGCTTCCTGTCACAGTACCAGGCTTCCTATCACAGTGCCACACATCCTATCACAGTATCTGGCTTCCTATCACAGTGCCACACATCCTATCACAGTACCAGGCTTCCTATCACAGTACCAGGCTTCCTATCACAGTACCACGCATCCTATCACAGTGTGCCATGCATCCTATCACAGTGCCAGGCTTCCTATCACAGTACCACACATCCTATCACAGTGTCACACATCCTGTCACAGTACCACACATCCTATCACAGTGCCAGGCTTCCTATCACAGTACCAGGCTTCCTATCACAGTACCAGGCATCCTATCACAGTACCACACCTCCTATCACAGTACCACACATCCTATCACAGTGTCACACATCCTGTCACAGTACCACACATCCTATCACAGTGCCAGGCTTCCTATCACAGGACCAGGCTTCCTATCACAGTACCAGGCATCCTATCACAGTACCACACCTCCTATCACAGTACCAGGCTTCCTATCACAGTATCAGGCTTCCTATCACAGTACCAGGCTTCCTATCACAGTACCAGGCATCCTATCACAGTACCACACATCCTATCACAGTACCAGACTTCCTTTCCAGGCTTCCTATCACAGTACCAGGCTTCCTATCACAGTACCAGGCATCCTATCACAGTTCCACACATCCTATCACAGTACCACACATCCTATCACAGTACCACGCTTCCTATCACAGTACCATGCCTCCTATCACAGTACCACACATCCTATCACAGTACCAGGCTTCCTATCACAGTACCAGGCATCCTATCACAGTTCCACGCATCCTATCACAGTACCACACATCCTATCACAGTACCACGCTTCCTATCACAGTACCATGCCTCCTATCACAGTACCACACATCCTATCACAGTACCAGGCTTCCTATCACAGTGCCAGGCTTCCTATCACAGTACCACACATCCTATTACAGTGCCACACATCCTATCACAGTACCAGGCTTCCTATCACAGTACCACACTTACTATCACAGTACCACGCTTCCTGTCACAGTACCAGGCTTCCTATCACAGTGCCACACATCCTATCACAGTATCAGGCTTCCTATCACAGTGCCACACATCCTATCACAGTACCAGGCTTCCTATCACAGTACCAGGCTTCCTATCACAGTACCACGCATCCTATCACAGTGTGCCATGCATCCTATCACAGTGCCAGGCTTCCTATCACAGTACCACACATCCTATCACAGTGTCACACATCCTGTCACAGTACCACACATCCTATCACAGTACCAGGCTTCCTATCACAGTACCAGGCTTCCTATCACAGTACCAGGCATCCTATCACAGTACCACGCCTCCTATCACAGTACCAGGCTTCCTATCACAGTACCAGGCTTCCTATCACAGTACCAGACATCCTATCACAGTACCAGACTTCCTATCACAGTACCACGCCTCCTATCACAGTACCACGCTTCCTATCACAGTTCCAGGCTTCCTATCACAGTACCAGGCGTCATATCACAGTACCAGGCATCCTATCACAGTTCCAGGCTTCCTATCACAGTACCACACTTCCTATCACAGTACCACGCCTTTTATCACAGTATCAGGCATGCTATCACAGTACCAGGCTTCCTATCACAGTACCAGGCATCCTATCACAGTTCCAGGCTTCCTATCACAGTACCAGGCTTCCTATCACAGTAGCAGGCATCCTAACACAGTACCACGCATCCTATCACAGTACCACGCTTCCTATCACAGTAGCACACTTACTATCACAGTACCAGGCATCCTATCACTGTACCACACATCCTATCACAGTACCACGCTTCCTATCACAGTGCCACACATCCTATCACAGTATCAGGCTTCCTATCACAGTGCCACACATCCTATCACAGTACCAGGCTTCCTATCACAGTACCAGGCTTCCTATCACAGTACCAGGCTTCCTATCACAGTACCACGCATCCTATCACAGTGTGCCATGCATCCTATCACAGTGCCAGGCTTCCTATCACAGTAGCACACATCCTATCACAGTGTCACACATCCTGTCACAGTACCACACATCCTATCACAGTACCAGGCTTCCTATCACAGTACCAGGCTTCCTATCACAGTACCAGGCATCCTATCACAGTACCACGCCTCCTATCACAGTACCAGGCTTCCTATCACAGTACCAGGCTTCCTATCACAGTACCAGGCATCCTATCACAGTACCACACATCCTATCACAGTACCAGACTTCCTATCACAGTACCACGCCTCCTATCACAGTACCACGCTTCCTATCACAGTACCAGGCATCCTATCCCAGTTCCAGGCTTCCTATCACAGTACCAGGCGTCATATCACAGTACCAGGCATCCTATCACAGTTCCAGGCTTCCTATCACAGTACCACGCTTCCTTTCACAGTACCACGCCTTTTATCACAGTACCAGGCATGCTATCACAGTACCAGGCTTCCTATCACAGTACCAGGCATCCTATCACAGTTCCAGGCTTCCTATCACAGTACCAGGCTTCCTATCACAGTACCAGGCTTCCTATCACAGTACCAGGCATCCTATCACAGTACCACGCCTCCTGTCACAGTACCAGGCTTCCTATCACAGTACCAGGCTTCCTATCACAGTACCAGGCATCCTATCACAGTACCACGCATCCTATCACAGTACCAGACTTCCTATCACAGTACCACGCCTCCTATCACAGTACCACGCTTCCTATCACAGTTCCAGGCTTCCTATCACAGTACCAGGCGTCATATCACAGTACCAGGCATCCTATCACAGTTCCAGGCTTCCTATCACAGTACCACCCATCCTATCACAGTACCACGCCTTTTATCACAGTATCAGGCATGCTATCACAGTACCTGGCTTCCTATCACAGTACCAGGCATCCTATCACAGTTCCAGGCTTCCTATCACAGTACCAGGCTTCCTATCACAGTAGCAGGCATCCTAACACAGTACCACGCATCCTATCACAGTACCACGCTTCCTATCACAGTACCACACTTACTATCACAGTACCAGGCATCCTATCACTGTACCACACATCCTATCACAGTACCACGCTTCCTATCACAGTGCCACACATCCTATCACAGTATCAGGCTTCCTATCACAGTGCCACACATCCTATCACAGTACCAGGCTTCCTATCACAGTACCAGGCTTCCTATCACAGTACCACGCATCCTATCACAGTGTGCCATGCATCCTATCACAGTGCCAGGCTTCCTATCACAGTACCACACATCCTATCACAGTGTCACACATCCTGTCACAGTACCACACATCCTATCACAGTACCAGGCTTCCTATCACAGTACCAGGCTTCCTATCACAGTACCAGGCATCCTATCACAGTACCACGCCTCCTATCACAGTACCAGGCTTCCTATCACAGTAGCAGGCTTCCTATCACAGTACCAGGCATCCTATCACAGTACCACACATCCTATCACAGTACCAGACTTCCTATCACAGTACCACGCCTCCTATCACAGTACCACGCTTCCTATCACAGTACCAGGCATCCTATCACAGTTCCAGGCTTCCTATCACAGTACCAGGCGTCATATCACAGTACCAGGCATCCTATCACAGTTCCAGGCTTCCTATCACAGTACCACGCTTCCTATCACAGTACCACGCCTTTTATCACAGTACCAGGCATGCTATCACAGTACCAGGCTTCCTATCACAGTACCAGGCATCCTATCACAGTTCCAGGCTTCCTATCACAGTACCACGCTTCCTATCACAGTACCACGCCTTTTATCACAGTACCAGGCATGCTATCACAGTACCAGGCTTCCTATCACAGTACCAGGCATCCTATCACAGTTCCAGGCTTCCTATCACAGTACCAGGCTTCCTATCACAGTAGCAGGCATCCTAACACAGTACCACGCATCCTATCACAGTACCACGCTTCCTATCACAGTACCACACTTACTATCACAGTACCAGGCATCCTATCACTGTACCACACATCCTATCACAGTACCACACATCCTATCACAGTACCACACATCCTATCACAGTACCACACATCCTATCACAGTGCCAGGCTTCCTATCACAGTACCACACATCCTATCACAGTGTCACACATCCTGTCACAGTACCACACATCCTATCACAGTACCAGGCTTCCTATCACAGTACCAGGCTTCCTATCACAGTACCAGGCATCCTATCACAGTACCACGCCTCCTATCACAGTACCAGGCTTCCTATCACAGTACCAGGCTTCCTATCACAGTACCAGGCATCCTATCACAGTACCACACATCCTATCACAGTACCAGACTTCCTATCACAGTACCACGCCTCCTATCACAGTACCACGCTTCCTATCACAGTACCAGGCATCCTATCACAGTTCCAGGCTTCCTATCACAGTACCAGGCGTCATATCACAGTACCAGGCATCCTATCACAGTTCCAGGCTTCCTATCACAGTACCACGCTTCCTATCACAGTACCACGCCTTTTATCACAGTACCAGGCATGCTATCACAGTACCAGGCTTCCTATCACAGTACCAGGCATCCTATCACAGTTCCAGGCTTCCTATCACAGTACCACGCTTCCTATCACAGTACCACGCCTTTTATCACAGTACCAGGCATGCTATCACAGTACCAGGCTTCCTATCACAGTACCAGGCATCCTATCACAGTTCCAGGCTTCCTATCACAGTACCAGGCTTCCTATCACAGTAGCAGGCATCCTAACACAGTACCACGCATCCTATCACAGTACCACGCTTCCTATCACAGTACCACACTTACTATCACAGTACCAGGCATCCTATCACTGTACCACACATCCTATCACAGTACCACACATCCTATCACAGTACCACACATCCTATCACAGTACCACACTTGAAGTAACTGAGCTCTTCAGAATGACCCATTTTGTATCACAAATGTTTGAAAATGGAGACTGCATGGCTAGGTTCCTGATTTTATACATCTGTGGCAACGGGTCTGATTGAAACACCTCAATTCAATAATTAACAGATGTGGCCAAATACTTTTGTCCATATAGTGTAACTTATCTATCTATCTATCTATCTATCTATCTATCTATCTATCTATCTATCTATCTATCTATCTATCTATCTCATATCTATCTTATATCTATCTATCTCATATCTATATATCTCATATCTATCTATCTATCTATCTATCTATCTATCTATCTATCTCATATCTATCTATCTCATATCTATATATCTCATATGTATCTATCTATCTATCTATCTCATATCTATATATCTCATATCTATCTATCTATCTATCTCATATCTATCTATCTATCTATCTATCTATCTATCTCAGTTCCTCACAAAGTTCCTTCTCTCACCAGGGTAACTCAGGTTTGGGGTTCAGCATTGCAGGGGGCACTGATAATCCCCATGTAGGGGATGATCCCAGCATATTCATCACCAAAATCATTCCAGGAGGAGCAGCAGCACAGGATGGGCGGCTCAGGTATGTTACCAGGCAGTTCTCAATGAGAAGTCATCTGTTCCACCCCATTCTTCTTGTGTGTTCCATGGGCCTATTACTGGCTGGTAATGTTATCTGTACCGACTCCTGAGAATGTGCCATTCACATCATCACACGTGTATTACAGACAGTCCCGGTGTCCCCTCATTCTCAGTACACATGTAATACAGACAGTCCCGGTGTCCCCTCCCTCTCAGGACACATGTATTACAGACAGTCCCGGTGTCCCCTCCCTCTCAGGACACATGTAATACAGACAGTCCCAGTGTCCCCTCCCTCTCAGTACACATGTAATACACACAGTCCCGGTGTCCCCTCACTCTCAGGACACATGTATTACAGACAGTCCCGGTGTTCCCTCCCTCTCAGGACACATGCAATACAGACAGTCCCGGTGTCCCCTCCCTCTCATTACACATGTAATACAGACAGTTCCGGTGTCCCCTCACTCTCAGGACACATGTAATACAGACAGTCCCGGTGTCCCCTCACTCTCAGGACACATGTAATACAGACAGTCCCGGTGTCCCCTCACTCTCAGTACACATGTATTACAGACAGTCCCAATGTCCCCTCACTCTCAGTACACATGTATTACAGACAGTCCCGGTGCCCCCTCACTCTCAGGACACATGTAATACAGACAGTCCCGGTGTCCTCTCACTCTCAGGACACATGTAATACAGACAGTCCCGGTGTCCCATCACTCTCAGGACACATGTAATACAGACAGTCCCGGTGTCCCCTCACTCTCAGGACTCATGTAATACAGACAGTCCCAGTGTCCCCTCACTCTCAGTACACATGTATTACAGACAGTCCCGGTGCCCCCTCACTCTCAGGACACATGTAATACAGACAGTCCCGGTGTCCCCTCACTCTCAGGACACATGTAATACAGACAGTCCCGGTGTCCCCTCCCTCTCAGGACACATGTAATACAGACAGTCCCAATGTCCCCTCACTCTCTGTACACATGTATTACAGACAGTCCCGGTGCCCCCTCACTCTCAGGACACATGTAATACAGACAGTCCCGGTGTCCCCTCACTCTCAGTACACATGTAATACAGACAGTCCCGGTGTCCCCTCACTCTCAGGACACATGTAATACAGACAGTCCCGGTGTCCCCTCACTCTCAGGACTCATGTAATACAGACAGTCCCGGTGTCCCCTCACTCTCAGTACACATGTATTACAGACAGTCCCGGTGCCCCCTCACTCTCAGGACACATGTAATACAGACAGTCCCGGTGTCCCCTCACTCTCAGGACACATGTAATACAGACAGTCCCGGTGTCCCCTCACTCTCAGGACACATGTAATACAGACAGTCCCGGTGTCCCCTCACTCTCAGGACACATGTAATACAGACAGTCCCAGTGTCCCCTCACTCTCAGTACACATGTATTACAGACAGTCCCGGTGTCCCCTCACTCTCAGTACACATGTATTACAGACAGTCCCGGTGTCCCCTCACTCTCAGGACACATGTATTACAGACAGTCCCGGTGCCCCCTCACTCTCAGGACACATGTAATACAGACAGTCCCGGTGTCCCCTCACTCTCAGGACACATGTATTACAGACAGTCCCGGTGTCCCCTCACTCTCAGTACACATGTATTACAGACAGTCCCGGTGCCCCCTCACTCTCAGGACACATGTAATACAGACAGTCCCGGTGTCCCCTCACTCTCAGTACACATGTATTACAGACAGTCCCGGTGCCCCCTCACTATCAGGACACATGTAATACAGACAGTCCCGGTGTCCCCTCACTCTCAGGACACATGTATTACAGACAGTCCCGGTGCCCCCTCACTCTCAGGACACATGTAATACAGACAGTCCCGGTGTCCCCTCACTCTCAGGACACATGTAATACAGACAGTCCCGGTGTCCCCTCACTCTCAGTACACATGTAATACAGACAGTCCCGGTGTCCCCTCACTCTCAGGACACATGTAATACAGACAGTCCCGGTGTCCCCTCACTCTCAGGATACATGTAATACAGACAGTCCTGGTGTCCCCTCACTCTCAGTACACATGTAATACAGACAGTCCCGGTGTCCCCTCACTCTCAGGACACATGTAATACAGACAGTCCCGGTGTCCCCTCACTCTCAGGACACATGTAATACAGACAGTCCCGGTGTCCCCTCACTCTCAGGACACATGTAATACAGACAGTCCCGGTGTCCCCTCACTCTCAGTACACATGTAATACAGACAGTCCCGGTGTCCCCTCACTCTCAGGACACATGTAATACAGACAGTCCCGGTGTCCCCTCACTCTCAGGATACATGTAATACAGACAGTCCTGGTGTCCCCTCACTCTCAGTACACATGTAATACAGACAGTCCCGGTGTCCCCTCACTCTCAGGACACATGTAATACAGACAGTCCCGTTGTCCCCTCACTCTCAGGACACATGTAATACAGACAGTCCCGGTGTCCCCTCACTCTCAGGACACATGTATTACAGACAGTCCCGGTGTCCCCTCACTCTCAGGACACATGTAATACAGACAGTTCCGGTGTCCCCTCACTCTCAGGACACATGTAATACCGACAGTCCCGGTGTCTCCTCACTCTCATTACACATGTAATACAGACAGTCCCAGTGTCCCCTCACTCTCAGGACACATGTAATACAGACAGTCCCGGTTTTCCTCACTCTCAGGACACATGTAATACAGTCAGTCCCGGTTTCTCCTCACTTTCAGGACACATGGTAATATACAGTAGTCAGTCCCGGTGTCCTCTCAATCTTAGGACACATGTAATACAGACAGTCCCAATGTCCCCTCACTCTCTGTACACATGTATTACAGACAGTCCCGGTGCCCCCTCACTCTCAGGACACATGTAATACAGACAGTCCCGGTGCCCCCTCACTCTCAGTACACATGTAATACAGACAGTCCCGGTGTCCCCTCACTCTCAGGACACATGTAATACAGACAGTCCCGGTGTCCCCTCACTCTCAGGACTCATGTAATACAGACAGTCCCGGTGTCCCCTCACTCTCAGTACACATGTATTACAGACAGTCCCGGTGCCCCCTCACTCTCAGGACACATGTAATACAGACAGTCCCGGTGTCCCCTCACTCTCAGTACATATGTATTACAGACAGTCCCGGTGCCCCCTCACTATCAGGACACATGTAATACAGACAGTCCCGGTGTCCCCTCACTCTCAGGACACATGTATTACAGACAGTCCCGGTGCCCCCTCACTCTCAGGACACATGTAATACAGACAGTCCCGGTGTCCCCTCACTCTCAGGACACATGTAATACAGACAGTCCCGGTGTCCCCTCACTCTCAGTACACATGTAATACAGACAGTCCCGGTGTCCCCTCACTCTCAGGACACATGTAATACAGACAGTCCCGGTGTCCCCTCACTCTCAGGATACATGTAATACAGACAGTCCTGGTGTCCCCTCACTCTCAGTACACATGTAATACAGACAGTCCCGGTGTCCCCTCACTCTCAGGACACATGTAATACAGACAGTCCCGGTGTCCCCTCACTCTCAGGACACATGTAATACAGACAGTCCCGGTGTCCCCTCACTCTCAGGACACATGTAATACAGACAGTCCCGGTGTCCCCTCACTCTCAGTACACATGTAATACAGACAGTCCCGGTGTCCCCTCACTCTCAGGACACATGTAATACAGACAGTCCCGGTGTCCCCTCACTCTCAGGATACATGTAATACAGACAGTCCTGGTGTCCCCTCACTCTCAGTACACATGTAATACAGACAGTCCCGGTGTCCCCTCACTCTCAGGACACATGTAATACAGACAGTCCCGTTGTCCCCTCACTCTCAGGACACATGTAATACAGACAGTCCCGGTGTCCCCTCACTCTCAGGACACATGTATTACAGACAGTCCCGGTGTCCCCTCACTCTCAGGACACATGTAATACAGACAGTTCCGGTGTCCCCTCACTCTCAGGACACATGTAATACCGACAGTCCCGGTGTCTCCTCACTCTCATTACACATGTAATACAGACAGTCCCAGTGTCCCCTCACTCTCAGGACACATGTATTACAGACAGTCCCGGTTTTCCTCACTCTCAGGACACATGTAATACAGACAGTCCCGGTGTCCCCTCACTCTCAGGACACATGTAATACAGACAGTCCCGGTGTCCCCTCACTCTCAGGACACATGTAATACAGACAGTCCCGGTGTCCCCTCACTCTCAGGACACATGTAATACAGACAGTCCCGGTGTCCCCTCACTCTCAGTACACATGTAATACAGACAGTCCCGGTGTCCCCTCACTCTCAGGACACATGTAATACAGACAGTCCCGGTGTCCCCTCACTCTCAGGATACATGTAATACAGACAGTCCTGGTGTCCCCTCACTCTCAGTACACATGTAATACAGACAGTCCCGGTGTCCCCTCACTCTCAGGACACATGTAATACAGACAGTCCCGTTGTCCCCTCACTCTCAGGACACATGTAATACAGACAGTCCCGGTGTCCCCTCACTCTCAGGACACATGTATTACAGACAGTCCCGGTGTCCCCTCACTCTCAGGACACATGTAATACAGACAGTTCCGGTGTCCCCTCACTCTCAGGACACATGTAATACCGACAGTCCCGGTGTCTCCTCACTCTCATTACACATGTAATACAGACAGTCCCAGTGTCCCCTCACTCTCAGGACACATGTATTACAGACAGTCCCGGTTTTCCTCACTCTCAGGACACATGTAATACAGACAGTCCCGGTGTCCCCTCACTCTCAGGACACATGTAATACAGACAGTCCCGGTGTCCCCTCACTCTCAGGACACATGTAATACAGACAGTCCCGGTGTCCCCTCACTCTCAGGACACATGTAATACAGACAGTCCCGGTGTCCCCTCACTCTCAGTACACATGTAATACAGACAGTCCCGGTGTCCCCTCACTCTCAGGACACATGTAATACAGACAGTCCCGGTGTCCCCTCACTCTCAGGATACATGTAATACAGACAGTCCTGGTGTCCCCTCACTCTCAGTACACATGTAATACAGACAGTCCCGGTGTCCCCTCACTCTCAGGACACATGTAATACAGACAGTCCCGTTGTCCCCTCACTCTCAGGACACATGTAATACAGACAGTCCCGGTGTCCCCTCACTCTCAGGACACATGTATTACAGACAGTCCCGGTGTCCCCTCACTCTCAGGACACATGTAATACAGACAGTTCCGGTGTCCCCTCACTCTCAGGACACATGTAATACCGACAGTCCCGGTGTCTCCTCACTCTCATTACACATGTAATACAGACAGTCCCAGTGTCCCCTCACTCTCAGGACACATGTAATACAGACAGTCCCGGTTTTCCTCACTCTCAGGACACATGTAATACAGTCAGTCCCGGTTTCTCCTCACTTTCAGGACACATGTAATACAGACAGTCCCGGTGTCCCCTCACTCTCAGGACACATGTATTACAGACAGTCCCGGTGTCCCCTCACTCTCAGGACACATGTAATACAGACAGTTCCGGTGTCCCCTCACTCTCAGGACACATGTAATACCGACAGTCCCGGTGTCTCCTCACTCTCATTACACATGTAATACAGACAGTCCCAGTGTCCCCTCACTCTCAGGACACATGTATTACAGACAGTCCCGGTTTTCCTCACTCTCAGGACACATGTAATACAGACAGTCCCGGTGTCCCCTCACTCTCAGGACACATGTAATACAGACAGTCCCGGTGTCCCCTCACTCTCAGGACACATGTAATACAGACAGTCCCGGTGTCCCCTCACTCTCAGGACACATGTAATACAGACAGTCCCGGTGTCCCCTCACTCTCAGTACACATGTAATACAGACAGTCCCGGTGTCCCCTCACTCTCAGGACACATGTAATACAGACAGTCCCGGTGTCCCCTCACTCTCAGGATACATGTAATACAGACAGTCCTGGTGTCCCCTCACTCTCAGTACACATGTAATACAGACAGTCCCGGTGTCCCCTCACTCTCAGGACACATGTAATACAGACAGTCCCGTTGTCCCCTCACTCTCAGGACACATGTAATACAGACAGTCCCGGTGTCCCCTCACTCTCAGGACACATGTATTACAGACAGTCCCGGTGTCCCCTCACTCTCAGGACACATGTAATACAGACAGTTCCGGTGTCCCCTCACTCTCAGGACACATGTAATACCGACAGTCCCGGTGTCTCCTCACTCTCATTACACATGTAATACAGACAGTCCCAGTGTCCCCTCACTCTCAGGACACATGTAATACAGACAGTCCCGGTTTTCCTCACTCTCAGGACACATGTAATACAGTCAGTCCCGGTTTCTCCTCACTTTCAGGACACATGTAATACAGACAGTCCCGGTGTCCCCTCACTCTCAGGACACATGTATTACAGACAGTCCCGGTGTCCCCTCACTCTCAGGACACATGTATTACAGACAGTCCCGGTGCCCCCTCACTCTCAGGACACATGTAATACAGACAGTCCCGGTGTCCTCTCCCTCTCAGGACACATGTAATAAATGCAGTCTCTTTTTATGGGGGAGTCCCAGGGCTGAGATGACTAGTATGTGCCTGGTGAATGCTTTTGCTGGGGAGACCCCATTATGTGTGTCCCTCTGCTATGGCACTACTCCCCGGCTGGTTACAGGAAATATGGGGGAACTCCATATGGGCGAAACTTTTCCCCTATTTTTCCAGAACCCAACGAATTAAAAGTCTGGTGCTGGTTATATTTCTCTGGGTGGTCCCCATGCCATTTAAAAAAAAACAACTTGAACTGTTTCTTTACACTATAGCACAGAGTACCCCCCATCTCAACACACCCACCCATGGCACACTCTCCCACAGCATACCCACCCAAAGTACACCCCATCACAGCACACCCACCCAAAGTACACCCCATCACAGCACACCCACCCAAAGTACACCCCATCACAGCACACCCACCCAAAGTACACCCCATCACAGCACACCCACCCAAATTAAACCCCATCACAACATACCCACCCATGGCACACCCTCCCACAGCACACCCACCCAGAGTACACCGTATCACAACACACCTTCCCACAGCACACCCCATCACAACACACCCACCCATGGCACACCCTCCCACAGCACACCCCATCACAGCACACCCACCCCAAGTATACCCCATCACAGCACACCCACACCAGGGGCAAATCGGTTAAGAATCTTGACTCCTCCCTCTCTCATTATTACTGTATAGTAATTCCAGTCCTGACCCCTCCCATTTGCTCAGATGTTTATGTGGAATCAGATCAGATCCATGATAGACATTAGCTGGACACCTGACCTCACCACCGCTGGTGCCCAGGTAATAATAACCCTTATTGGCTTCTATCACCCCAGGAAGCAGATAGTAAGTGGGGATTTATCTACCTGGTTATGTCTGTAGATAATGACAGGGAATGTATCTATAGCTATAACTGACTATTGTATGAATGCTCAGAGCAACATACACAATGCACCTATAGACAATGCACCTATACACAATGCACCTATACACAATGCACCTATAGACAACGCACCTATAGACAACGCACCTATAGACAACGCACCTATAGACAACGCACCTATACACAATGCACCTATACACAATGCACCTATAGACAACGCACCTATAGACAACGCACCTATAGACAACGCACCTATAGACAATGCACCTATACACAATGCACCTATACACAATGCACCTATAGAAAATGCACCTATAGACAACGCACCTATAGAAAATGCACCTATAGACAATGCACCTATAGAAAATGCACCTATAGACAATGCACCTATACACAATGCACCTATAGACAACGCACCTATAGACAACTCACCTATAGACAACGCGCCTATAGACAACGCGCCTATAGACAACGCACCTATAGACAATGCACCTATAGACAATGCACCCATACACAATGCACCTATAGAAAATGCACCTATAGACAACGCACCTATAGACAACGCACCTGTAGAAAATGCACCTATAGACAATGCACCTATAGACAATGCACCTATACACAATACACCTATAGACAATGCACCTATACACAATACACCTATAGACAATGCACCTATACACAATACACCTATAGACAATGCTGCAGGTTACCTTCATGTTTATGACACTTCTCCTTATCTATCTCCTCCTTAATTCTTTTCACTTGCCTCCACTCTCTACTATGTGTCACCCCCCTCCCCAATGCATGCCCCCCCCGCTCCTCTGGTGCCTCCCTACACCCCCTCTCTCAGGGTGAACGACAGTATCCTGTTTGTGAATGAGGTAGATGTACGCGAGGTGACGCACAGCACAGCGGTGGAGGCTCTGAAGGACGCCGGCTCCATCGTCCGTCTCTACGTGATGCGCAGGAAACCAGCATCCGAGAAAATCATTGAAATCAAACTGATTAAGGGCCCAAAAGGTAAAGTGAGAGGCTCAGGGGCCACATTCTCTCTGCATAGATGTCTGTACGGAGAACTGAAGTTTAGGAACATTGTAATGCTAAATTATTATGTGATATTATAAAGGATGTTATATGTACTATTATTATACTTTATTTATATGGCACCACAATTGTTCCGCAGCGCCTTACACAGTACATAAGATAATACACCTGTCCTCATACATCTTCCATGTTAAACAGCCCTTCCAGTCGCGCCATGCAAGTGACTCTGTAGCGGCAAGCATATATTCGTGTAACTTTTTACCATCAAATATGTATTATTCACAAAGCAATAATAATAGAATGCATTATACAGCCTCAGTATATGAGCTAGCCTCCCTCACCAGAGTGCCTGTACTTAGACTGGGACATTATACAGCCTCAGTATATGAGCTAGCCTCCTTCACCATAGTGCCTGTACTTAGACTGGGACATTATACAGCCTCAGTATATGAGCTAGCCTCCCTCACCAGAGTGCCTGTACTTATACTGGGACATTATACAGCCTCAGTATATGAGCTAGCCTCCCTCACCATAGTGCCTGTACTTAGACTGGGACATTATACAGCCTCAGTATATGAGCTAGCCTCCTTCACCAGAGTGCCTGTACTTATACTGGGACATTATACAGCCTCAGTATATGAGCTAGCCTCCCTCACCAGAGTGCCTGTACTTATACTGGGACATTATACAGCCTCAGTATATGAGCTAGCCTCCCTCACCATAGTGCCTGTACTTAGACTGGGACATTATACAGCCTCAGTATATGAGCTAGCCTCCTTCACCAGAGTGCCTGTACTTATACTGGGACATTATACAGCCTCAGTATATGAGCTAGCCTCCCTCAACATAGTGCCTGTACTTAGACTGGGACATTATACAGCCTCAGTATATGAGCTAGCCTCCTTCACCAGAGTGCCTGTACTTAGACAGGGACATTATACAGCCTCAGTATATGAGCTAGCCTCCCTCACCATAGTGCCTGTACTTAGACTGGGACATTATACAGCCTCAGTATATGAGCTAGCCTCCTTCACCAGAGTGCCTGTACTTAGACTGGGACATTATACAGCCTCAGTATATGAGCTAGCCTCCCTCACCATAGTGCCTGTACTTAGACTGGGACATTATACAGCCTCAGTATATGAGCTAGCCTCCCTCACCAACATGCCTGTACTTAGACTGTGACATTATACAGCCTCGGTATATGAGCTAGCCTCCTTCACCAGAGTGCCTGTACTTAGACTGGGACATTACACAGCCTCAGTATATGAGCTAGCCTCCCTCAACATAGTGCCTGTACTTAGACTGGGACATTATACAGCCTCAGTATATGAGCTAGCCTCCTTCACCAGAGTGCCTGTACTTAGACAGGGACATTATACAGCCTCAGTATATGAGCTAGCCTCCCTCACCATAGTGCCTGTACTTAGACTGGGACATTATACAGCCTCAGTATATGAGCTAGCCTCCTTCACCAGAGTGCCTGTACTTAGACTGGGACATTATACAGCCTCAGTATATGAGCTAGCCTCCCTCACCATAGTGCCTGTACTTAGACTGGGACATTATACAGCCTCAGTATATGAGCTAGCCTCCCTCACCAACATGCCTGTACTTAGACTGTGACATTATACAGCCTCGGTATATGAGCTAGCCTCCTTCACCAGAGTGCCTGTACTTAGACTGGGACATTACACAGCCTCAGTATATGAGCTAGCCTCCCTCACCAGAGTGCCTGTACTTAGACTGGGACATTATACAACCTCAGTATATGAGCTAGCCTCCTTCACCATAGTGCCTGTACTTATACTGGGACATTATACAGCCTCAGTAAAAGAGCTAACCTCCCTCACCAGAGTGCCTGTACTTATACTGCGACATTATACAGCCTCAGTATATGAGCTAGCCTCCCTCACCATAGTGCCTGTACTTATACTGGGACATTATACAGCCTCAGTATATGAGCTAGCCTCCTTCACCAGAGTGCCTGTACTTAGACTGGGACATTATACAGCCTCAGTATATGAGCTAGCCTCCCTCACCAGAGTGCCTGTACTTAGACTGGGACATTATACAGCCTCAGCATATGAGCTAGCCTCCCTCACCAACATGCCTGTACTTAGACTGGGACATTATACAGCCTCAGTATATGAGCTAGCCTCCTTCACCAGAGTGCCTGTACTTAGACTGGGACATTATACAGCCTCAGTATATGAGTTAGCCTCCCTCACCATAGTGCCTGTACTTAGACTGGGACATTATACAGCCTCAGTATATGAGCTAGCCTCCCTCACCAACATGCCTGTACTTAGACTGTGACATTATACAGCCTCGGTATATGAGCTAGCCTCCTTCACCAGAGTGCCTGTACTTAGACTGGGACATTACACAGCCTCAGTATATGAGCTAGCCTCCCTCACCAGAGTGCCTGTACTTAGACTGGGACATTATACAACCTCAGTATATGAGCTAGCCTCCTTCACCATAGTGCCTGTACTTATACTGGGACATTATACAGCCTCAGTAAAAGAGCTAACCTCCCTCACCAGAGTGCCTGTACTTATACTGCGACATTATACAGCCTCAGTATATGAGCTAGCCTCCCTCACCATAGTGCCTGTACTTATACTGGGACATTATACAGCCTCAGTATATGAGCTAGCCTCCTTCACCAGAGTGCCTGTACTTAGACTGGGACATTATACAGCCTCAGTATATGAGCTAGCCTCCTTCACCAGAGTGCCTGTACTTAGACTGGGACATTATACAGCCTCAGCATATGAGCTAGCCTCCCTCACCAACATGCCTGTACTTAGACTGGGACATTATACAGCCTCAGTATATGAGCTAGCCTCCTTCACCAGAGTGCCTGTACTTAGACTGGGACATTATACAGCCTCAGTATATGAGCTAGCCTCCCTCACCAACGTGCCTGTACTTAGACTGGGACATTATACAGCCTCAGTATATGAGCTAGCCTCCCTCACCAACGTGCCTGTACTTAGACTGGGACATTATACAGCCTCAGTATATGAGCTAGCCTCCTTCACCAGAGTGCCTGTACTTAGACTGGGACATTATACTGCCTCAGTATATGAGCTAGCCTCCCTCACCAATGTGCCTGTACTTAGACTGGGACATTATACAGCCTCAGTATATGAGCTAGCCTCCCTCACCAGAGTGCCTGTACTTAGACTGGGACATTATACAGCCTCAGTATATGAGCTAGCCTCCATCACCAGAGTGCCTGTACTTAGACTGGGACATTATACAGCCTCAGTATATGAGCTAGCCTCCCTCACCAGAGTGCCTGTACTTAGACTGGGACATTATACAGCCTCAGTATATGAGCTAGCCTCCCTCACCAACATGCCTGTACTTAGACTGGGACATTATACAGCCTCAGTATATGAGCTAGCCTCCTTCACCAGAGTGCCTGTACTTAGACTGGGACATTATACAGCCTCAGTATATGAGCTAGCCTCCCTCACCAGAGTGCCTGTACTTAGACTGGGACATTATACAACCTCAGTATATGAGCTAGCCTCCTTCACCATAGCGCCTGTACTTATACTGGGACATTATACAGCCTCAGTAAAAGAGCTAACCTCCCTCACCAGAGTGCCTGTACTTATACTGCGACATTATACAGCCTCAGTATATGAGCTAGCCTCCCTCACCATAGTGCCTGTACTTATACTGGGACATTATACAGCCTCAGTATATGAGCTAGCCTCCTTCACCAGAGTGCCTGTACTTAGACTGGGACATTATACAGCCTCAGTATATGAGCTAGCCTCCCTCACCAGAGTGCCTGTACTTAGACTGGGACATTATACAGCCTCAGCATATGAGCTAGCCTCCCTCACCAACATGCCTGTACTTAGACTGGGACATTATACAGCCTCAGTATATGAGCTAGCCTCCTTCACCAGAGTGCCTGTACTTAGACTGGGACATTATACAGCCTCAGTATATGAGCTAGCCTCCCTCACCAGAGTGCCTGTACTTAGACTGGGACATTATACAACCTCAGTATATGAGCTAGCCTCCCTCACCAACGTGCCTGTACTTAGACTGGGACATTATACAGCCTCAGTATATGAGCTAGCCTCCCTCACCAACGTGCCTGTACTTAGACTGGGACATTATACAGCCTCAGTATATGAGCTAGCCTCCCTCATCAATGTGCCTGTACTTAGACTGGGACATTATACAGCCTCAGTATATGAGCTAGCCTCCCTCACCAGAGTGCCTGTACTTAGACTGGGACATTATACAGCCTCAGTATATGAGCTAGCCTCCCTCACCAACATGCCTGTACTTAGACTGGGACATTATACAGCCTCAGTATATGAGCTAGCCTCCCTCACCAGAGTGCCTGTACTTAGACTGGGACATTATACAGCCTCAGTATATGAGCTAGCCTCCCTCACCATAGTGCCTGTACATAGACTGGGACATTATACAGCCTCAGTATATGAGCTAGCCTCCCTCACCAACGTGTCTGTACTTAGACTGGGACATTATACAGCCTCAGTATATGAGCTAGCCTCCTTCACCAGAGTGCCTGTACTTAGACTGGGACATTATACAGCCTCAGTATATGAGCTAGCCTCCCTCACCAACGTGCCTGTTCTTAGACTGGGACATTATACAGCCTCAGTATATGAGCTAGCCTCCCTCACCAATGTGCCTGTACTTAGACTGGGACATTATACAGCCTCATTATATGAGCTAGCCTCCCTCACCAGAGTGCCTGTACTTAGACTGGGACATTATACAGCCTCAGTATATGAGCTAGCCTCCTTCACCATAGTGCCTGTACTTAGACTGGGACATTATACAGCCTCAGTATATGAGCTAGCCTCCTTCACCAGAGTGCCTGTACTTAGACTGGGACATTATACAGCCTCAGTATATGAGCTAGCCTCCCTCACCATAGTGCCTGTACTTAGACTGGGACATTATACAGCCTCAGTATATGAGCTAGCCTCCTTCACCAGAGTGCCTGTACTTAGACTGGGACATTATACAGCCTCAGTATATGAGCTAGCCTCCCTCACCATAGTGCCTGTACTTAGACTGGGACATTATACAGCCTCAGTATATGAGCTAGCCTCCCTCACCAACATGCCTGTACTTAGACTGGGACATTATACAGCCTCAGTATATGAGCTAGCCTCCTTCACCAGAGTGCCTGTACTTAGACTGGGACATTATACAGCCTCAGTATATGAGCTAGCCTCCCTCACCAGAGTGCCTGTACTTAGACTGGGACATTATACAGCCTCAGTATATGAGCTAGCCTCCCTCACCAACATGCCTGTACTTAGACTGGGACATTATACAGCCTCAGTATATGAGCTAGCCTCCTTCACCAGAGTGCCTGTACTTAGACTGGGACATTATACAGCCTCAGTATATGAGCTAGCCTCCCTCACCAGAGTGCCTGTACTTAGACTGGGACATTATACAACCTCAGTATATGAGCTAGCCTCCTTCACCATAGTGCCTGTACTTATACTGGGACATTATACAGCCTCAGTATAAGAGCTAACCTCCCTCACCAGAGTGCCTGTACTTATACTGCGACATTATACAGCCTCAGTATATGAGCTAGCCTCCCTCACCATAGTGCCTGTACTTATACTGGGACATTATACAGCCTCAGTATATGAGCTAGCCTCCTTCACCAGAGTGCCTGTACTTAGACTGGGACATTATACAGCCTCAGTATATGAGCTAGCCTCCCTCACCAGAGTGCCTGTACTTAGACTGGGACATTATACAGCCTCAGCATATGAGCTAGCCTCCCTCACCAACATGCCTTTACTTAGACTGGGACATTATACAGCCTCAGTATATGAGCTAGCCTCCTTCACCAGAGTGCCTGTACTTAGACTGGGACATTATACAGCCTCAGTATATGAGCTAGCCTCCCTCACCAGAGTGCCTGTACTTAGACTGGGACATTATACAACCTCAGTATATGAGCTAGCCTCCCTCACCAACGTGCCTGTACTTAGACTGGGACATTATACAGCCTCAGTATATGAGCTAGCCTCCCTCACCATAGTGCCTGTACTTATACTGGGACATTATACAGCCTCAGTATTTGAGCTAGCCTCCCTCACCATAGTGCCTGTACTTAGACTGGGACATTATACAGCCTCAGTATATGAGCTAGCCTCCTTCACCAACATGCGTGTACTTAGACTGGGACATTATACAGCCTCAGTATAAGAGCTAGCCTCCTTCACCATAGTGCCTGTACTTAGACTGGGACATTATACAGCCTCAGTATATGAGCTAGCCTCCCTCACCAACATGCCTGTACTTATACTGGGACATTATACAGCCTCAGTATATGAGCTAGCCTCCATCACCAGGGTACCTGTACTTATACTGGGACATTATACAGCCTCAGTATATGAGCTAGCCTCCATCACCATAGTGCCTGTACTTAGACTGGGACATTATACAGCCTCAGTATATGAGCTAGCCTCCCTCACCAGAGTGCCTGTACTTAGACTGGGACATTATACAGCCTCAGTATATGAGCTAGCCTCCCTCACCAACGTGCCTGTACTTATACTGGGACATTATACAGCCTCAGTATATGAGCTAGCCTCCTTCACCATAGTGTCTGTACTTATACTGGGACATTATACAGCCTCAGTATATGAGCTAGCCTCCTTCACCAGAGTGCCTGTACTTAGACTGGGACATTATACAGCCTCAGTATATGAGCTAGCCTCCTTCACCATAGTGCCTGTACTTATACTGGGACATTATACAGCCTCAGTATATGAGCTAGCCTCCTTCACCATAGTGCCTGTACTTATACTGGGACATTATACAGCCTCAGTATATGAGCTAGCCTCCATCACCAGAGTGTCTGTACTTAGACTGGGACATTATACAGCCTCAGTATATGAGCTAGCCTCCCTCACCATAGTGCCTGTACTTAGACTGGGACATTACACAGCCTCAGTATATGAGCTAGCCTCCATCACCAGAGTGCCTGTACTTAGACCGGGACATTATACAGCCACAGTATCTGAGCTAGCCTCCTTCACCATAGTGCCTGTACTTAGACTGGGACATTATACAGCCTCAGTATATGAGCTAGCCTCCATCACCAGAGTGCCTGTACTTATACTGGGACATTATACAGCCTCAGTATATGTGCTAGCCTCCCTCACCATAGTGCCTGTACATAGACTGGGACATTATAAAGACTCAGTATATGAGCTAGCCTCCCTCACCAGAGTGCCTGTACTTATACTGGGACATTATACAGCCTCAGTATATGAGCTAGCCTCCCTCACCATAGTGCCTGTACTTAGACTGGGACATTATACAGCCTCAGTGTATGAGCTAGCCTCCTTCACCATAGTGCCTGTACTTAGACTGGGACATTATACAGCCTCAGTATATGAGCTAGCCTCCCTCACCAGAGTACCTGTACTTATACTGGGACATTATACAGCCTCAGTATATGAGCTAGCCTCCTTCACCATAGTGCCTGTACTTAGACTGGGACATTATACAGCCTCAATATATGAGCTAGCCTCCTTCACCAACGTGCCTGTACTTAGACTGTGACATTATACAGCCTCAGTATATGAGCTAGCCTCCCTCACCAACGTGCCTGTACTTAGACTGGGACATTATACAGCCTCAGTATATGAGCTAGCCTCCCTCACTAACGTGCCTGTACTTAGACTGGGACATTATACAGCCTCAGTATATGAGCTAGCCTCCTTCACCAGAGTGCCTGTACTTAGACTGGGACATTATACTGCCTCAGTATATGAGCTAGCCTCCCTCACCAATGTGCCTGTACTTAGACTGGGACATTATACAGCCTCAGTATATGAGCTAGCCTCCCTCACCAGAGTGCCTGTACTTAGACTGGGACATTATACAGCCTCAGTATATGAGCTAGCCTCCATCACCAGAGTGCCTGTACTTAGACTGGGACATTATACAGCCTCAGTATATGAGCTAGCCTCCCTCACCAGAGTGCCTGTACTTAGACTGGGACATTATACAGCCTCAGTATATGAGCTAGCCTCCCTCACCAACATGCCTGTACTTAGACTGGGACATTATACAGCCTCAGTATATGAGCTAGCCTCCTTCACCAGAGTGCCTGTACTTAGACTGGGACATTATACAGCCTCAGTATATGAGCTAGCCTCCCTCACCAGAGTGCCTGTACTTAGACTGGGACATTATACAACCTCAGTATATGAGCTAGCCTCCTTCACCATAGCGCCTGTACTTATACTGGGACATTATACAGCCTCAGTAAAAGAGCTAACCTCCCTCACCAGAGTGCCTGTACTTATACTGCGACATTATACAGCCTCAGTATATGAGCTAGCCTCCCTCACCATAGTGCCTGTACTTATACTGGGACATTATACAGCCTCAGTATATGAGCTAGCCTCCTTCACCAGAGTGCCTGTACTTAGACTGGGACATTATACAGCCTCAGTATATGAGCTAGCCTCCCTCACCAGAGTGCCTGTACTTAGACTGGGACATTATACAGCCTCAGCATATGAGCTAGCCTCCATCACCATAGTGCCTGTACTTAGACTGGGACATTATACAGCCTCAGTATATGAGCTAGCCTCCTTCACCAGAGTGCCTGTACTTAGACTGGGACATTATACAGCCTCAGTATATGAGCTAGCCTCCCTCACCAGAGTGCCTGTACTTAGACTGGGACATTATACAACCTCAGTATATGAGCTAGCCTCCCTCACCAACGTGCCTGTACTTAGACTGGGACATTATACAGCCTCAGTATATGAGCTAGCCTCCCTCACCAACGTGCCTGTACTTAGACTGGGACATTATACAGCCTCAGTATATGAGCTAGCCTCCCTCATCAATGTGCCTGTACTTAGACTGGGACATTATACAGCCTCAGTATATGAGCTAGCCTCCCTCACCAGAGTGCCTGTACTTAGACTGGGACATTATACAGCCTCAGTATATGAGCTAGCCTCCCTCACCAACATGCCTGTACTTAGACTGGGACATTATACAGCCTCAGTATATGAGCTAGCCTCCCTCACCAGAGTGCCTGTACTTAGACTGGGACATTATACAGCCTCAGTATATGAGCTAGCCTCCCTCACCATAGTGCCTGTACATAGACTGGGACATTATACAGCCTCAGTATATGAGCTAGCCTCCCTCACCAACGTGTCTGTACTTAGACTGGGACATTATACAGCCTCAGTATATGAGCTAGCCTCCTTCACCAGAGTGCCTGTACTTAGACTGGGACATTATACAGCCTCAGTATATGAGCTAGCCTCCCTCACCAACGTGCCTGTTCTTAGACTGGGACATTATACAGCCTCAGTATATGAGCTAGCCTCCCTCACCAATGTGCCTGTACTTAGACTGGGACATTATACAGCCTCAGTATATGAGCTAGCCTCCCTCACCAGAGTGCCTGTACTTAGACTGGGACATTATACAGCCTCAGTATATGAGCTAGCCTCCTTCACCATAGTGCCTGTACTTAGACTGGGACATTATACAGCCTCAGTATATGAGCTAGCCTCCTTCACCAGAGTGCCTGTACTTAGACTGGGACATTATACAGCCTCAGTATATGAGCTAGCCTCCCTCACCATAGTGCCTGTACTTAGACTGGGACATTATACAGCCTCAGTATATGAGCTAGCCTCCTTCACCAGAGTGCCTGTACTTAGACTGGGACATTATACAGCCTCAGTATATGAGCTAGCCTCCCTCACCATAGTGCCTGTACTTAGACTGGGACATTATACAGCCTCAGTATATGAGCTAGCCTCCCTCACCAACATGCCTGTACTTAGACTGGGACATTATACAGCCTCAGTATATGAGCTAGCCTCCCTCACCAGAGTGCCTGTACTTAGACTGGGACATTATACAGCCTCAGTATATGAGCTAGCCTCCCTCACCAACATGCCTGTACTTAGACTGGGACATTATACAGCCTCAGTATATGAGCTAGCCTCCTTCACCAGAGTGCCTGTACTTAGACTGGGACATTATACAGCCTCAGTATATGAGCTAGCCTCCCTCACCAGAGTGCCTGTACTTAGACTGGGACATTATACAACCTCAGTATATGAGCTAGCCTCCTTCACCATTGTGCCTGTACTTATACTGGGACATTATACAGCCTCAGTATAAGAGCTAACCTCCCTCACCAGAGTGCCTGTACTTATACTGCGACATTATACAGCCTCAGTATATGAGCTAGCCTCCCTCACCATAGTGCCTGTACTTATACTGGGACATTATACAGCCTCAGTATATGAGCTAGCCTCCTTCACCAGAGTGCCTGTACTTAGACTGGGACATTATACAGCCTCAGTATATGAGCTAGCCTCCCTCACCAGAGTGCCTGTACTTAGACTGGGACATTATACAGCCTCAGCATATGAGCTAGCCTCCCTCACCAACATGCCTGTACTTAGACTGGGACATTATACAGCCTCAGTATATGAGCTAGCCTCCTTCACCAGAGTGCCTGTACTTAGACTGGGACATTATACAGCCTCAGTATATGAGCTAGCCTCCCTCACCAGAGTGCCTGTACTTAGACTGGGACATTATACAACCTCAGTATATGAGCTAGCCTCCCTCACCAACGTGCCTGTACTTAGACTGGGACATTATACAGCCTCAGTATATGAGCTAGCCTCCCTCACCATAGTGCCTGTACTTATACTGGGACATTATACAGCCTCAGTATTTGAGCTAGCCTCCCTCACCATAGTGCCTGTACTTAGACTGGGACATTATACAGCCTCAGTATATGAGCTAGCCTCCTTCACCAACATGCGTGTACTTAGACTGGGACATTATACAGCCTCAGTATAAGAGCTAGCCTCCTTCACCATAGTGCCTGTACTTAGACTGGGACATTATACAGCCTCAGTATATGAGCTAGCCTCCCTCACCAACATGCCTGTACTTATACAGGGACATTATACAGCCTCAGTATATGAGCTAGCCTCCCTCACCAGAGTGCCTGTACTTATACTGGGACATTATACAGCCTCAGTATATGAGCTAGCCTCCCTCACCAGAGTGCCTGTACTTAGACTGGGACATTATACAGCCTCAGTATATGAGCTAGCCTCCATCACCAGAGTACCTGTACTTATACTGGGACATTATACAGCCTCAGTATATGAGCTAGCCTCCATCACCATAGTGCCTGTACTTAGACTGGGACATTATACAGCCTCAGTATATGAGCTAGCCTCCCTCACCAGAGTGCCTGTACTTAGACTGGGACATTATACAGCCTCAGTATATGAGCTAGCCTCCCTCACCAACGTGCCTGTACTTATACTGGGACATTATACAGCCTCAGTATATGAGCTAGCCTCCTTCACCATAGTGTCTGTACTTATACTGGGACATTATACAGCCTCAGTATATGAGCTAGCCTCCTTCACCAGAGTGCCTGTACTTAGACTGGGACATTATACAGCCTCAGTATATGAGCTAGCCTCCTTCACCAACATGCGTGTACTTAGACTGGGACATTATACAGCCTCAGTATATGAGCTAGCCTCCTTCACCATAGTGCCTGTACTTATACTGGGACATTATACAGCCTCAGTATATGAGCTAGCCTCCTTCACCAACATGCGTGTACTTAGACTGGGACATTATACAGCCTCAGTATATGAGCTAGCCTCCTTCACCATAGTGCCTGTACTTATACTGGGACATTATACAGCCTCAGTATATGAGCTAGCCTCCTTCACCATAGTGCCTGTACTTATACTGGGACATTATACAGCCTCAGTATATGTGCTAGTCTCCTTCACCATAGTGCCTGTACTTATACTGGGACATTATACAGCCTCAGTATATGAGCTAGCCTCCTTCACCATAGTGCCTGTACTTATACTGGGACATTATACAGCCTCAGTATATGAGCTAGCCTCCCTCAACAGAGTGCCTGTACTTAGACCGGGACATTATACAGCCTCAGTATATGAGCTTGCCTCATTCACCATAGTGCCTGTACTTATACTGGGACATTATACAGCCTCAGTATATGAGCTAGCCTCCCTCACCATAGTGCCTGTACTTATACTGGGACATTATACAGCCTCAGTATATGAGCTAGCCTCCATCACCAGAGTGTCTGTACTTAGACTGGGACATTATACAGCCTCAGTATATGAGCTAGCCTCCCTCACCATAGTGCCTGTACTTAAACTGGGACATTACACAGCCTCAGTATATGAGCTAGCCTCCATCACCAGAGTGCCTGTACTTAGACCGGGACATTATACAGCCACAGTATCTGAGCTAGCCTCCATCACCATAGTGCCTGTACTTAGACTGGGACATTATACAGCCTCAGTATATGAGCTAGCCTCCATCACCAGAGTGCCTGTACTTATACTGGGACATTATACAGCCTCAGTATATGAGCTAGCCTCCCTCACCAGAGTGCCTGTACTTATACTGGGACATTATACAGCCTCAGTATATGAGCTAGCCTCCCTCACCAGAGTGCCTGTACTTATACTGGGACATTATACAGCCTCAGTATATGAGCTAGCCTCCCTCACCATAGTGCCTGTACATAGACTGGGACATTATAAAGACTCAGTATATGAGCTAGCCTCCCTCACCAGAGTGCCTGTACTTATACTGGGACATTATACAGCCTCAGTATATGAGCTAGCCTCCCTCACCATAGTGCCTGTACTTAGACTGGGACATTATACAGCCTCAGTGTATGAGCTAGCCTCCTTCACCATAGTGCCTGTACTTAGACTGGGACATTATACAGCCTCAGTATATGAGCTAGCCTCCCTCACCAGAGTACCTGTACTTATACTGGGACATTATACAGCCTCAGTATATGAGCTAGCCTCCTTCACCATAGTGCCTGTACTTAGACTGGGACATTATACAGCCTCAATATATGAGCTAGCCTCCTTCACCAACGTGCCTGTACTTAGACTGTGACATTATACAGCCTCAGTATATGAGCTAGCCTCCCTCACCAGAGTGCCTGTACATAGACTGGGACATTATACAGCCTCAGTATATGAGCTAGCCTCCCTCACCAACGTGCCTGTACTTAGACTGGGACATTATACAGCCTCAGTATATGAGCTAGCCTCCTTCACCATAGTGCCTGTACTTAGACTGGGACATTATACAGCCTCAATATATGAGCTAGCCTCCTTCACCAACGTGCCTGTACTTAGACTGGGACATTATACTGCCTCAGTATATGAGCTAGCCTCCTTCACCATAGTGCCTGTACTTAGACTGTGACATTATACAGCCTCAGTATATGAGCTAGCCTCCCTCACCAGAGTGCCTTTACATAGACTGGGACATTATACAGCCTCAGTATATGAGCTAGCCTCCCTCACCAACGTGCCTGTACTTAGACTGGGACATTATACAGCCTCAGTATATGACCTAACCTCCCTCACCAGAGTGCCTGTACTTAGACTGGAACATTATACAGCCTCAGTATATGAGCTAGCCTCCCTCACCATAGTGCCTGTACTTATACTGGGACATTATACAGCCTCAGTATATGAGCTATCCTCCTTCACCAGAGTGCCTGTACTTAGACTGGGACATTTTAAAGCCTCAGTATATGAGCTAGCCTCCATCACCAGAGTGCCTGTACTTATACTGGGACATTATACAGCCTCAGTATATGAGCTAGCCTCCCTCACCAACGTGCCTGTACTTAGACTGGGACATTATACAGCCTCAGTATAT
This sequence comes from Taudactylus pleione, assembly GCA_031769625.1. Classification (NCBI taxonomy): domain Eukaryota; kingdom Metazoa; phylum Chordata; class Amphibia; order Anura; family Myobatrachidae; genus Taudactylus; species Taudactylus pleione. The sequence goes on along the minus strand of JAUIMM010002303.1, from coordinate 24,168 downwards.
GACCTAACCTCCCTCACCAGAGTGCCTGTACTTAGACTGGAACATTATACAGCCTCAGTATATGAGCTACCCTCCCTCACCATAGTGCCTGTACTTATACTGGGACATTATACAGCCTCAGTATATGAGCTAGCCTCCTTCACCAGAGTGCCTGTACTTAGACTGCAACATTATAAAGCCTCAGTATATGAGCTAGCCTCCCTCACCAGAGTGCCTGTACTTATACTGGGACATTATATAGCCTCAGTATATGAGCTAGTCTCCCTCACCAACATGCCTTTACTTATACTGGGACATTATACAGCCTCAGTATATGAGCTAGCCTCCTTCACCATAGTGCCTGTACTTATACTGGGACATTATACTGCCTCAGTATATGAGCTAGCCTCCTTCACCATAGTGCCTGTACTTATACTGGGAAATTATACAGCCTCAGTATATGAGCTAGCCTCCTTCACCAACGTGTCTGTACTTAGACTGGGACATTATACAGCCTCAGTATATGAGCTAGCCTCCCTCACCATAGTGCCAGTACTTAGACTGGGACATTACACAGCCTCAGTATATGAGCTAGCCTCCATCACCAGAGTGCCTGTACTTAGACTGGGACATTATACAGCCTCAGTATATGAGCTAGCCTCCCTCACCATAGTGCCTGTACTTAGACTGGGACATTACACAGCCTCAGTATATGAGCTAGCCTCCCTCACCAGAGTGCCTGTACTTATACTGGGACATTATACAGCCTCAGTATATGAGCTAGCCTCCCTCACCATAGTGCCTGTACTTAGACTGGGACATTATACAGCCTCAGTGTATGAGCTAGCCTCCTTCACCATAGTGCCTGTACTTAGACTGGGACATTATACAGCCTCAGTATATGAGCTAGCCTCCCTCACCATAGTGCCTGTACATAGACTGGGACATTATACAGCCTCAGTATATGAGCTAGCCTCCCTCACCAGAGTGCCTGTACTTATACTGGGACATTATACAGCCTCAGTATATGAGCTAGCCTCGTTCACCATAGTGCCTGTACTTAGACTGGGACATTATACAGCCTCAGTATATGAGCTAGCCTCCATCACCAGAGTGCCTGTACTTAGACTGGGACATTATACTGCCTCAGTATATGAGCTAGCCTCCTTCACCATAGTGCCTGTACTTAGACTGGGACATTATACAGCCTCAGTATATGAGCTAGCCTCCCTCACCAGAGTGCCTTTACATAGACTGGGACATTATACAGCCTCAGTATATGAGCTAGCCTCCCTCACCAACGTGCCTGTACTTAGACTGGGACATTATACAGCCTCAGTATATGACCTAACCTCCCTCACCACAGTGCCTGTACTTAGACTGGAACATTATACATCCTCAGTATATGAGCTAGCCTCCCTCACCATAGTGCCTGTACTTATACTGGGACATTATACAGCCTCAGTATATGAGCTAGCCTCCTTCACCATAGTGCCTGTACTTAGACTGGGACATTATACAACCTCAGTATATGAGCTAGCCTCCCTCACCAGAGTGCCTGTACTTATACTGGGACATTATACAGCGTCAGTATATGAGCTAGCCTCCATCACCATAGTGCCTGTACTTAGACTGGGACATTATACAGCCTCAGTATATGAGCTAGCCTCCATCACCAGAGTGCCTGTACTTATACTGGGACATTATACAGCCTCAGTATATGAGCTAGCCTCCTTCACCATAGTGCCTGTACTTAGACTGGGACATTATAAAGCCTCAGTATATGAGCTAGCCTCCATCACCATAGTGCCTGTACTTAGACTGGGACATTATACAGCCTCAGTATATGAGCTAGCCTCCATCACCATAGTGCCTGTACTTAGACTGGGACATTATACAGCCTCAGTATATGAGCTAGCCTCCATCACCAGAGTGCCTGTACTTAGACTGGGACATTATACAGCCTCAGTATATGAGCTAGCCTCCTTCACCATAGTGCCTGTACTTAGACTGGGACATTATACAGCCTCAGTATATGAGCTAGCCTCCATCACCAGAGTGCCTGTACTTATACTGGGACATTATACAGCCTCAGTATATGAGCTAGCCTCCATCACCATAGTGCCTGTACTTAGACTGGGACATTATACAGCCTCAGTATATGAGCTAGCCTCCCTCACCAGAGTGCCTGTACTTAGACTGGGACATTATACAGCCTCAGTATATGACGTAGCCTCCCTCACCAACGTGCCTGTACTTATACTGGGACATTATACAACCTTAGTATATGAGCTAACCTCCTTCACCATAGTGTCTGTACTTATACTGGGACATTATACAACCTCAGTATATGAGCTAGCCTCCCTCACCAGAGTGCCTGTACTTAGACCGGGACATTATACAGCCTCAGTATATGAGCTTGCCTCATTCACCAACGTTCCTGTACTTAGACTGGGACATTATACAGCCTCAGTATATGAGCTAGCCTCCCTCACCATAGTGCCTGTACTTAGACTGGGACTTTATACAGCCTCAGTATATGAGCTAGCCTCCCTCACCAGAGTGCCTGTACTTAGACTGGGACATTATACAGCCTCAGTATATGAGCTAGCCTCCCTCACCATAGTGCCTGTACTTAGACTGGGACATTATACAGCCTCAGTATATGAGCTAGCCTCCTTCACCATAGTGCCTGTACTTAGACTGGGACATTATACAGCCTCAGTATATGAGCTAGCCTCATTCACCATAGTGCCTGTACTTAGACTGGGACATTACACAGCCTCAGTATATGAGCTAGCCTCCCTCACCAACATGCCTGTACTTATACTGGGACATTATACAGCCTCAGTATATGAGCTAGCCTCCCTCACCAGAGTGCCTTTACATAGACTGGGACATTATACAGCCTCAGTATATGAGCTAGCCTCCCTCACCAACGTGCCTGTACTTAGACTGGGACATTATACAGCCTCAGTATATGACCTAACCTCCCTCACCAGAGTGCCTGTACTTAGACTGGAACATTATACAGCCTCAGTATATGAGCTAGCCTCCCTCACCATAGTGCCTGTACTTATACTGGGACATTATACAGCCTCAGTATATGAGCTAGCCTCCTTCACCAGAGTGCCTGTACTTAGACTGGGACATTATAAAGCCTCAGTATATGAGCTAGCCTCCCTCACCAGAGTGCCTGTACTTAGACTGGGACATTATACAGCCACAGTATCTGAGCTAGCCTCCCTCACCAGAGTGCCTGTACTTATACTGGGACATTATACAGCCTCAGTATATGAGCTAGCCTCCCTCACCAGAGTGCCTGTACTTAGACTGGGACATTATACAGCCTCAGTATATGAGCTAGCCTCCCTCACCAGAGTGCCTGTACTTATACTGGGACATTATACAGTCTCAGTATATGAGCTAGCCTCCATCACCATAGTGCCTGTACTTAGACTGGGACATTATACAGCCTCAGTATATGAGCTAGCCTCCATCACCAGAGTGCCTGTACTTATACTGGGACATTATACAGCCTCACTATATGAGCTAGCCTCCTTCACCATAGTGCCTGTACTTAGACTGGGACATTATAAAGCCTCAGTATATGAGCTAGCCTCCATCACCATAGTGCCTGTACTTAGACTGGGACATTATACAGCCTCAGTATATGAGCTAGCCTCCATCACCATAGTGCCTGTACTTAGACTGGGACATTATACAGCCTCAGTATATGAGCTAGCCTCCATCACCAGAGTGCCTGTACTTATACTGGGACATTATACAGCCTCAGTATATGAGCTAGCCTCCTTCACCATAGTGCCTGTACTTAGACTGGGACATTATAAAGCCTCAGTATATGAGCTAGCCTCCATCACCAGAGTGCCTGTACTTATACTGGGACATTATACAGCCTCAGTATATGAGCTAGCCTCCATCACCATAGTGCCTGTACTTATACTGGGACATTATACAGCCTTAGTATATGAGCTAGCCTCCTTCACCAGAGTGCCTGTACTTAGACTGGGACATTATACAGCCTCAGTATATGAGCTAGCCTCCCTCACCATAGTGCCTGTACTTAGACTGGGACATTATACAGCCTCAGTATATGAGCTATCCTCCCTCACCAACGTGCCTGTACTTAGACTGGGACTTTATACAGCCTCAGTATATGAGCTATCCTCCCTCACCAGAGTGCCTGTACTTAGACTGGGACATTATACAGCCTCAGTATATGACGTAGCCTCCCTCACCAACGTGCCTGTACTTATACTGGGACATTATACAACCTTAGTATATGAGCTAACCTCCTTCACCATAGTGTCTGTACTTATACTGGGACATTATACAACCTCAGTATATGAGCTAGCCTCCCTCACCAGAGTGCCTGTACTTAGACCGGGACATTATACAGCCTCAGTATATGAGCTAGCCTCCTTCACCAGAGTGCCTGTACTTAGACTGGGACATTATACAGCCTCAGTATATGAGCTAGCCTCATTCACCAACGTTCCTGTACTTAGACTGGGACATTATACAGCCTCAGTATATGAGCTAGCCTCCCTCACCAGAGTGCCTGTACTTAGACAGGGACATTATACAGCCACAGTATATGAGCTAGCCTCCTTCACCATAGTGCCTGTACTTAGACTGGGACTTTATACAGCCTCAGTATATGAGCTAGCCTCCCTCACCATAGTGCCTGTACTTAGACTGGGACATTATACAGCCTCAGTATATGAGCTAGCCTCCTTCACCATAGTGCCTGTACTTAGACTGGGACATTATACAGCCTCAGTATATGAGCTAGCCTCATTCACCATAGTGCCTGTACTTATACTGGGACATTATACAGCCTCAGTATATGAGCTAGCCTCCCTCACCAACATGCCTGTACTTATACTGGGACATTATACAGCCTCAGTATATGAGCTAGCCTCCCTCACCAGAGTGCCTGTACTTAGACTGGGACATTATACAGCCTCAGTATATGAGCTAGCCGCCTTCACCATAGTGCCTGTACTTATACTGGGACATTATACAGCCTCAGTATATGAGCTAGCCTCCTTCACCATAGTGCCTGTACTTATACTGGGACATTATACAGCCTCAGTATATGAGCTAGCCTCCTTCACCAACGTGTCTGTACTTAGACTGGGACATTATACAGCCTCAGTATATGAGCTAGCCTCCTTCACCAACGTGTCTGTACTTAGACTGGGACATTATACAGCCTCAGTATATGTGCTAGCCTCCATCACCATAGTGCCTGTACTTAGACTGGGACATTATACAACCTCAGTATATGAGCTAGCCTCCATCACCAGAGTGCCTGTACTTATACTGGGACATTATACAGCCTCAGTATATGAGCTAGCCTCCATCACCATAGTGCCTGTACTTAGACTGGGACATTATACAGCCTCAGTATATGAGCTAGCCTCCATCACCAGAGTGCCTGTACTTATACTGGGACATTATACAGCCTCAGTATATGAGCTAGCCTCCCTCACCAACATGCCTGTACTTATACTGGGACATTATACAACCTTAGTATATGAGCTAGCCTCCTTCACCTTAGTGTCTGTACTTATACTGGGACATTATACAGCCTCAGTATATGAGCTAGCCTCCCTCACCAGAGTGCCTGTACTTAGACTGGGACATTATACAGCCTCAGTATATGAGCTAGCCTCCTTCACCAACGTGCCTGTACTTAGACTGGGACATTATACAGCCTCAGTATATGAGCTAGCCTCCCTCACCATAGTGCCTGTACATATACTGGGACATTATACAGCCTCAGTATATGAGCTAGCCTCCCTCACCATAGTGCCTTTACTTAGACTGGGACATTATACAGCCTCAGTATATGAGCTAGCCTCCATCACCATAGTGCCTGTACTTAGACTGGGACATTATACAGCCTCAGTATATGAGCTAGCCTCCCTCTCCATAGTGCCTGTACTTAGTGCCTGTACTTATACTGGGACATTATACAGCCTCAGTATATGAGATAGCCTCCTTCACCATAGTGCCTGTACTTAGACTGGGACATTATACAGCCTCAGTATATGAGCTAGCCTCCTTCACCATAGTGCCTGTACTTAGACTGGGACATTATACAGCCTCAGTATATGAGCTAGCCTCCCTCACCATAGTGCCTGTACTTAGACTGGGACATTATACAGCCTCAGTATATGAGCTAGCCTCCCTCACCATAGTGCCTGTACTTAGACTGGGACATTATACAGCCTCAGTATATGAGCTAGCCTCCCTCACCAGAGTGCCTGTACTTAGACTGGGACATTATACAGCCTCAGTATATGAAGTAGCCTCCCTCACCAACGTGCCTGTACTTATACTGGGACATTATACAGCCTCAGTATATGAGCTAGCCTCCTTCACCATAGTGTCTGTACTTATACTGGGACATTATACAGCCTCAGTATATGAGCTAGCCTCCTTCACCAGAGTGCCTGTACTTAGACTGGGACATTATACAGCCTCAGTATATGAGCTAGCCTCCTTCACCATAGTGCCTGTACTTATACTGGGACATTATACAGCCTCAGTATATGAGCTAGCCTCCTTCACCATAGTGCCTGTACTTATACTGGGACATTATACAGCCTCAGTATATGAGCTAGCCTCCCTCACCAGAGTGCCTGTACTTAGACCGGGACATTATACAGCCTCAGTATATGAGCTTGCCTCATTCACCATAGTGCCTGTACTTAGACTGGGACATTACACAGCCTCAGTATATGAGCTAGCCTCCCTCACCAGAGTGCCTGTACTTATACTGGGACATTATACAGCCTCAGTATATGAGCTAGCCTCCCTCACCATAGTGCCTGTACTTAGACTGGGACATTACACAGCCTCAGTATATGAGCTAGCCTCCATCACCAGAGTGCCTGTACTTAGACCGGGACATTATACAGCCACAGTATCTGAGCTAGCCTCCTTCACCATAGTGCCTGTACTTAGACTGGGACATTATACAGCCTCAGTATATGAGCTAGCCTCCATCACCAGAGTGCCTGTACTTATACTGGGACATTATACAGCCTCAGTATATGAGCTAGCCTCCCTCACCAGAGTGCCTGTACTTATACTGGGACATTATACAGCCTCAGTATATGAGCTAGCCTCCCTCACCAGAGTGCCTGTACTTATACTGGGACATTATACAGCCTCAGTATATGAGCTAGCCTCCCTCACCATAGTGCCTGTACATAGACTGGGACATTATAAAGCCTCAGTATATGAGCTAGCCTCTCTCACCAGAGTGCCTGTACTTATACTGGGACATTATACAGCCTCAGTATATGAGCTAGCCTCCTTCACCATAGTGCCTGTACTTAGACTGGGACATTATACAGCCTCAGTATATGAGCTAGCCTCCCTCACCAGAGTACCTGTACTTATACTGGGACATTATACAGCCTCAGTATATGAGCTAGCCTCCTTCACCATAGTGACTGTACTTAGACTGGGACATTATACAGCCTCAGTATATGAGCTATCCTCCTTCACCAGAGTGCCTGTACTTAGACTGGGACATTACACAGCCTCAGTATATGAGCTAGCCTCCTTCACCATAGTGCCTGTACTTATACTGGGACATTATACAGCCTCAGTATATGAGCTAGCCTCCATCACCAGAGTGCCTGTACTTATACTGGGACATTATACAGCCTCAGTATATGAGCTAGCCTCCCTCACCAGAGTGCCTGTACTTAGACTGGGACATTATACAGCCTCAGTATATGACGTAGCCTCCCTCACCAACGTGCCTGTACTTATACTGGGACATTATACAACCTTAGTATATGAGATAGCCTCCTTCACCATAGTGTCTGTACTTATACTGGGACATTATACAGCCTCAGTATATGAGCTAGCCTCCCTCACCAGAGTGCCTGTACATAGACTGGGACATTATACAGCCTCAGTATATGAGCTAGCCTCCCTCACCAACGTGCCTGTACTTATACTGGGACATTATACAGCCTCAGTATATGAGCTAGCCTCCCTCACCAGAGTGCCTGTACTTAGACTGGGACATTATACAGCCTCAGCATATGAGCTAGCCTCCCTCACCAACGTGCCTGTACTTATACTGGGACATTATACAGCCTCAGTATATGAGCTAGCCTCCCTCACCAGAGTGCCTGTACTTAGACTGGGACATTATACAGCCTCAGTATATGACGTAGCCTCCCTCACCAACGTGCCTGTACTTATACTGGGACATTATACAACCTTAGTATATGAGATAGCCTCCTTCACCATAGTGTCTGTACTTATACTGGGACATTATACAGCCTCAGTATATGAGCTAGCCTCCCTCACCAGAGTGCCTGTACATAGACTGGGACATTATACAGCCTCAGTATATGAGCTAGCCTCCCTCACCAACGTGCCTGTACTTATACTGGGACATTATACAGCCTCAGTATATGAGCTAGCCTCCTTCACCATAGTGCCTGTACTTAGACTGGGACATTATACAGCCTCAATATATGAGCTAGCTTCCTTCACCAACGTGCCTGTACTTAGACTGGGACATTATACTGCCTCAGTATATGAGCTAGCCTCCTTCACCAGAGTGCCTGTACTTAGACTGGGACATTATACAGCCTCAGTATATGAGCTAGCCTCCCTCACCAGAGTGCCTTTACATAGACTGGGACATTATACAGCCTCAGTATATGAGCTAGCCTCCCTCACCAACGTGCCTGTACTTAGACTGGGACATTATATAGCCTCAGTATATGACCTAACCTCCCTCACCAGAGTGCCTGTACTTAGACTGGAACATTATACAGCCTCAGTATATGAGCTAGCCTCCCTCACCATAGTGCCTGTACTTATACTGGGACATTATACAGCCTCAGTATATGAGCTAGCCTCCTTCACCAGAGTGCCTGTACTTAGACTGGGACATTATATAGCCTCAGTATATGAGCTAGTCTCCCTCACCAACATGCCTTTACTTATACTGGGACATTATACAGCCTCAGTATATGAGCTAGCCTCCCTCACCAGAGTGCCTGTACTTATACTGGGACATTATATAGCCTCAGTATATGAGCTAGTCTCCCTCACCAACATGCCTTTACTTATACTGGGACATTATACAGCCTCAGTATATGAGCTAGCCTCCTTCACCATAGTGCCTGTACTTATACTGGGACATTATACAGCCTCAGTATATGAGCTAGCCTCCTTCACCATAGTGCCTGTACTTATACTGGGAAATTATACAGCCTCAGTATATGAGCTAGCCTCCTTCACCAACGTGTCTGTACTTAGACTGGGACATTATACAGCCTCAGTATATGAGCTAGCCTCCCTCACCATAGTGCCAGTACTTAGACTGGGACATTACACAGCCTCAGTATATGAGCTAGCCTCCATCACCAGAGTGCCTGTACTTAGACTGGGACATTATACAGCCTCAGTATATGAGCTAGCCTCCCTCACCATAGTGCCTGTACTTAGACTGGGACATTACACAGCCTCAGTATATGAGCTAGCCTCCCTCACCAGAGTGCCTGTACTTATACTGGGACATTATACAGCCTCAGTATATGAGCTAGCCTCCCTCACCATAGTGCCTGTACTTAGACTGGGACATTATACAGCCTCAGTGTATGAGCTAGCCTCCTTCACCATAGTGCCTGTACTTAGTGCCTGTACTTAGACTGGGACATTATACAGCCTCAGTATATGAGCTAGCCTCCCTCACCATAGTGCCTGTACATAGACTGGGACATTATACAGTCTCAGTATATGAGCTAGCCTCCCTCACCAGAGTGCCTGTACTTATACTGGGACATTATACAGCCTCAGTATATGAGCTAGCCTCCCTCACCATAGTGCCTGTACATAGACTGGGACATTATACAGCCTCAGTATATGAGCTAGCCTCCCTCACCAGAGTGCCTGTACTTATACTGGGACATTATACAGCCTCAGTATATGAGCTAGCCTCGTTCACCATAGTGCCTGTACTTAGACTGGGACATTATACAGCCTAAGTATATGAGCTAGCCTCCCTCACCATAGTGCCTGTACATAGACTGGGACATTATACAGCCTCAGTATATGAGCTAGCCTCCCTCACCAGAGTGCCTGTACTTATACTGGGACATTATACAGCCTCAGTATATGAGCTAGCCTCGTTCACCATAGTGCCTGTACTTAGACTGGGACATTATACAGCCTCAGTATATGAGCTAGCCTCCATCACCAGAGTGCCTGTACTTAGACTGGGACATTATACTGCCTCAGTATATGAGCTAGCCTCCTTCACCATAGTGCCTGTACTTAGACTGTGACATTATACAGCCTCAGTATATGAGCTAGCCTCCCTCACCAGAGTGCCTTTACATAGACTGGGACATTATACAGCCTCAGTATATGAGCTAGCCTCCCTCACCAACGTGCCTGTACTTAGACTGGGACATTATACAGCCTCAGTATATGACCTAACCTCCCTCACCAGAGTGCCTGTACTTAGACTGGAACATTATACATCCTCAGTATATGAGCTAGCCTCCCTCACCATAGTGCCTGTACTTATACTGGGACATTATACAGCCTCAGTATATGAGCTAGCCTCCTTCACCATAGTGCCTGTACTTAGACTGGGACATTATACAACCTCAGTATATGAGCTAGCCTCCCTCACCAGAGTGCCTGTACTTATACTGGGACATTATACAGCGTCAGTATATGAGCTAGCCTCCATCACCATAGTGCCTGTACTTAGACTGGGACATTATACAGCCTCAGTATATGAGCTAGCCTCCATCACCAGAGTGCCTGTACTTATACTGGGACATTATACAGCCTCAGTATATGAGCTAGCCTCCTTCACCATAGTGCCTGTACTTAGACTGGGACATTATAAAGCCTCAGTATATGAGCTAGCCTCCATCACCATAGTGCCTGTACTTAGACTGGGACATTATACAGCCTCAGTATATGAGCTAGCCTCCATCACCATAGTGCCTATACTTAGACTGGGACATTATACAGCCTCAGTATATGAGCTAGCCTCCTTCACCATAGTGCCTGTACTTAGACTGGGACATTATACAGCCTCAGTATATGAGCTAGCCTCCATCACCAGAGTGCCTGTACTTATACTGGGACATTATACAGCCTCAGTATATGAGCTAGCCTCCATCACCATAGTGCCTGTACTTAGACTGGGACATCATACAGCCTCAGTATATGAGCTAGCCTCCCTCACCAGAGTGCCTGTACTTAGACTGGGACATTATACAGCCTCAGTATATGACGTAGCCTCCCTCACCAACGTGCCTGTACTTATACTGGGACATTATACAACCTCAGTATATGAGCTAGCCTCCCTCACCAGAGTGCCTGTACTTAGACCGGGACATTATACAGCCTCAGTATATGAGCTTGCCTCATTCACCAACGTTCCTGTACTTAGACTGGGACATTATACAGCCTCAGTATATGAGCTAGCCTCCCTCACCAGAGTGCCTGTACTTAGACTGGGACATTACACAGCCTCAGTATATGAGCTAGCCTCCATCACCAGAGTGCCTGTACTTAGACAGGGACATTATACAGCCACAGTATATGAGCTAGCCTCCATCACCAGAGTGCCTGTACTTAGACAGGGACATTACACAGCCTCAGTATATGAGCTAGCCTCCATCACCAGAGTGCCTGTACTTAGACTGGGACATTATACAGCCTCAGTATATGAGCTAGCCTCCTTCACCATAGTGCCTGTACTTAGACTGGGACATTATACAGCCTCAGTATATGAGCTAGCCTCCCTCATCAATGTGCCTGTACTTAGACTGGGACATTATACAGCCTCAGTATATGAGCTAGCCTCCCTCACCAGAGTGCCTGTACTTAGACTGGGACATTATACAGCCTCAGTATATGAGCTAGCCTCCCTCACCATAGTGCCTGTACTTAGACTGGGACATTATACAGCCTCAGTATATGAGCTAGCCTCCTTCACCATAGTGCCTGTACTTAGACTGGGACATTATACAGCCTCAGTATATGAGCTAGCCTCATTCACCATAGTGCCTGTACTTAGACTGGGACATTACACAGCCTCAGTATATGAGCTAGCCTCCCTCACCAACATGCCTGTACTTATACTGGGACATTATACAGCCTCAGTATATGAGCTAGCCTCCCTCACCAGAGTGCCTTTACATAGACTGGGACATTATACAGCCTCAGTATATGAGCTAGCCTCCCTCACCATAGTGCCTGTACTTAGACTGGGACATTATACAGCCTCAGTATATGAGCTAGCCTCCCTCACCAACGTGCCTGTACTTAGACTGGGACATTATACAGCCTCAGTATATGACCTAACCTCCCTCACCAGAGTGCCTGTACTTAGACTGGAACATTATACAGCCTCAGTATATGAGCTAGCCTCCCTCACCATAGTGCCTGTACTTATACTGGGACATTATACAGCCTCAGTATATGAGCTAGCCTCCTTCACCAGAGTGCCTGTACTTAGACTGGGACATTATAAAGCCTCAGTATATGAGCTAGCCTCCCTCACCAGAGTGCCTGTACTTAGACTGGGACATTATACAGCCACAGTATCTGAGCTAGCCTCCCTCACCAGAGTGCCTGTACTTATACTGGGACATTATACAGCCTCAGTATATGAGCTAGCCTCCTTCACCATAGTGCCTGTACTTATACTGGGACATTATACAGCCTCAGTATATGAGCTAGCCTCCTTCACCAGAGTGCCTGTACTTAGACTGGGACATTATAAAGCCTCAGTATATGAGCTAGCCTCCCTCACCAGAGTGCCTGTACTTAGACTGGGACATTATACAGCCACAGTATCTGAGCTAGCCTCCCTCACCAGAGTGCCTGTACTTATACTGGGACATTATACAGCCTCAGTATATGAGCTAGCCTCCATCACCAGAGTGCCTGTACTTATACTGGGACATTATACAGCCTCAGTATATGAGCTAGCCTCCTTCACCATAGTGCCTGTACTTAGACTGGGACATTATAAAGCCTCAGTATATGAGCTAGCCTCCATCACCAGAGTGCCTGTACTTATACTGGGACATTATACAGCCTCAGTATATGAGCTAGCCTCCATCACCATAGTGCCTGTACTTATACTGGGACATTATACAGCCTTAGTATATGAGCTAGCCTCCTTCACCAGAGTGCCTGTACTTAGACTGGGACATTATACAGCCTCAGTATATGAGCTAGCCTCCCTCACCATAGTGCCTGTACTTAGACTGGGACATTATACAGCCTCAGTATATGAGCTATCCTCCCTCACCAACGTGCCTGTACTTAGACTGGGACTTTATACAGCCTCAGTATATGAGCTATCCTCCCTCACCAGAGTGCCTGTACTTAGACTGGGACATTATACAGCCTCAGTATATGACGTAGCCTCCCTCACCAACGTGCCTGTACTTATACTGGGACATTATACAACCTTAGTATATGAGCTAACCTCCTTCACCAGAGTGCCTGTACTTAGACCGGGACATTATACAGCCTCAGTATATGAGCTAGCCTCCTTCACCAGAGTGCCTGTACTTAGACTGGGACATTATACAGCCTCAGTATATGAGCTAGCCTCATTCACCAACGTTCCTGTACTTAGACTGGGACATTATACAGCCTCAGTATATGAGCTAGCCTCCCTCACCAGAGTGCCTGTACTTAGACTGGGACATTATACAGCCTCAGTATATGACCTAACCTCCCTCACCAGAGTGCCTGTACTTAGACTGGGACATTATACAGCCTCAGTATATGAGCTAGCCTCCTTCACCAGAGTGCCTGTACTTAGACTGGGACATTATAAAGCCTCAGTATATGAGCTAGCCTCCATCACCACCAGAGTGCCTGTACTTATACTGGGACATTATACAGCCTCAGTATATGAGCTAGCCTCCATCTCCATAGTGCCTGTACTTAGACTGGGACATTATAAAGCCTCAGTATATGAGCTAGCCTCCATCACCAGAGTGCCTGTACTTATACTGGGACATTATACAGCCTCAGTATATGAGCTAGCCTCCTTCACCATAGTGCCTGTACTTATACTGGGACATTATACAGCCTCAGTATATGAGCTAGCCTCCATCACCATAGTGCCTGTACTTAGACTGGGACATTATACATCCTCAGTATATGAGCTAGCCTCCCTCACCAACATGCGTGTACTTAGACTGGGACATTATACAGCCTCAGTATATGAGCTAGCCTCCTTCACCATAGTGCCTGTACTTAGACTGGGACATTATACAGCCTCAGTATATAAGCTAGCCTCCATCACCAGAGTGCCTGTACTTATACTGGGACATTATACAGCCTCAGTATATGAGCTAGCCTCCATCACCATAGTGCCTGTACTTAGACTGGGACATTATACAGCCTCAGTATATGAGCTAGCCTCCATCACCATAGTGCCTGTACTTAGACTGGGACATTATACAGCCTCAGTATATGAGCTAGCCTCCTTCACCATAGTGCCTGTACTTAGACTGGGACATTATACAGCCTCAGTATATGAGCTAGCCTCCCTCACCACAGTGCCTGTACTTAGACTGGGACATTATACAGCCTCAGTATATGAGCTAGCCTCCCTCACCATAGTGCCTGTACTTAGACTGGGACATTATACAGCCTCAGTATATGAGCTAGCCTCCCTCACCAACGTGCCTGTACTTAGACTGGGACATTATACAGCCTCAGTATATGAGCTAGCCTCCCTCACCAGAGTGCCTGTACTTATACTGGGACATTATACAGCCTCAGTATATGAGCTAGCCTCCATCACCATAGTGCCTGTACATATACTGGGACATTATACAGCCTCAGTATATGAGCTTGCCTCCCTCACCATAGTGCCTGTACTTAGACTGGGACATTATACAGCCTCAGTATATGAGCTAGCCTCCTTCACCAACATGCCTGTACTTAGACTGGGACATTATACAGCCTCAGTATATGAGCTAGCCTCCTTCACCAGAGTGCCTGTACTTATACTGGGACATTATACAGCCTCAGTATATGAGCTAGCCTCCCTCACCAGAGTGCCTGTACTTAGACTGGGACATTATACAGCCTCAGTATATGAGCTAGCCTCCATCACCATAGTGCCTGTACTTAGACTGGGAAATTATACAGCCTCAGTATATGAGCAAGCCTCCTTCACCATCATGCCTGTACTTAGACTGGGACATTATACAGCCTCAGTATATGAGCTAGCCTCCTTCACCAGAGTGCCTGTACTTATACTGGGACATTTTACAGCCTCAGTATATGAGTTAGCCTCCCTCACCATAGTGACTGTACTTATACTGGGACATTATACAGCCTCAGTATATGAGCTAGCCTCCCTCACCAGAGTGCCTGTACTTATACTGGGACATTATACAGCCTCAGTATATGAGCTAGCCTCCCTCACCAGAGTGCCTGTACTTAGACTGGGACATTATACAGCCTCAGTATATGAGCTAGCCTCCCTCACCAGAGTGCATGTACTTAGACTGGGACATCACATTATACAGCCTCAGTATATGAGCTAGCCTCCATCACCATAGTGCCTGTACTTATACTGGGACATTATACAGCCTTAGTATATGAGCTAGCCTCCATCACCAGAGTGCCTGTACTTATACTGGGACATTATACAGCCTTAGTATATGAGCTAGCCTCCCTCACCATAGTGCCTGTACTTATACTGGGACATTATACAGCCTTAGTATATGAGCTAGCCTCCTTCACCAGAGTGCCTGTACTTAGACTAGGACATTATAAAGCCTCAGTATATGAGCTAGCCTCCATCACCATAGTGCCTGTACTTAGACTGGGACATTATACAGCCTCAGTATATGAGCTAGCCTCCATCACCATAGTGCCTGTACTTATACTGGGACATTATACAGCCTTAGTAAATGAGCTAGCCTCCCTCACCATAGTGCCTGTACTTAGACTGGGACATTATACAGCCTCAGTATATGAGCTAGCCTCCTTCACCAGAGTGCCTGTACTTATACTGGGACATTATACAGCCTCAGTATATGAGCTAGCCTCCCTCACCAGAGTGCCTGTACTTATACTGGGACATTATACAGCCTCAGTATATGAGCTAGCCTCCTTCACCATAGTGCCTGTACTTATACTGGGACATTATACAGCCTCAGTATATGAGCTAGCCTCCTTCACCATAGTGCCTGTACTTAGTGCCTGTACTTATAATGGGACATTATACAGCCTCAGTATATGAGCTAGCCTCCCTCACCATAGTGCCTGTACTTAGACTGGGACATTATACAGCCTCAGTATATGAGCTAGCCTCCCTCACCAGAGTGCCTGTACTTAGACTGGGACATTATACAGCCTCAGTATATGAGCTAGCCTCCCTCACCAGAGTGCATGTACTTAGACTGGGACATCACATTATACAGCCTCAGTATATGAGCTAGCCTCCCTCACCATAGTGCCTGCACTTATACTGGGACATTATACAGCCTCAGTATATGAGCTAGCCTCCATCACCAGAGTGCCTGTACTTATACTGGGACATTATACAGCCTCAGTATTTGAGCTAGCCTCCCTCACCAGAGTGCCTATACTTAGACTGGGACATTATACAGCCTCAGTATATGAGCAAGCCTCCTTCACCATCATGCCTGTACTTAGACTGGGACATTATACAGCCTCAGTATATGAGCTAGCCTCCTTCACCAGAGTGCCTGTACTTAGACTGGGAAATTATACAGCCTCAGTATATGAGCAAGCCTCCTTCACCATCATGCCTGTACTTAGACTGGGACATTATACAGCCTCAGTATATGAGCTAGCCTCCTTCACCAGAGTGCCTGTACTTATACTGGGACATTTTACAGCCTCAGTATATGAGCTAGCCTCCCTCACCATAGTGCCTGTACTTATACTAGGACATTATACAGCCTCAGTATATGAGCTAGCCTCCCTCACCAGAGTGCCTGTACTTATACTGGGACATTATACAGCCTCAGTATATGAGCTAGCCTCCCTCACCAGAGTGCCTGTACTTAGACTGGGACATTATACAGCCTCAGTATATGAGCTAGCCTCCCTCACCAGAGTGCATGTACTTAGACTGGGACATCACATTATACAGCCTCAGTATATGAGCTAGCCTCCATCACCATAGTGCCTGTACTTATACTGGGACATTATACAGCCTTAGTATATGAGCTAGCCTCCCTCACCATAGTGCCTGTACTTAGACTGGGACATTATACAGCCTTAGTATATGAGCTAGCCTCCCTCACCATAGTGCCTGTACTTAGACTGGGACATTATACAGCCTCAGTATATGAGCTAGCCTCCTTCACCAGAGTGCCTGTACTTAGACTGGGACATTATACAGCCTCAGTATATGAGCTAGCCTCCTTCACCATAGTGCCTGTACTTATACTGGGACATTATACAGCCTCAGTATATGAGCTAGCCTCCCTCACCAGAGTGCCTGTACTTATACTGGGACATTATACAGCCTCAGTATATGAGCTAGCCTCCCTCACCATAGTGCCTGTACTTATACTGGGACATTATACAGCCTCAGTATATGAGCTAGCCTCCTTCACCATAGTGCCTGTACTTAGTGCCTGTACTTATAATGGGACATTATACAGCCTCAGTATATGAGCTAGCCTCCATCACCATAGTGCCTGTACTTAGACTGGGACATTATACAGCCTCAGTATATGAGCTAGCCTCCCTCACCATAGTGCCTGTACTTAGACTGGGACATTATACAGCCTCAGTATATGAGCTAGCCTCCCTCACCATAGTGCCTGTACTTATACTGGGACATTATACAGCCTCAGTATATGAGCTAGCCTCCCTCACCAGAGTGCCTGTACTTAGACTGGGACATTATACAGACTCAGTATATGAGCTAGCCTCCCTCACCAGAGTGCATGTACTTAGACTGGGACATCACATTATACAGCCTCAGTATATGAGCTAGCCTCCATCACCATAGTGCCTGTACTTATACTGGAACATTATACAGCCTCAGTATATGAGCTAGCCTCCTTCACCAACATGCCTGTACTTAGACTGGGACATTATACAGCCTCAGTATATGAGCTAGCCTCCATCACCATAGTGCCTGTACTTATACTGGGACATTATACAGCCTTAGTATATGAGCTAGCCTCCCTCTCCATAGTGCCTGTACTTAGTGCCTGTACTTATACTGGGACATTATACAGCCTCAGTATATGAGCTAGCCTCCTTCACCATAGTGCCTGTACTTATACTGGGACATTATACAGCCTCAGTATATGAGCTAGCCTCCCTCACCATAGTGCCTGTACTTATACTGGGACATTATACAGCCTCAGTATATGAGCTAGCCTCCCTCACCAGAGTGCCTGTACTTAGACTGGGACATTATACAGCCTCAGTATATGAGCTAGCCCTCCCTCACCATAGTGCCTGTACTTATACTGGGACATTACACAGCCTCAGTATATGAGCTAGCCTCCATCACCATAGTGCCTGTACTTATACTGGGACATTATACAGCCTCAGTATATGAGCTAGCCTCCCTCACCAGAGTGCATGTACTTAGACTGGGACATCACATTATACAGCCTCAGTATATGAGCTAGCCTCCATCACCATAGTGCCTGTACTTATACTGGAACATTATACAGCCTCAGTATATGAGCTAGCCTCCTTCACCAACATGCCTGTACTTAGACTGGGACATTATACAGCCTCAGTATATGAGCTAGCCTCCATCACCATAGTGCCCTGTACTTATACTGGGACATTATACAGCCTTAGTATATGAGCTAGCCTCCCTCACCATAGTGCCTGTACTTAGTGCCTGTACTTTATACTGGGGGACATTATACAGCCTCAGTATATGAGCTAGCCTCCCTCACCAGAGTGCCTGTACTTAGACTGGGACATTATACAGCCTCAGTATATGAGCTAGCCTCCCTCACCAGAGTGCCTGTACTTAGACTGGGACATTATACAGCCTCAGTATATGAGCTAGCCTCCCTCACCATAGTGCCTGTACTTATACTGGGACATTACACAGCCTCAGTATATGAGCTAGCCTCCCTCACCATAGTTGCCTGTACTTATACTGGGACATTATACAGCCTCAGTATATGAGCTAGCCTCCTTCACCATAGTGCCTGTACTTAGTGCCTGTACTTATAATGGGACATTATACAGCCTCAGTATATGAGCTAGCCTCCATCACCATAGTGCCTGTACTTAGACTGGGACATTATACAGCCTCAGTATATGAGCTAGCCTCCCTCACCATAGTGCCTGTACTTAGACTGGGACATTATACAGCCTCAGTATATGAGCTAGCCTCCCTCACCATAGTGCCTGTACTTATACTGGGACATTATACAGCCTCAGTATATGAGCTAGCCTCCCCTCACCAGAGTGCCTGTACTTAGACTGGGACATTATACAGCCTCAGTATATGAGCTAGCCTCCCTCACCAGAGTGCATGTACTTAGACTGGGACATCACATTATACAGCCTCAGTATATGAGCTAGCCTCCATCACCATAGTGCCTGTACTTATACTGGAACATTATACAGCCTCAGTATATGAGCTAGCCTCCTTCACCAACATGCCTGTACTTAGACTGGGACATTATACAGCCTCAGTATATGAGCTAGCCTCCATCACCATAGTGCCTGTACTTATACTGGGACATTATACAGCCTTAGTATATGAGCTAGCCTCCCTCTCCATAGTGCCTGTACTTAGTGCCTGTACTTATACTGGGACATTATACAGCCTCAGTATATGAGCTAGCCTCCTTCACCATAGTGCCTGTACTTATACTGGGACATTATACAGCCTCAGTATATGAGCTAGCCTCCCTCACCATAGTGCCTGTACTTATACTGGGACATTATACAGCCTCAGTATATGAGCTAGCCTCCCTCACCAGAGTGCCTGTACTTAGACTGGGACATTATACAGCCTCAGTATATGAGCTAGCCCTCCCTCACCATAGTGCCTGTACTTATACTGGGACATTACACAGCCTCAGTATATGAGCTAGCCTCCATCACCATAGTGCCTGTACTTATACTGGGACATTATACAGCCTCAGTATATGAGCTAGCCTCCCTCACCAGAGTGCATGTACTTAGACTGGGACATCACATTATACAGCCTCAGTATATGAGCTAGCCATCCATCACCATAGTGCCTGTACTTATACTGGAACATTATACAGCCTCAGTATATGAGCTAGCCTCCTTCACCAACATGCCTGTACTTAGACTGGGACATTATACAGCCTCAGTATATGAGCTAGCCTCCATCACCATAGTGCCTGTACTTATACTGGGGACATTATACAGCCTTAGTATATGAGCTAGCCTCCCTCACCATAGTGCCTGTACTTAGTGCCTGTACTTATACTGGGACATTATACAGCCTCAGTATATGAGCTAGCCTCCCTCACCAGAGTGCCTGTACTTAGACTGGGACATTATACAGCCCTCAGTATATGAGCTAGCCTCCCTCACCAGAGTGCCTGTACTTAGACTGGGACATTATACAGCCTCAGTATATGAGCTAGCCTCCCTCACCATAGTGCCTGTACTTATACTGGGACATTACACAGCCTCAGTATATGAGCTAGCCTCCATCACCATAGTGCCTGTACTTATACTGGGACATTATACACCTAGAGGGCAGCGTGTGGTAAGAGATACTGTGTCAGTTTTAGTGCATTAGTGTCACTATCATTGGATACTTTACTCTGCTGGTGGCCGGATAATATTTATTGTTTTGATATTGTGCCAAATTGAAGTTTTTTTCTACTGTACATTTTTGAAGTCTTGTAGATTTATATAAAATATTTTATTCTCAATACACATTATCTTATTTACTGTCTGTGACGGAGCGCTGACATCATTTCTTATTACTAGAGAATGACAGTAATAAGAGGGTTCCTGCACCTAAGCCATGATTGGATGAGTCAGACCACTCCTAAGCCAATCAGCAGCCGCTGTCACTTACCATTATATAATGTCTACAGTACATAGCTGTTCTCCAATTACTCGTATTCCCAATATCCGATATTTCTCCCCAACATTCTCCTCTCCCCATCATATCTCTCTCTATCACACTCCTCTCCCTATCTCTCTCCTCTATTACTCCCTCTCCCCATCATATCTCTCTCTATCACACACCTTCCCTATCTCTCTCTCCTCCATTCTCCTCTCCCCATCATATCTCTCTCTATCATACACCTCTCCCTATCTCTCTCCTCTATTCTCCTCTCCCCATCATATCTCTCTCTATCCACACACCTCTCCCTATCTCTCTCCCCATTCTCTCTCCCCATCATATCCCTCTATCACACACCTCTCCCTATCTCTCTCTCCTCCATTCTCCTCTCCCCATCATATCTCTCTCTATCATACACCTCTCCCTATCTCTCTCCTCCATTCTCCTCTCCCCCATTATATCCCTCTCTATCACACACCTCTCCCTATCTCTGCTCCTCCATTCTCCTCTCCCATCATATCCCTCTCTATCACACACCTCTCCTATCTCTCTCCTCCATTCTCCTCTCCCCATCATATCTCTCTCTATCATACACCTCTCCCTACTCTCTCCTCATTCTCCTCTCCCCATCATATCCCTCTCTATCACACACCCTCTCCCTATCTCTCTCCTCCATTCTCCTCTCCCCATCATATCCCTCTCTATCACACACCTCTCCCTATCTCTCTCCCCATTCTCTTCTCCCCATCATATCCCTCTCTATCACACACCTCTCCCTATCTCTCTCCCCATTCTCCTCTCCCCATCATATCTCTCTATCACACACCTCTCCCCTATCTCTCTCCCCATTCTCCTCTCCCCATCATATCTCTCTATCACACACCTCTCCTATCTCTCTCCCCATTCTCCTCTCCCCATCATATCTCTCTCTATCGCACACCTCTCCCCTATCTCTCTCCCCATTCTCCGCTCCCCATCATATCCCTCTCTATCACACACCTCTCCCTATCTCTCTCCTCCATTCTCCTCTCCCCCATCATATCCCTCTCTATCACACACCTCTCCCCTCCCCATCATATCCCTCTCTATCACACACCTCTCCCCTCCCCCATTATAACCCTCTGTTACACACACCTCTCCCCTCCCCATTATATCCCTCTCTATCACACACCTCTCCCTATCTCTCTCCCCATTCTCCTCTCCCCATAATATCCCTCTATCACACACCTCTCCCTATCTCTCTCCCTCCATTCTCCTCTCCCCATCATATCTCTCTCTATAACACACCTCTCCCTATCTCTCTCCCCATTCTCCTCTCCCCATCATATCCCTCTCTATAACACACCTCTCCCTATCTCTCTCCCCATTCTCCTCTCCCCATCATATCCCTCTCTATCACACACCTCTCCCTATCTCTCTCCTCCATTCTGCTCTCCCCATCATATCCCTCTCTATCACACACATCTCCCCTCCCCATTATATCCCTCTCTATCACACACCTCTCCCCATCTCTCTCCTCCATTCTCCTCTCCCCATTCATATCCCTCTCTATCACACACCTCTCCCTATCTCTCTCCCCATTCTCCTCTCCCCATCATATCTCTCTCTATCACACACTGCTCCCTATCTCTCTCCTCATTCTCCTCTCCCCATCATATCCCTCTCTATCACACACCTCTCCCTATCTCTCTCCTCCATTCTCCTCTCCCCATCATATCCCTCTCTATCACACACCTCTCCCTTCTCCTCTCCCCATCATATCCCTCTCTATCACACTCCTCTCCCTATCTCTCTCCCCATTCTCCTCTCCCCATCATATCTCTCTCTATCACACACCTCTCCCTATCTCTCTCCTCCATTCTCCTCTCCCCATCTTATCTCTCTATCACACACCTCTCCCTATCTCTCTCCTCCATTCTCCTCTCCCCATCATATCCCTCTCTATCACACACCTCTCCACTCCCCCATTATATCCCTCTCTATCACACACCTCTTCCTATCTCTCCCCATTGTCCTCTCCCTATCATATCCCTCTCTATCACACACCTCTCCCTATCTCTCTCTCCATTCTCCTCTCCCCACCATATCCCTCTCTATCACACATCTCTCCCTATCTCTCCCCATTGTCCTCTCCCTATCATATCCCTCTCTATCACACACCTCTCCCTATCTCTCTCCCCATCATATCCCTCTCTATCACACACCTCTCCCTATCTCTCTCCCCATTCTCCTCTCCCCATCATATCCCTCTCTATCACACACACCTCCCTATCTCTCTCCTCCATTCTCCTGTCCCCATCATATCCCTCTCTATCACACACCTCTCCCTATCTCTCTCCTCCATTCTCCTCTCCCCATCATATCCCTCTCTATCACACACCTCTCCCTATCTCTCTCCTCCATTCTCCTCTCCCCATCATATCCCTCTCTATCACACACCTCTCCCCTCCCCCATTATATCTCTCTCTATCACACACCTCTCCCTATCTCTCTCCTCCATTCTCCTCTCCCCATCCTATCCCTCTCTATCACACACCTCTCCCTATCTCTCTCCTCCATTTTCCTCTCCCCATCATATCCCTCTCTATCACACACCTCTCCCTATCTCTCTCCTCCATTCTCCTCTCCCCATCATATCCCTCTATCACACACCTCTCCCTATCTCTCTCCCCCTCTCCTTATATATTTTACACCCACAGTCTCCTCCACTCCTTTTATATATTTTATACCCACCATCTCCCCACTCATTATATATTTTATGTACCCCATTCCTTATATATTTTATTTCCCCCTCTCCTTATATATTTTATACCCACTATCTCCCCCATTCCTTATATATTTTTTATCCCTCACTCCTTATATATTTTATATCCCCCTCTCCATATATATTTTATAGCCACTATCTCCCCCTATCCTTATGTATTTTAAACCCACCATCTCCCACACACCTTATATATTTTATATCCCGCACTCCTTATATAATTTATATCCCCCACTCCTTATATATTTTATACCCACTATCTCCCCCACACCTTATAATGTTATATCCACCACCTCCCCCATTCCTTCAATATTTTATATCAACC